>CAUHTR010000080.1:0-221001 GCA_959609185.1 Schmidtea polychroa
AAAAAATCAAAATCTGTTGATATTTGTCGAAATTATCTCTCGATTCCAAATTAATGGAAATTTTTCTATCTTTTTCAATGTTAAATCTGATTCAAATTAACGAAAAATAAGAAAAGGAATAATTTAGCGCATTAGGAATTGTGATATTTGACCAAATCTTTCAAATTAAATAAAATAAAATTTCTTATATAGATAAATTATTTTTTAAAATTTAATTAATTAAAAATTTATTTTAAAAAATTTTAATTTGTCGCTATATGTCTACAAATATTGATATTAGATAAGAACTGAGAAAATTGTAAAAATAGAATATATTTGAGTTGAATAAATTGATACGTTATCATACAAAAAATATTTGAAGGTTTCAATAAGAAAATTTTATTCGAGAAAATAATAAATAAGTAGTTTAAAAGTAGTCATTTTGATGAATAAAAACCCCTACTCAATTTATATCGGAATCAAAATTTTGATGGAATAGATTATATTCAATCTTTTATTTTTATTATTAATTATTAAAATTATTCACAAGTTTGAAAATCTGAAATATTTCATTTCGTTTTATTAGTTTTATATTTTTAAAAATTCATATTTGATATTTTTTTATTTCTTTTGAGACTATAAAACAAAATATTTATCAATAGTTTAAAAAGAAATGAAGATCAATGAAATCGAAAATGAAAATTAATCAATAGTGAAAAATATAACAGGTATTACTGATAAAACTTTATCGACATGGTAAGAATTTCCTCATTGTTAAGAATCAAAATGTTTTCCAACCAAACTGGTTAATAATGATTACTCACGTCTGTGTGTGCACAATTACTTTTACACATGTCGAATAGTTGGGTTTATGATTGTGTTTTTTGGGATTTTTAAGATTTTTCATTGATCGATTTTGCTTGGTTATCGAAAATGGATCTGTTATGTTCAAAGCCGGATTTGCAGGCGACGATGGTTCAAGAGTTGTTTTTCTGTCTGTTATATGAAGACCACGTTATCAAGGTGTTATGGTTGGAATGGACCAGAAAGATAGTTAAGCGGATGATAAAGCTAAATAAAAGATGTATTTCGATGTTAAAATATTTGGATGACATGAATAAGATCTGGTATCATATATTTTACAATAAATTTAGAATTGGGTCATAAAATCATCCAGTTCTTTTTACCGATGCGCCACTGAATCCACAAACTAACAGAGAAAAGTGACTCAAATTATTTTAAAAAAATGCAATGATAGTGTTATGTATGTTGCTATATGAGCTTCTCTGTCACTTTATGATGGTGTACCAAATACTATCTAAATTTATGAAGGTTAATCACTACCTCATGCAATTCTCGGATGGAGTTAGCCGAAAGAGAATTGACAGATTACTTTATGAAAATTAAACATAATAAATTAAGTAGAGAATATTTGTCTCAAAATATACATGATGTCAATTTTTCGATTCAAATAGCTCACCTTTAGATGGCGTGACTTTAGACACTATATGTATTTTCTACTAAATATTATGTAAAAAATATAATTACACATTATAATGATGCATTTTGTACGCCAGGATTTTCTTCGCCAACACGTTGTTTATACTTGAATGACCGAATATTTACTTAACATTGTTGTTATACGCAATTGAAGGGAGGTGAAACTCCAAAACGCTCAATCGAACCAAAAAGGGTTTAAAATTTAGCAGATTAAAAAGTTTTAAACTGAGAGGATACATCAAGTGAATGAAATAAATCAAGTGGGATTTCGATGAACAATTTATCAATAAAAAAAAATTTTGAATATTTTTATAAAATATTTTGAAAAGCTTTTGAAAATGAATTATTTTTCTTAATTTAGACATTTCAAGTTTCATATTGAATTGAAAGCAATGAACTGGTTGATATTGTGGGACTGTATAGAGACCACCGAGAAAAGGAAGGCGCGATATTCAGACAACAAAGTGAAGCTGAAGCACGAGAATCTCAATAAATCAAGTTATCCTGAATGTGAAGAAAGTGAATTAATGAACAAATCTTTCGCCGACAATGAATTTAATGTGAGTTTTCTCCTGTCGTTTCAAAGTTTAGCTCCTCTTTTGCTTGATTTATCCTTTATATATCCTAATTAATATAATTATATTGTCTGCAAATTAATGCCTTATGCTTACCAAAGGAAAAAATATTTCATTAATATTTTATTTTGATTGGTATTTCGAGAATAAATTTATGGATAAATAGAATTAATTAATAAATTTTATTAAAATTTAAAAAACTAAAAAATTTATTAATTTCAACAATTAAAAGTTTTTTAATAATATCAAAATGTTTTCTAGAAATTGTGAGACAGATATTATAATACCCCTTGAGTTATGGGAGTTTTTTTTAAAAATCAGCACACCTTTTAAATTAAATTGTTTAAATCAATTAATTTGTATGGAAAAATCAAAAGGAATTATTTGACATATATAATGTTGCATACTATTTAAAAAAGAAAATTAATGCTAAAATGACCTGAAAGAAAATTTTAAAAAATTAATTGGGCATTAATTACTTTTATGGTTGTACTGAAGATTTTTTAATTGATGGCTAATTTTTGGTATGAATCATTTCATAGTTTCGGAGTGAAAAAAGTGTATTTATGACAATAAACTATTAAAGGAGAATTTACCAGCATTATTTCATAACTAAAAAGAATTATTTATATATAAATAGTATTAAAACCTTCACTATTAAACTTACAATCTTTACTTTTTTATTGTCTTTTTTGCCTTCGCAAATGTTGAATAAACTCAATGATAACTTCCTAATACTCACATAGAAATACTGTAAAAATTTCTTTTACGAAAATTACATGTAACAAACTTTATTTTCATCCTGAAAAGTGTATAATATTGGAGTTTTATGATGGTGGCGGAAGGAATTTAAATTATCATAAAAACTACACTTGATATAAAATGATATTTATACATTTTTGTTAACCTCTTAACACACCGTTGGTCGCGCGAGTATTGCTCACGCGGTTGGTTGAGCCTGAGCGAATAGCCACCTCTAAGTTCTTTACGTTTTTAAGTTGAAATATGGAATATTTATTTACTGTTTTATTTCTTGTTTATTTCAGTGCTATATAAATAAAAGAAATAAATTCTTTAAAAACTTTATTTACATAACGAAAGAAGAAAAATAAAATTGTAAATATTTTAAAAAGTAAATTTTTTTTCCAAAAGTTTTTTATATAAAAATAGTTATTTTATATCAAACGAGTTAAATAAAACTAATTTCATAAAATAAATTAAAAACATAATAATCAAAACAAAAAAGTGCATAATAAGAAAAAGAAATTACCGAAAGATAAAAATTCCAGCACGAATCAAACCTGCGTAAATAACGTTCCCTCTCGATCCTTGTTATAGGACAACTAATACGCAAAACAGAATGTGTGTAAAATTAGTAAACACGTGTTTGAGCCTGTAATATTGAAAAAACATAATTCTTGGAAAGTAGAGGGACCCACGATAGGGTGTGCGCCGCCGCGCGACCAACGGCGGGTTAAGGGGTTTATTTCGTCAGACGAAATGCGTTCCTCGGCGGCGAGTTTTGTTAACCGCTAGCGCATATATACGTCTTTGGCATAGTGTTACAAAAAATAAAATAATATCTTATTGGATGATATTTATTAAGATAATATGTTAACAAAAGTAATATTTATGATATATTTTTATTCGTCTTATGCGTTTTGTAATGAATATGTTGATGACGTATATATCCGGCATAGCCACTTAAGAGGTCAATACGATTTCTTGATATTATTTTTGTAAAATTTATACTTGCCAGTTTTTTCTTTACTCAAATATAAATTAGTAGACAAAAACAATAAAAACTCTTAAATATAATTAAATAACGTAAAAAATAAATATAACATAAATATATAAAAGTATAAATAAAATGCAAATAAAAAAATATAAATAAATTAAGTATAAATAAATAATAATATGAATAAAACTATAAATAAATCAATAAAATATAAATAAAATACAAATAAAAAAATATAAATAAATTAAGTATAAATAAATCAAAATATAAATATTAATAATTATAAATAAATGAAAAAATAAATAAAACGTCCTACCTATTGTGTGAATAATTCATTATCGAAAAGCGATTTTCATTTAAAATTTTGTTTAACTTTTCAATAAAAGCCTTTGTACAAAAAAGGGGTTACAAAAGTGTCCCCTAATGAAACGAAATCCCTGACGTGAAAATTGTTGAATATTTGTGATTAAATCTCGATTCGAATAATTAAACTGATACGAAAATTCGTCTGGTTTCACAAAAGAAATTCTCCCGGGATTTGTAAATTAATGTTGTTTCCAAAAATCAATTATCTTTCACAAAAAAAAATCTTCTACGATTTTTCATTTCAATTCCAATAGCAATTAAAATGCAAGTTCGTCACAATTTAGACGAAACTCTAAAATTACTTCCAATTATTACAAGCTAATTTATTTTTCTCTGTTATGAAAAATATTAATTTGAATTGTATTTTTAGAATTATCAGAAAAAATTGTTTTTATTTTATTTAAAAATAGAATGAAAGTAACTTGATAAGATGAAACTGAAAAAAGTAAATAACTAATTAATATAATTGTCTAGAGGACAGACAAATAATATTTTTTACAATTTCTTTTAAGCAAGAATCCATTGGACTCGTATTTTCCCTTTGGTATTGTCAAAGTCAGGTTTACTTTTATTTCATCGAATAAATAAATGAAGTTCTTGCTAAAGGTTTGTCACATTCATTTCATAGAACTGCCATAAACAGTTCGGATGAACCACAAATTACTAAAAGTTCCTTTTAAAACTAAACCCTGAGGATTTGGAGTTTTGCAGCATTCCACTAAAAATAGATGATAAATTGTCAAAATTTTGCATTGTATAATTCTCAAATTCACCTAATTAATCCTACCCACCAGAAATGCCAGTAACCAAATTATAACAATTTAATGACGCCTAAAAGACAACAAATGTCATTTCTTCCTTTGTTAAAACTAACATCCCTATTATTTCATCAAATGTTTGTATTTATTTTTTATGTAATTTGTAAAATGTAATATGTAAAAATACATTGAAAGCATTTAATTTATTAATAATAGAAAATTTTCGGTTTTATCAAACCGTTGATAATTCTTAATTTTACGGTTTATCCTTTTTTCAAGTTTTCTTTCTGTTTTGATTGGTTGTACCGCTCTGACAAATCAAAATTAATAAAATAAAATAGCATTAATTCTTGCTGATATGCTCAACAATGCTGTTAAAGGGTTTTAGGACAAAATGGTACGGACAAAATGGTACTGACAAAATGGTACTAGTATTAGATTATATAGATTTAACTTTGTTTAAATAGAATAATAAGTTTATTTTTTTTCAAATGCATTTAATTAATTATTGCCCTAACACATAAGTAAGTTGTTTTTATTTAGCATAAATGTCTGGTTCTTTCCGTTTTTCGTTTAATAATATTAAAAACAATTCAAAAATCTAGACAATATATAAATTATAATGAATAAATAAATTTAAAAAAAACTAGTGTCAAACATCTAAGACTATAGGCCTACTTAGTTACAATGTTTCGTTTATGCTTAAACAGTAAACACTTTTGCAATACAGTGTTTCTCAGACAACATTTATATTGAGCACGCGCGCAATATCTCCCAAATATGTAACCGGATCTCGATTGTTATAATCGACTACCATGGTGTGAAGTGCTTCATTTATGCGGACTTATTCTTTCTTCTTCTTTCCGGTTGTTGCACCTAGCTCAAGTTGACGACGATGAAGTTCAGTGCTAATTTTCTAATAACAAATTTCTAATATCAAAATTTATTTTTATTGGTTATTCTATCAGTTTAGTTCGTAATTTTTTTATTCATTTTGTCCATACCATTTAATCCTAGTACCATTTTGTCCATACCATTTTGTCCGTATCATTTTGTCCGTACCATTTTGTCCGTACCATTTTGTCTTCTACCATTTTGTCCCGCCACCTGTTAAAGCCATTATGCTAAAGAGTCAAAAATTAATTAAAAGCATTCAAAGAGCTCTGAAAAATACCTTAATAAAACTAAACATCTTTTAGACAACATAAGATTTATTTATTGCTCGACACTTTTATGATGAATTCATTCATTGTCTAGTGCATCCAAAAGTGCAATAATATTATTTTAAAAATCCTTATATAACATGTCAATAAAATCTTTTAAATGTTTTCTTCGTTGTAATCCTGGAGAAAAGACCGATATATTGACAGGATTCCGGGAAATGTTATTATGATTTTCGTATCCAAAATAAGAAATTCACGCTTCATTGACTTTATCATGAACTGCCTGAATTGCAATTTTTTCAATAAGCTTTTAAGCTGTAAAAAATAGTTTTAGGTCAATTTCAATTTGGTCGACAATAATGTCCATTAAGTTGATATTATTTAAAATTTGTTTATTTTGTTTAAATTAAAGATTTCCTTTTAGATGGAAAATCACTATTTGATGACGAACAAAGATGTGCAATTATTTCAAGGCGGCAGTTTTCGAGTAAGCGAGATTGATTAATATAGCGCATACAGATTTGTGATTGACAAGATTGTTACGGTTGGTCGTTGGCAAAGAAGGATGAGCCAACGATAAATATTTTCTACAGACAATTTTTGGTTTCCAACGATCTCATTGAAAATAAGTCAATCATTTATGATTGATGATTCGTGCTAAATTTTATTAAAAACAACTTGGAGAATTTCTAGCAAAAATAAAAACTCAACAGACAGAACCGACAGATAGATTTTTAAATACTTGTCAATTCTCGTCATTCAGTTGAAATGCGAGATTTGTAAATTATTTTTTAGACTGTTCGAATTTTTTGTTTATATATATATATATATATATTTTCGAGAAAAATAAAAATCAATATTTTCAAAATTTAAGTAATGGTAGCACTTGAAAATTAGTGCTCGTCAATTTTTAGACAAACTTAATGATCTTGACTTGAATGAGACTTACAGATGAAAACAGTAATTAGTTTTCGTTGATTTCAATTAAATGTTTATTTAATAATTGGAAATTATTTTAAAAAAATGTTATTTATTACTAAAATTTTATTGTCATTGTATAAAGAAACGAAAAATTAAATAATAATGAAAATAATAGTAATAATGATAATAATAATAATAATAATAATAATAATAATAATAATAATAATAATAATAATAATAATAATAATAATAATAATAATAATAATAATAATAATAATAATAATAATAATAATAATAATAATAATAATAATAATAATAATAATAATAATAATAATAATAATAATAATAATAATAATAATAATAATAATAATTAAAAATTTATAAAATTATATTACTGGTAAATAATCGAATTACACAGATTTATTCTTATGACTTATAAGATCCCAAAGAGCTTTGAAAATTTGGTTGTTCATCACAATTAAATCTAATTGTATATTGTACATATATATTTCTTATTTGATCTAACTTCGTAGGAATTCCATATCCATATTCCCGTTGTTTCAACTTGTAATTTCTTTAATATTCCATCTTTTTGCGTACTACTAGCAAAATCCAAGTCATATTGAGTTGCTTTAGCAATCAGATCGTGAAATAATAAATTCACCTCAATATTTCGCCTTTTACATTCGCATGGATTCATCTATTTCAATTTAAACTCCGTCATTAATTATTGAAAGCAAATTTAAATTAGAAAAAAATTCATAAAACTATTTCAAATTTCTTAAAACTATTTCGAGATTTATTCTTTCCCAGAAAACGTGGGAATACTAAATCATTAAATATGTTTTGTCTCTCAACGTGCTCGAGTAAAGTGAACAAACGTGACAGTATCAAGAAATATTTTCGTTGACGCAGATGTAGACAATATGGTGACGAATTTATAAACTAAGTGGTCCACATGTAAAGCAAATTTAACCTAATTAAAAATGTTTAGTCTTATCATAAAGCTTTATAGTACATATTCATACCAGGAGTAGCGAAAGGGTTGAACACCAAAAAATTATGATTGGCAATATTAAAAATGAAATTAAAAAAAATGCTTAAAAAATATCATATAAATAAGAAAATATTAAATTAAATTAAGAAATATATTTAAGAATTGACAAATTATTATTATTATTTTTATTAATTTAAATTATAATTCTAATCATATTTATCTTTTGGTTTCACCTTTGATCTTTTTTTCAATTCAATAATTTTCATATTAATATTTGAAAAAAAATAGATTGATTAAATAAATTTCATTCAATAAAACCACTTTAATCCCTCCACTAATCTTGGCAAAAATTCTTGCCAATTTATTTTTGGCTTAACACTTATTATGACAATAATGTTTTCCACATTCTTAAAAACTGTTTCTTCTCCCCATGACAAGAAAACTAACCATTATTGAAAGTGCCTATATACATCGCTTATTCAGCAGTGTACACGCAACATATAAAACTTTAAATTTTAGTTACCATTTAGGATTAAATTTATATAACGATTGAAACACAACCTTGATAAAGGTTGGGTCGAAATATTGAGTACCTCCTATATGGTTTTATTGAATAATTTTATTAATTAATTATAAATTTATTAACAAGATTTACATTTATGAAGAATATTAATTTTTTGAATTATATATATTTAAAGCCTATTTTTCTATGAATGAATTGTCAGGAATTCTATTGATTTTAAATTGAAATTCAGAGACAGATTAGAAATTAAGAACTAAAAAAATAATAAAATCTCACCTAAATAGAAAAAAAATGTAAATTTTCTGACAGACAAAAATAATTATTCTAATCCTGGCATTAATCTCAGAGATCAATAATTTTCGTTAATTGATTTTTAAATATAATCGATGTGAAAATTCTATCAAATCGATGAAATCAATTTTCAACGAGTGCTGAGAAATTGATTTATTTGAATCGAGCGAATCTGATAAAGCCTTGTTGCATTATATATAATGAAAATCAGTGATAATTGATTATAACAATAATAATAATTATAAACATCATCTATCATTCATTTTTTCATTCTATATAATTTAACAATTTTGAAGGAAATTTATAATAGATTTCTCAATCGGATGAAATTGAATGATTTATGTATTCAAATAAACAAAAAAAATATTTAGAGTGATAAATTTGTGTTTGTTGATTTTTCAATATTACAGTATGCAAAATTGCGATTATTTTAGGTATCTCGTTTAAAAATAAAATAGAAATATATATATATATATATATATATATATATATATATATAACTAATAAAAAGCTAAAAATTATTTAAATTAACTTAACTATAAAAGAATTTAAAAGAATTCTCAAATTAATTGAAATATATTTTTTTGTTAATAAAAATTGACAAAAATTAATAATTTACTATTTTGTGGGAAAATGGATTTTATTCATTATTAATATTAATATTAATATTATTATTATTATTATTATTATTATTATTATTATTATTATTATTATTATTATTATTATTATTATTATTATTATTATTATTATTTATGTTGTTGATAAATGAAACTCAGATTGCGACAGTTTCATTTGGTTCTTTATCACCATTAAATCTAATCGTATATTATTTATCTATAAATATGGTATTTGTAGATGTAATAATTATTACCCACATTTGGGCTGTGGAAAGCTTCAATGTGTTAGAGCTACATAAATTCAATTATCTTTTTCTTTATCAATAAAAGCGATACGTATTTTGTACGAAACTAATTTGCATGATGAATGGAACCCCCATTCTTTATGTGCTTATAAAAGAAATCATGAAAGCATGATTATCCACTTTTTCCAATGGGATTTTGACTGACGTAAAGAAGAAGACAAGTAAAGTGACCACATATTCGTTTTTGTTATTAACTTTTATCATAAAAGCCAAAATAATAATAATAAAATTTATAATAAAAGGCCGTAATAATAATCTTACAAACAAGGATTTGCTATGTATCTAGAAAAGAGTATTCTAAAATGTATAGATAACATCGGTAATAAAAGAGTTCATTTTCACTATTTAATGATAATTTATCTTAAGAAAGGTGCAACCAATTTAGATTACAATAAAATATTTGATTATTGGTAAGATTTAAACATTGCAATGATATGTCAATTTTGGATCAAGTATAAGTATAAGACTTTTTAAGGTCAAGATGATCGCGATCAGAAATCTCAACATATAAGCAATTTGATATCTAATTCTTTCTTTGTCGGATGACTTAGAAAAAATTAAACAGCGTAAGCTTTGTGATACTCAGCTCAAATCCCAATAGTATACTAGTTTCGAGCTTTTGGCTCTGATATTATGCAGGAGTACTACATACTTTATTGCATACTTTTCCTGGTACACTGAATAGTGAATGCACTTGCAAACAGTTTTTGTGTATCGACATTTTCAGTTCACAGAGGCGATTTGATTTTTCATACGCCATGTTTCCAAGTTTATAAAGTTTCTGTGACCAAGCTAAGAAAAACAAGCAGTGTGCAAAAAAGTTGAATCAGCAATTTACGTTTCAATTAATTTAAGTTCTAGCAGCCAAACTGTGTATGGTTTGTAGTTATAGATTATTAGGATTCTCATCCGTTACAACATTAATATCTGATTCCAAATCACTAAATAATTCCATAAATTTTATTCAATAAATTTTACACTCAAAAACTTGTCTTTCTTATTTTTGTTATTTAAACAAATTTCAATTTTTCTTTTAAAATATTTTTTGATAAAAATATTTTTTATAAATGCTAAATTTCAGTCTTCTTTTTAAAATATTTTTCAATAAAAAAAAGTAGGAAGATTTGCCAAATTCATCTTCTTCATACTTCAATCTTTAAAAAGTTCATATTTATTTATAACAATGAAAAGCTTTGTTCTTAACAAAAAAATCAAAAATGCAGATGATATCTATTTTGCAGTGCCTCAATTTTGCAAATCGAAAAATCAGTAATTCTTTTTAAAACAATCTAAAACATGCTTGTACGTTCAGAGGATTCTTGAGTAATTAATTTCATCCTCTTTTCATGTTAATAATATATTATACTAAAAATGAATTGTATTTCTTTCCATGCAAAAATAATCCTTAGATATAGGAAACAAGTCTAACCTTAAGTTAAAAATGGAAAGAATTTTATTTTTATTTATTTGCCAGTAAAATTTGCTTTCAGACTTCCTCAATTTTTTTTCATTTTCAATTTCTTTCATTTAATTTTTCATTAAATTTTGACTGAGATTTGTTTTTCTTTCCTCAGGATGTTAATTGTTTGACTGAACAATAAATTTCTGATTTTTTACATTGAGATTACAGGAAATCAGGTATTAAGAAACTTTAATGTAAGATAAAATGTCTGATTTGTTTGTTTGAAGTAATAAAAGCAAGACTTAAATATTTCAATTGGAATTATTACAAAAGAAACTAGAGTTGTAACATTTTTGAAATTTTGTTATTTGAAAGTATTTGGAATAAATTTGTAAAATTTAAAACAAATTCAAAATAATTGAAGTTTTGACAGATGGACATAGTAAATATGTCGCAAAGAAAAGGCTTTACAATCTCAAGATCTTTATCGTTAGATTTACAGTCAGTTTAAGCTATGGAAATTATGATATTATACGAATAAAGAAATAAATTGATGAAACAATTATGAATATAAAAAATCATAAAATGAGAATAAGTAATCAAAATCATAGAAATAAATTAAGTTTATCATCATTTCTTTCAGACTGTTGATTAACATCAATTCACATTCAACTGACCATCCGCTTGCGGAATAGATTTTGAAACATGCGCATATAATTGTCTATAATATATTTCTTGGTATAATAAAAATGTTTGATCTTCATTAACTATTGATACTATTATTGACAATGGTGACCATGGTGTAGATTTAAAACACTTTCCGGTTAATTTTGGAAATTCGATGACAGAATTATTTCGTTTTTTGATAGCTAATGCAAATTCTTAAATAAAAACTTTAATAGGCTCAGTTAAATATTTGTAGTAGCCTCCATTACAACGAAAACCGTTTATTTTCATTTTAAACCTAATTTTAATATCTCGAATAAAACTAAAAGGAATCGAAAAACAAAATTCCAAAAAAATCTAAAAACCAATTAATTAAAAATTACAAAAATTATATTACAACCACTCCTCGCGTCTGTGTGTCTGACACGGAAACCACCACAACCACGCACACATAGTCTGATGGAGAGCTATTCCACCATCTGACAGGTCGAAACATGTATTTATTATAGAATTGTATGTTTCTGTATAAGTGATGATATAAATAAAAGCAACTGTTTCGTTTTAATTTTTTTAAAAGTTGGTGTACCATAAACTTTCTTTCTCTAGAATTTAAGCTGTTAACAGAAATTGTCTTTTTTAAGTTTATGCTGTTTTCAATTATTTGTATGAAATTATTGTACAGATCTTGTTCATTTGTTGTGGCAATATTTGATGAACTATTTCTTGCAATTACTTAATATAATTGTCTATCTTAATTAAATATTTATAACACCCAAACATGGTATGAAATAAATCAAAACAAGTGCATAAAATTGAGAATGGACCCTTAAAAATTCGATGGAAGTCGGCCTATATTTGAGAATTGTTAAACAAAATTGGCGGAATGAATTTTTTTATATAATTAAATTTTTATACGAAAGAAAAAAATAGACTTGAGATATGATTGGTGAGGCAACCGTGAAAATTTCATTTATACAGTTTCAAAATGGCATTTAAAGTTAGAAAAGCGCATAAAAATCGCAATTAATAGCAATTAAAACTAATTATATAAACAAAATAATTTATTTATCAAAATTGTCAATTTCAATGTTAGATTCGAAATATTCGTTTTAGTATAAAAATACGCATGTAGAAATATTCCAATAATTTATTATTTTTATTGTATTTATTGCATTTCTGTCGCCTTAATGATTACCAACATAAAAACAAAATTATAAAAATTATAATTAAATCGCTTTGTTATTGGTTGTGTAATATTTTAATTTTGTTAATGATTTAATTTGGAAGATTTGTAGAACCCGATAGAGTCACCTATAAAAATATGTGGCGGGACAATCGGGGTACGTGTATGTAGTGCGTGCTACAATATAAATAATAAACAAATAACAAAAACAGTTATATAGAATTACACTTTTAATTCAAATATAATAAAAAAATGTCAACCACTTTATGTTGTTGAAGGTAGTATCTCTTTGGGTTATATTTTCTTTAATCTTAAGGAGTATTCTTTGATAATAATTTAGATTATATTTTCTTTAATCTTGGGGTGTATTAATTTTGTTTTTTTTCGATTTTTTAAAATTTTAATTCTCTATAGTAAATTATCACTATAGAGAATTGCTATATAGATCCTTTTGTTAGATCAGGGGGCCGTTGTTCGAATTGAGTTAAATAGTATAATTTTTAATTACAATAAAAAAATTATGCATAAAACATTAACTTTACATTACACGCTTGTTTCTCATTTGTCTCTGCAACTAGCCATATTTTACTAATATGAATACAAGAAAATTGTGTAAATTTTGTTTAAATCGACATATGATCTTACTAATACAGAATGCAAGGCGCCTCTCGAATTGGAGTGAAAACAGTTTAGAAACTCTTGCTGGCATTCAATTCGAAAACTTAAGAAACCATCAAATGTTTTCCAAAACGGGGGTATACAAAAATGGAATTGTTGCTATCAAACCGATAATGCATACGAAAAAAATTGAAATAAATAAATCTCTCTTGATTCAAGTGAAAAAGGTTATATTGGTTTTTTTCAGAATTTTTGATTAAATTTGTTTGCAGGTTAAAGATCTAAACAACGATCATATTTGCCGATTTATTGGTGCATGTTTAGAACCACAACACATGTGCATTTTAAGTGAATATTGTCCAAAAGGAAGTCTCCAAGATGTTCTGGAAAACGATCAGATCAAATTAGATTGGATATTTAAATTTTCATTGATACAGGATATTTGCCGGGTATTTGATATAGTTTTATTTGATATTGATCTATTGCACAGGTATCAGGGAATGATTTATTTACATTCGAATATTGGACCTCATGGAAATCTTAAAAGTTCCAACTGTTTGATTGATTCGCGATTTGTGGTAAAACTTACTGATTTCGGTCTCCAGAAATTAAGAGGCTCAAAAGATCATTTACTCGAAGAAAACCCTTATGCTTATTATAGAAGTAAAAATTATAATTTAATTTAATTTAATTTAATTTAATTTAATTTAATTTAATTTAATTTAATTTAATTTAATTTAATTTAATTTAATTTAATTATTATTTAATTTAATTGATTTAATTTAATTTGATTATTTTAATTTAATTTAATTTATTTTAATTTAATCTGATTTAATTTAATCTGATTTAATTTAATTTGATTTATTTTAATTTAATTTAATTTATTTTTAATTTAATCTGATTTAATTTAATCTGATTTAATTTAATTTGATTTATTTTAATTTAATTTAATTTATTTTTAATTTAATTTGATTTAATTTAATCTGATTTAATTTAATTTAATTTAATTTAATCTGATTTAATTTAATTTAATTTAATTTAATCTGATTTAATTTAATCTGATTTAATTTAATTTAATCTGATTTAATTTAATTTAATTTAATTTAATTTAATTTAATCTGATTTAATTTAATTTAATTTAATTTAATTTAATCTGATTTAATTTAATTTAATTTAATTTAATTTAATCTGATTTAATTTAATTTAATTTGATTTAATTTAATCTGATTTAATTTAATCTGATGTAATTTAATTTAATCTGATTTAATTTAATCTGATTTGATTTAATTTAATCTGATTTAATTTAATTTAAGTTGATTTAATTTAATCTGATTTAATTTAATTTAAGTTGATTTAATTTAATCTGATTTAATTTAATTTAAGTTGATTTAATTTAATCTGATTTAATTTAATTTAAGTTGATTTAATTTAATCTGATTTAATTTAATTTAAGTTGATTTAATTTAATCTGATTTAATTTAATTTAAGTTGATTTAATTTAATCTGATTTAATTTAATTTAAGTTGATTTAATTTAATCTGATTTAATTTAATTTAAGTTGATTTAATTTAATTTGATTTAATTTAATTTAAGTTGATTTAATTTAATTTGATTTAATTTAATTTAAGTTGATTTAATTTAATTTGATTTAATTTAATTTAAGTTGATTTAATTTAATTTGATTTAATTTAATTTAAGTTGATTTAATTTAAGTTGATTTAATTTAATTTGATTTAATTTAATTTAAGTTGATTTAATTTAATTTGATTTAATTTTATTTTATTATTAATTTTTTATTTATTAATTTAATTTTATTTTGTTTTATTAAATTTATATTTATCAAATTATTGTGGATATTTAGATTTATTATGGACAGCTCCAGAGATATTACGCAATTCAAATACATTGAGCGAAGGAACTGTAAAAGGAGACATTTATAGTTTTGCAATAATTCTCCAAGAAATTATTTATAGAAACGGAGTTTTCTATTTAGGCGAATTTGAAACTCCAATAGAACCTCAGGAAATTGTTGAGCGAGTCAAACAGTTTCGTCAAATTCCATTTAGACCATATCTAGGAAAAGAAAGTGAAAACCATAGCAGTGAGATTGATTCCATAATCAAACAGATGTGGGAAGAATTTCCTTTACAACGACCAGAAATGAGGAATATCAAAGTCATGTTTCGAAAGTTTAATAAGTATGTTTCAATATTTGTTTTAATGGAATTTATTAGAGAAAAAAATTGTTAAAATTATTATTTTGAAAATTCTTGATTGCAATACATTTTATTAAAGATAAAGGTATTAAAGTAAAAATAAATTTCACCAGTTTTTGAAAGTCAAAAAACGTGGAGTTTTGAAAATTATTTTATTATATTTTATGGAGGCGGCATCTTCACAATCACTCATTGTATCTAAATTTTTTATCTGAATTTATCTCTTGAATCCCTAAAAGATTACCATTGAAAAAAAAATTGAATTGTAGATAAGACTCACATTTTATAATCATGCAAATAATGTAAAAGAAAATTTTGCATCAACAGCAAAAGATTTAGGAAATGACAAACCATCTCAATTATGAATTAACCGTATTTTAATGACAGAAATTGATGACAGAAAAAGATTGGTATGTGGTAATGATTATTAAGGATATTCTGTGTGATAGGATACTACCTTTTTTATTGTTTCAGAGTTCATTATGTTTTCTATTACGGGAGAGAAGAATTTTTTCAGCAAACAATTTAGAGGTGAAATAGAGAAACAAAATGACTTAACGTAAAACGCACTGTGGACATTGCCATTTTGGCTTTTTCAATATTAGATAAAGTTTCTGCATCATTAAAACATGCTTGGGTAAAGCAAATTCCTCCAAATGTAACCGCACGCATTAGTGATGTAATTGATAAATCAAATTACTTTTGTGATACATTATTTCCAAATTGAATCTACTAAATATAGGCAAATTGTGAGTCACACTTTATTGACACATTTGATGTAGTTTATTTATATATAGGTTAGATTTCATAAATGTAAATTAATATTAATAAATATCAGATTGAGTTTAAATATTCAAACGCTTCTGATTGCGCGGCACTTATGTGTATATACGACATTACATGAAAAACCGCTCATACTTTTCTGTTTATAATAAAGTTAATTTAAAAATGATACACCATTTCTAAATTGAATCTGTTATAAGTAGATAGAAAATGAATCATCAATCGCTTGATATAGTTTACTTATGGATGTTATAAATAAATTAGATAAGTGTAAAGACCCTATTCAATTTTATCCGAGTGTAATTAATCAAGGATAAGGTTTAATTATTCACGTGCTCTTGACAGCATGCCACAAATGTGTATATAAATGCACATTTTTTATCCTTTAATTGATTCAATTTAGATTTTATATATTTACTGAAACAATTTTTTTTATATATTATAACTTGAGAATGCAGCATTTTCTTATATTTTAGGAATATGTACAACGTTTCCATTAACACTTAAAAAAAGATAATGTAAAAAAATATCAAGAAAAGATTTTGGAAAAGTTCGCTAGAATTAAAATACCATTAAAACCTTGTGTTTGATTACTGTAATACTTAAACAAATTGTTAATTAGTTTGAGGAGTTTTTCTAAAATGATAATTAATTAATAATTAAAATGATAAAAAATTAATTCCATTTCTGCGACTGAGATTGGCAAAAGCAAACAAGCCATAATCGATATCAGTTCCAAAATAATGGTTTAGGTTTTTCCTTTCAAACTTCAAATGCGAACTGATATTTCCATTAGGTGAACTTTGAACACTGATGAAACAGAAATATGTTAAGAACAAAGAGATTGATTTTGGTACAATTATATATTGGATGTTGATGTTACGCAGTACGATATTCCACAAATTGTTGCGATTCCAGATTTTTGAATACATTTTTAATTTCTTTTTGATCAATTGAAAAAACACGGGTGAGAGAAATATCAATATTTAAACAACGTAATTTTTGTTTATTACATCAATAATGCATTTGTAATTTTAATTTAAATAATTAAAAAACATAATAAATATGAATATGCTTGTTTCAGTCACTACAATTAGGATTTCAGCATACAACTACCAATAAGTTATTATTTATTATTATTTACAAATTTTAAAAAAATATTTCAAAAAATACCTGATTTCTGTTTCAGAATACAAAATGACAAAATTCCATAAAAGTTGCACATTTTGTGAGGAGTAAATCATAAAACTAAAAAAACCATTATTAACTTCAAAACATGAAAAGCAGGGCTTTAATAAAAAAATTAAAAATCAAGTCTTTCTTCTTAGTTATCAGATAATGAAAAAAATTTGAAAAATGAATTGGTTGTTTGTGAAAAAAAATTCATAAAAATTATATCTTTAAACAACTCTAAAAGTAGATCTAGCTCAAATGAATGCCCAACTGGGACTTGTATAATAAAAAAATATGATATTTTATCTAAAGGTTATTTGAGATCCCCTCACATAAATCACAATAGATTATTTTCATATCTACAAAAAATATTTTAAAAAAATTTTCAGCATAAATATAAAATTGAAATTAAATGGCGTAAAAAATATTTTCTTTTTTGTATTTTTATATTTTCATTATTGGAAGCGAAATTTTATTTTTTTTGAATATTTTTTTGAGTGAAAATAATTAAAGTGTATAAATGGAATTTAATTGGTCGTAAAAATGATTAATTAAATAAAAAAGTACATATATTTTTACGAATTTAAACAGTTAAAATTAAAAATTTAATTATTAAACAGATATAATTATTATACTACTATTCATGACTACTGCTGTTAAGTAAAACAAAAAGTATATTAAAATAAATTCATATAAATAACAAAACAAATAAATTTAAATAATAACCATATATAGTAACCTACAAACCTAAGTTAAGGAAACAACATATAAAGGTCAAAATTAATTAAAAAGAGTACTGAATTGTTTTCTAAAAACTAATCAAAAATAGAACTTGAAAAATCCAAATCACTTCCTGAATCATTTCCTGGGTAAAGGAAAGAATTATTAGATTGATGGTCAAATGGGGAATATAAAACGGAATGTGAAAGAGAAATCGGACATCAAAAAATTTACAAAGTATTTTTTTAAAGATTTTAGTTGACTAGTTGGAAAAGGGATAATGAAGGAAAGGAAAATTATTCATTACTGGCAAAATCGTCTTGCCATTGAATTTGATAACCATTGTATCCCTTTTGACATGCATAATATTGTAATTGTTTAAAGTATTTTAAAAGTCAAAGTTTTGGCACCATCCCATTTGAGATATTGAAAAGAAAATTTAGCAAAGATTTAAATTATTAGTGGAAATAATTAACAATCCGTATTTTACCTCATATAAGGAAGTAGAAACATGGAGTAAGATTAAAAAGTAAACACTAAAAAAGAAAGCGAATGATACGAAACATTAAGAATGACCAAAAAGGATAGGGGTCAAATATTCTAATACAAATACATCGCAGTCTATATCAGTAGTATGAATGATAGTATGATCCCATAAATTAAGTCAAGAAGTGTTTTCCAAAGTGGGTCATGTGCCTCCTTTAAAAAAAATTATATATTTTAATTTTCACATATTTATTATAGCTAAAAATAAAATAAAATAATTTCTTAAATATAATTATGTAAGCGATTAATATTTTGAACAAATCAAAGACTATTTTAATTTTCAACTACAAGGAAATTTATTTAATTAACTAATATCATTATTATTATTAAAATAATTATTATTATTTTATTTAATTAACAAATTTAATCTCTTTTATATATTTTCAAAAGTGAGATAAAACAAAACAAAACTGTTTTAAAATGTTCAATATTTGTTTGGAAATTGCAAAACAAACATACTATATTAAAATCTAAGATAAATGAAATACATTTAATTTAGGTCATTTGAAAAAATTTTAATTAATTTAATAGTTGAGGTAACGAAAAAAATATTTTGGGAAACACTGAAGTAAAGTATCATTTTTAGTACATTTATTATTTTTTCTGTTTACCATTTAACCGGTAATTTAATTAATTAGAGCAGGTGATTCCGGAAACATTCTTGACAATCTTCTCTCTCGAATGGAACAGTATGCTAATAATCTCGAAGGTCTTGTTACTCAAAGAACCGAACAATATCTAGAAGAAAAACGAAAGGCTGAAGATTTGCTTTATTTGATGTTACCGAAGTATAATTATTAAAATTAATTTACCAATAATTTTATTGAAATTTGAGGTCTGTTGCGAGACAACTTATACGAAATGAACCAGTAACGGCGGAAAGTTATGAAAACGTAACAATTTACTTTAGCGATATTGTAGGCTTTACGAGCCTTTCGGCAGAGTCAACTCCAATGCAGGTTTATTTTCAATTTCTAAAAAAAATATATTAGAAATATTTTCGAAGGTAATTGAGTTGCTAAACCATTTATATACCACTTTTGATTCAATTCTGGAAAATTACGATGTCTATAAAGTGGAGACAATTGGAGATGCTTATGTTGTCGTCTCAGGTTTACCACAGAGAAATGGAAATTTGCATGCTAGAGAAATTTCGAGGATGAGTTTAGCATTCTTGAAGGCATTATTCACTTTTCAAATACCTCATAGACCAGATAGACGACTTCATGTTCGTATTGGCATGCATTCTGGTAAGATTTAATTTTGCTATTTTTAATTTCCTCTTTATTTTAAAATTTAATTTTATACAGAAATATTTTCCCCTTATCTCTACTTGTGTTAAATTTAAATAAATTAAAATTATATTTAATAATATGAGATTTTGTTTTAACTAAAATTGTTGAAATTTTTTGAAATTTGTTTTAACTAATCTTTTGAAAAACATTCAGTACATTATTCTTTAGCTAAAAGCAAGATTATTATTATTACTAAGTAAAAGTATTCTAAAATATCCAATAAATAGAACAAATTATTTTTGTTGTTTTAAATTACGTGTTTACATTAAAAACAATGAATAAAATTCCATTAAAATGGGTAATTTTTATTCATTGCATTAAAACAAATTTAAAGTACTGTAAATAATGAAAAAAAGAAATTCGTTATATGCAAAACAAAATTTTTTGCATCATAAAATTTTTATTAAATGTTAAAATGAGGATTGATTTAAATTCTTTTGTTTAAATATTAAAATATTAAAGGGAAAAGTTGCAAAGTAAATTTTGGGAATTAAAGAAAATTCGCATAATTATTATAAAAAGTTAATTTTTTTTCAAATAAACCTATGTCATGTTATTTTAAAACTTTGAAACAATAAATACACGTAAATACCAATTTTATTTATATTAAAGGGGTTTGAAAGGTACAAATTTAGAAATATGTATCCTCAATTGAATAAAGGAGACAATTTAAACAAGCGATCTAGGAAGGAACAAAATTTACGCCATCTCAAAAAAATATATACATTAAGACAAAAATCAGTTTTAACTGTGAAATAATAAATGGATGATTTGGAAATAATCTTTAAAGTTATCACAAATAAATTTCCCTCATTAAGATTTTTAATAAATTAAAGGAAAACATCTAATGAATAGTCAAAATTCAAAAATTGAGAAATATTTATTAAAAAATAATCATTCTTCCTGCACCCTTTGAGGTACTGCGCCTTAAGCAGGAGGAGTATTCGTCTAGCTCTCGTACCGGCTTTGCACCCAAGAAGCATAATTTCTAAAAGAAACTTTATCAAATAACTATACTATATTTTTGAACTGGTTTTCTTATAAATCGAGTTTGCTTTTTTATCTCACGGTATATCAAGATAAATTTTTTTAGAAATTTCTTGTATAGGCACTTTTATAGAAGAATTTGAACTAACAATTTCATTTAGGAAAAAGGTATCCAGTTTTTATATTTCGTTTCCAGATTCATCTTATAAACACTTCCAAAGTTTCAGATTCATTTCAGATATTATTACCAGAAAAATCCCCACCCCTTGTAAACCAGACGATTAATTAGTTCCACTCTCAAAATTTACATTTGTAAATGCATTTTATTTTTAAAAATGAGTCAAGATTTTGACTTGGAAATTTATAATTGAATTTGGCAGTAGTTTTCACAAAATAAAAACAAAAACTTTAAATTACCTTGTTTTAATGTATTGTTTGATTTGATTATTTATCATTGTTTTGTTTAACTATTCTATCATATTTGTTTTATTTAGAAAGTGGGAAATTTTCCTTTTGTGTCATGTCAAATTTGAAAATAAATTAAAATATTAAAAATAATATTTCTTTTTTCCTAGGCGCTGATTACCAATAATGAAATTACCAAAAATATCTTTCAGATTAAGCATTTGATGAAATAAAAATATTTAATTAATTTTGATTTGCAAAAACAGATGATTATATATTTAACTAATTAGTTTTATTTAATTATTTTTTAATATTTTTATTATAATATTTTCCAAAAAATACTCAAAGATTAATAAACAAATTAATTCAAAAGTAGATTAGATCTACTGTTAGTTATTAAGTAGAATATAATTATTTATTTTATTAAAACAAATTGATAATTAGGTCCAGTTTGTGCCGGAGTGGTCGGTCTTAAAATGCCGAGATATTGTCTATTTGGCGACACGGTCAACACGGCTAGCAGAATGGAAAGCAACGGCCAAGGTAGATTTGTTTAGTTTTATGTAAAATTTATGTAAATTTATGTAAATTTATATATTATTTTACAGAATAAAATGTAATATAATTAAATAAAATTAAGTCAATTCGTTTCATATCCCATCTTTAGTTTCTTTTTATTTTAATTTCTCACCATCCATTGCAAATGTTAATCCAGTGTCATACATCTACAACATAGATTTGTATTATTATTAAACATTTTATTTTCGAACATGTCCTTTTCCAATTTCAGACATAAAATTCCTCATGATTTTCCATCTTACATGAGCATATCAAGCACCGAGGCAATTACATTCATTTGTGAAAAGATTTTAGATCAACAGCTCATTCAAAATCGTTTATTTGTATATTTAAAGAACCACACCAATATCCATTTTACTGAAAATGGCCAGTGTTCTTCAGGACAGTTTTGCTTTAGATGTGCTTAGGTTTCCTAATATTTTGAGTGATATCCGACCGAGACCTCATAACTACCTATTCAACTGGACCTAGTTGATCGGACACCAACATTTCACTTATTTCAGTGATTTATTACTATCTCTTGTACCATTCACATTGTACCATACAAATTATAATAATTTTTTCAGTCAATTTTTATTAATTAATTTCTTTAGAAAAAAGTATTAAGCATCCCTTCATATTTTCAGTTTATTGTTTCATAAAACAGTATTTTTTATAAATATTTTGTTTTTCATAGGCAGTATTAAGGGTTTTATTTAAATCAGCCAAGTCCAACGCGTGACTTTTTATTATAGGAATTTTTGGTGAGTAAAAATATATTTATTTGACCACGTTAGAATCCTTTTAATAAATTTGCTATCCAACGTAACAAGATTTTCACCACACAGGCAAGTTGGTATGTTCCTATATTATAAGATTTATTGATTTCTTATAGAAAGTGTTATCCAATGAAACCGAGTGTATATGTTACAGTGAATTTGTATTACCAGTGAGAATATATTTTCACTGGTGAAAATATATTTTTGGTTAGCCGGTCAGTGAAAGTATATCTAACAATGAAGATACAAATTTAGTGACAAGCGAGAATTCGCCGCATGGAAATATTTGGCCCTAAGTGTCGATGTGTCGCCCTACCAGCTGTCAATTTTATTCTCTTCGTCGCGTCCCTCGCGCGGCCAGACTTGAATTCGCTTCTTATCACGACTAAACTTCTCCATCATCGACGCTAACCTCTCTATTTTGAATAACAACGAATTTTTATATTCTCAAGGTATTTATACAGATTATTTGTATTTTCATTCACTAAAACATGCTAGTGAAGTTATATTTTCACCAGTAGAAATATATTTCCACTGGTGAAAACGTATTTGGATATGAATTCACTGAAATGTTAGTGAAAATATATTCTCACTGGTAATACAAATTCACTATAACATATATATATATATATATATATATATATATATATAATATATATATATATATATATATATATATATATATATATATATATATATATATATATATATATAATACTGATTTATTATTTTTCGAATACATATGTTGGTTTAATTACTCTCCTCTACCGACTCCCTCATTTCACATATTGAATTAGGTATACATATTTTTACGGCTATTTTACTCGTAAATCTAGTGTTAAGGTTAGTTTTACACTCTTGCAAATGACCCATTTTTGCATACTTTTTGTGCAGGTGAACCATAATAGACCAAATTGCTGTTGGATATGGTGGGTTTAAATGTTATATAATAATTACGGAGGTTATTTTTGTTAATGGGGATTATTTGCATAGTAATCTGTGACAGTACTTTTTGCACAGAAACACGTGATCAAGAAAAGTTTCAAAAAAGAAAAGAGTTCGAATTTTTGTAAAAATAGATTATAAGTTTGTCACTTGGAAATTCTGCCAAATAAATTTGGAATAAATAATTAATATGGAGGTCATAACTTTTAAAATTAGAAAACATATGCATATCTGCTCTTTATTAGTTCTCAATGAAAACATTATATATACATACATTCAATTCGAATACTTTTTTAAATTTTCATATTTTTAGCAATGAAAATCCACATTAGCCGAAATACTTTGGAAGTTCTTAAGACTTTTGGTTCATTCATAATTACTGAAAGAGGTCAGATAGAGCTGAAAGTGAGTTGAAAGACTAAAAAAAGATAAAGAGTTGTCATTGAAAATGTTATTAGGGTAAAGGATCCCAAACAACTTATTGGCTACATGGAGAGGGTGACGATATTGTAGATCCTGTTTTACCTGATGCGTCTGTGATTCACTAAGGAAAATTCATGATTGAGATTTGTTATATTTTGAATCATATTTCAGAAATACAATTAAAGTTTTGTCAGTTTTCGTGTTTTGAAATATAATTTTTTTCACAATATGGTGAATTTATTTTTCGGAATATATAAATAATTTTGTTAAGATTCCTTTACTTCTTTTTACATAAAATTTACAATATCTTTTTTTTAAAAATAATATTTTTAAATATTTAGTTGTTGTTTAATTGAATTTGTATTTTTGTTTTCATTTTGAATTAATTTTACTCTCATTTCAAACCACATATGAAAAACTTCGGCGCGAAAATTAGTGTTAAATAATAATAAAAATTTGATCCATAGTCTTGCTGACGAACATGAAGGCAGGGAGGCCATCTTATTGGAGATTCTTTACCTAAGCAGACTAGGGATATCCTAAATTTCACTATAAGAAAATTTAAATGAAAAATCGCTAGGGAAGCTATAAATTGACTGGAGAACATTGAGAAGTGACTTAGAATGAATAAATATTTAATATATTCTTGGAAGTTTCCAGATGTTTTATGTGTTGCAGTAGTGATTGTTATGTAGAGAAAATTGTAAGATCCAATAGGGTCACCATAAAGATTTGTTTGGGACAGTTGGATTTTCGTGTGTTGACGTAATATACAATAAAATCTTATTAAAAAAATTTATTTAACGATAACACAAGAATTAAAAACAACTTTATATATTTCGCCAGTGGTTAGGACGACAGTTCTCGGTTATACTGTTATATAGTATTTACAAGTAGGGGAATTCGGCTCTTGGGTCCGTATATTTGTATGAATAAAACTGGAACTTAAATAATTTGTTTTACCTGAAATAGTCAGGTCCTTTACGATTTTCAAAGACTGAAGCTGAGAGTGGATTTGTTTAACCTTATCTTTCTAGAATGATGATTTCTTTTGTTTACTTTATCTTCTTGAGATAGTGATTTCCTTGAAATAATACTTTGAAATTTTAAGGATAGAAGTTGAGAATAACTTTATATAATTTAGTATCGATTCTTTTTTCAATTTTCTATAGCGATAATTTACTATAGAGAATTATCGCTATATAGTTTTTATTTCCTTATCCACGCACGCGATGAGTGACGATAAATATCGATAAAGAATAATTTTTAATTACAAATTAAAAAAGAATAACATAACGCTACACTACAATATTACTAGCATATAAAATTATCAATGATCCAAAGGTGCTAGGTTGGATACAAAAACGGTTAATAAAGCAAATTATTTACTAAATGAACCATTCGAACAATGGAAATATGATTACTATTTTCTTGAAAGAAAAATTCTAAACTAGTTTATGTTTAAATGCGATGACAAATTTTTTCACTGGATTTCACCCTTTTGAGAATCCAAACTCATAGAAAGAGATAGGAAAATAAGATGGACATGATTTTTCAATATCACACGAAAAGTAATAATCAAATTATAGCCGCATAAACGAAATAAAGGTAAAATACAATAAAAAGTATCCTGTAAAATTCAACAGATTTCCAAATGCAATGGAGTCCAACATTATTATAAGGCTAAAGCTCTATGACCTAATGTAGATAAGTTTTATACAAAAACTACAAGAGAACTCTTTAAAATAACATAATTAATTTCTGCTGTTTTCTAATATTATTTAAATACAATATCCCTCTGTCAGGTTCGAGTCTATTCGAACTAATACAGATATCTCTGACTCTAAATTTATATTACTGCGCGTAAGGTTAACAAATAACAAATATGTTTTATTCAAAAGTTTATTATTCAATAACACAAATACAATTATACTTATAAAATATGCTACACAAACACGGTTGCAACTAAAGGAAAGATAAATCGGTTATACAAACCGTTCTGAAGGTTATTACTAAGAATCAAGGCTGGTCCTAATATGCGCCAACAGCCCGATACAGGTGACAAGTAAAGTAGGAGGGTAGTTTCCGCGATAGTTTTAGTCCCAAAATATTGGACAAAACTTTTTCCTAACAATTGATTTTATTTTGTTTTGCTGATAATTATACTCTAGAGCAATACAGTAACAAAAGTGATCACTGATACTCTTTAATGAATTTATATTTAATAGTTATACGTAGACGTACCAAATTCCTCGAACTGGAATTTTCCGAATAGTTAATAGTTCTTCACAATTGACTAAATTTTTGAAATAGCTTTGACTGTTAGAATAATTTCAAACCGCTTTAATAATATAAATTTACACGATGTGTTCTAATTGCTACAGTCAGCAATGGTTATTTCAGCGATTGATTTGTCAATATTTCTATTCACATCACACCAGCACATGCCTATGGCGGTAAATTTAAGGGGCGTCAAAAAATTAGCATGAAACCGATAAATGAAATTCAAATTTTTAAAAAAATAGATTTTCGTTTCTCTAGGATTGAATATTTTAAAAATGAATGTATAGAAAATGTTTATATAATGTCAATTCTTCATTTTAAACAGCTTTTACAGAAAAGTGATATATCTGAATATGAAAGAAGCATCGCAAATCAGTACAATTTTTTATTTATAAAAAAATATAATAACGTTTTTTGAAATTTGGAAATCATCTTCAGAATTTATTTATCACTAGCAGTAACAAATTTTTCTGCTGAAAGATGATTTTCTTGTTTAAAAAGAATAAAAAGCTATCTTTGTTCACAAATGAAAGAAACAAAATTAAATGACATTTCGATTATGCACATCGAACACGAAGATTTAGAGAAAATTGAGTTTGAAGAGATAATTAATACATTTGTAAATCAAAAAATTATAAAGAAAATATAAATAAATTAAAATAATTAAATAATACAATGTTCTTTTTATTTAAATTCAAATTACACTAAAATTATTATAAAGTGCCTAGGGGCGGCACATTCTTAAATCCGCCACTGCTTCACACACTTTCTCTACTGTCCAAATTTTCTCTCCCTCAGCACAATTTGACTACACTATTTATATTAATTGCTACTATCGTATTCTATAAATAGTAATTGTTTAATTACTATTTTTACATATATGTAATTATTTAAATACTATTTTACTTATTTTCTAAATATAGTAATTTTTAATTATTATTTTTTATTTTATTTATTTGTATTCTAGTTTCAGTAATATTTTAATTTTTTATTTCTATAAATGATATAATTTTATAATATAATTTTAAATCGTATAAATTTATAATTTATTATTCTTATTATCTAAAAAATCCTATTCCTATTATTTTTCTTTTCCCTGGAACCCCAATTTATTCGATTTATTTACTAAGCTTGTCATTATTTTTTACATGGATCTTTTAATAAATCTTTTAATGGATACATCACTTTGGAGTAAAGAAGAACAAATGTTCTATAATAATTACAAAATGCCATCAATGAATATAAATCTGAAAAGTATTGAAGTTCATTCAAGTCAAAGACCCTGTTCGATTTTTTTGTATCTGGTTTTATACCTTTATCTGAAAAAACATGGCTCAAATATGAAACTTCTTCTAAAAGGTTAGATCATTTAGGTTTTAATTTTACACTTGATTCGGTCAACCTTCTAAGTACTGCTCTCACTTTGTCTAGATGTTATTCATATGTACTTCCATACATCAAAACATCATCAAGGTAAATCAAACATTGCTCCCAATTTTCCATTTTTAAAATCATATGCAACAATCGTTTAAAAAAACGCTGGCGCCGACGACATTTTGAACGGCATTTTATAGAATTTGTACTATCATCGTCTAGTTGTAAAAACAATTTTTTACCTAGCCCAACATTCTAATAACCAGCACTTTTCATCCTCTCAAGAAATCATAAAGTTATTTTTCTCCGGGAATTCGTAAAATTGGTCTTATAGTTACGGAATTCAACTTACTGTAGTCAACACAAAGTCTTAAATCACTATTTGCTTTAGTAATACTTTAGCTTTTTTTTAATCATTTCCTTTTCTAAATTCTTAACAAATCAATCAACCTTTTCATCTAGACTTAAAGGACTTTACTTGATGGTACAGCTATAGGGTATCAACATTATCAACTGACAACATCCAATATCGGTGAGAAAATTAAATTTTTACGAAGCTTAATCAGTGTGGAAGTATCTTTATAAATTCGTTCCACTTATGTTTTCAATTGAAATATGGCTAGCATAGTTGCGAAATTCGTTTAAAATTTCTAAACAATTTAATCTAGTACTTTTAAACAACTTTCAAACATTGTCTCCCAAACTGAAAAGTTTGATTAGAATTTTTCTTTTTTAATATTGTGCCACCAGCACAAATAAAAACTCCTGCATTCAACTGATCCCCGCACAAAATACTGTTTCATCTCAATAATCTTTTACCCTTGATAAGATGCAGTGGAATATTGTGAGTCTTTTCACTATGAGTACTCAAATATCGACTCACATAATTAGTGATTCTTAGTTTTTCGACATGTCACATTTTATTTTAGAAACAAACGGAATTTGTTAATTATCTATAAAAAAATAAAAGTTTTGGCACAATTTGAATTC
The DNA here is from genome assembly GCA_959609185.1 of Schmidtea polychroa. Taxonomy (NCBI): domain Eukaryota; kingdom Metazoa; phylum Platyhelminthes; order Tricladida; family Dugesiidae; genus Schmidtea; species Schmidtea polychroa. The sequence goes on from CAUHTR010000080.1 coordinate 29,080, forward strand.
TGTTTGTTTATATAAATTTAATTTCTATTAGTTTTTTAGGTTAAATATCCTCCGCAATCTTAAATAATAATGGTTTGTCAAGTTTACCAAGTTAACTCTTTCGCCACGGAAACTGTACAAAGCCGTAAAATAATTTTGTGTCTCATACGAAAGCCGGATAAATATGCAAGCAGAATTTTAGTACTTGCTACGGGAACCAAACGAATCCGATGTATTCTAATTATGATACAGGCTAATAAAATTGCTATAAACATGTCAAATATTGATTTACGAGCAGTCATTATTTTTGTCTCAGACTACGGGAAACGTACCGATCCAATCGCATGTTTCATCTTGTTCGTCAACGTTATGAAATATGCTACAAATTTCAACAGAATCTGCGTGAAAATCAGTGAAGTGGTACAAGGTTTTTCATTTTTATTATTTTTATAATTTACCATATAAATACATAAAATAAAATTAATTATTTAGCAAATAAAATTAAACTACGCAAATCGTAAGTACGTAACTGTGAGAACCGTATAAATTCGCACGGCCGTTTGCATGCCGTACTGAGACACAAATTATACAAAAGCGCTCCGTAGCGAAAATGTTAATAGTGACATCTAATTTTATAAGAGGTAAAAGGATGAATATTAAAAAATTAGTTTATAAAATAATCAATTTTTAATTTTCGTTTCTAATTTTAAAATAAATTCAAAATAGATTTAACACGTAGATCGATCGTAGATCAAAATAGATCGAACAACCGACTTGGCCCATTGTGGCAACTAACGTGTTATATAAAAAATAAATTGATTTAATTAAATAGAAAACAACTATATATTTAGACAGTTTTCATCAGTAAGTAAAAAATTGAATTAATTAATTAGATTTTTATTATTTAGCTTTATACATACAAAAAGAGATTTATATTTTAAAATTTTTTTGTAAGATTCATTATCTTATAAGTAAAATCAAAAGTTAACTTGTTTTAATTATCTAATGTCTTTAGGCAATAATCTAAATATTTAACCCATAAAAACACAATGGAGTATTTTTATCTTTTTCAATATTTAGAAATCTTTTTCCAATGAATATATGATACTGCAAGAGATTTTCTAAGAAATATTTTTTTCAAAATTTTTATCCGACCACCAGTCTTATAATAAATAATAATAATAATAATAATAATAATAATAATAATAATAATAATAATAATAATAATAATAATAATAATAATAATAATAATAATAATAATAATAATAATAATAATAATAATAATAATAATAATAATAATAATAATAATAATAATAATAATAATAATAATAATAATAATAATAATAATAATAATAATAATAATAATAATAATAATAATAAAATTACCTCGTATTTTAACTCATTTCAAATTAAATTTACTATATTAGCTTCACTTGTCATGACTTTGTGGCAAAATATTTGCTCTAAAAGTATTTTCTAATAATTATTAATTACAATGTTTTACTAAAAATGTTGCGCTAGTGGTAAAATTGTGACGTGATTACAAATATTACAATTTTTAATTTTGATACGATTTTCAAGTTCAAAGATGATTTTAATTGTAAATTTTATCCTCTATTTTATGGTATTTAATTTAATTTAAAATAAATAAAATCAAAAAATCTATTCGTCAAAATGGGGCAAAATAATTCATACCTGGCTACTAAATTTTCAAAACTGACACTATTTTATAAATTCGACATAATTTAAATTGTAAATTTAATTATCTATTTATTGATATCCAATTTACTTTGTAAAAATTGGTTATGGAAAGGTTATTAGCTAAAATGTTAAATGTCTAATGTCAAATTAATTAAATTATCTAATGTACATTGGTTGAATAAATAAAAATGTTTTTGATTTTAAATTTCTTAGAGATCTTGTTGAATATATTTGACCAACTGCCAGACGATATATTTTTCGAGGCCAAGGTAAAGATTCGGCTAAAAATCTAAAGGGGTATAAATTTCCTTTCAATAATTTTAGTCTTGGAGTTGACCAAATCTATTTTATCAATTTTTTATCATTTACCACTGATATTTAATTTAATATTCTTTTATGATATTTAATAAAAATTGTGTCTACGTTTAATTTCTTCTTAAATCTTTTCGCTTCAAATAACCAATTATGGAAGGATGATACGTTGGAGACTTACAGAGTGAAAAGATATATCATCTAAATTGTGATGTCTTAATCAGACCATTCAACGAGGCCTCGAGACTAAGTAATACATTTAATAAACCACGATAATGAAATAATTTAAATGAATTTCTATAAAATACATAGATGAAATTAAATCCTTTAAGGGGTCATATGCACAGATGAAAGGTGAATTAAATATAATTACATGTAAAATGCAGTTATATTGAAAATGTTTCTGAATTTATCTGAGATATGAAGAAAATGTACTATGATTATCTTACAAAGATGACCAAAGTTTCAAAGAAAATTTAAATGCTTTCTTGACGATCAAGAATTACGGATTTCAATATATGGAGAATATGCGACATTTATTATCAGAAAACATTCAACATTATAGAAAGAAACAAGAATCATAGAAAACAATTTGGTATGTAAAACAAAAACTTTAATGAGAACAAGAAATTGCAATATAAATATATAACATCACAACTCTATATTTCTGACGAAAAAAAATTCAAAAACAATTTTTCTTGAAAATATTTCCCCCCAAGTTAACATTCCTAATTCTAGGTAAGTCGGAGGGATTTTGGGCATATATAATTTTATGTCTCTTGTCTACATATATTTCTTGAAATTATGGAAAATATTTAGAAATTAACTCGTGATTAAAAATATTTCCTCACAGATTATTAGTTGGGAATTTTGTCGAATAAGATTTGATTGAATATTCATTAATTTCTTTCGGTTTCAAATACATTACCAGAATCGTGATGTTTCCAAATCGAATCATGACGATGCAAGACGTTTCAAAAAGTTTAGTAGCACCAGAAGACAATTGGAATTGGTATAGGAAACGGTCAAGTGGATCAAGTCAAAACAATGATAGTGAGTTCTCTGTTTATGAACTACATCAAAGTCGAAGAACTTCAATGTTAGCGGTTAGAGTTCCCTGTATTGACTTGAGGCATAGTTTAATGAACATCCACACTGCAGACGATGATACGCTGAAAAAGGTAAGAGAAATTGTTACAAAATGTAAAAAGGAAATTTTATTTAACAGTTCCATAATTTTATAATTAACATAAAAATTATTTTCAAAAATCCTTTAAAAGATTTATTTGGTAATTTAAAAAAATATTTTATTTAAAATTGAAAATATTATGACAATGTAAAAATTTGTAAATAAAAGATGGAATATTTATCAATATTGTTATTGGGCATAATTAATCATTTTTATGAGTCTTTTCTAATAAAAACATTGCTTTTAAGATATGTTGATAAAGTTGTCGAAATATAACTGAAAAATAATAAAGAAAATTATTTAGTATATTTTACATAGGAATATTACCATTTGGAAAATTATAAAAAGATTTTAGTAATAGATTATTAAAAATTTATATTTTTAAATTATTATGATATTTTAAGAAATTTTAAAAAATAATTTTTTAATTGTTTGCTGCAATTTCTGGGGGTCATTATCAATTTCTTTGTCATAAAATTATTATAATTGTTAATTAAAGATTAATTCATTTGTTTAAATCTATCAGATTAAATATTATCGAATTATTCAAACTAGCTATTATAGTAAGTTTATTTACAAACATTTATATATATTTATCTTTAGTAAAATAAAAATTCTGAAATTATTTTTATCTTTTACGATATTATATTTTATCTTCATTTCAGATTATAAATTAATAATTTTTATATGTGCAAAATCTTGGCACAAATATGTGAAAATTTAAAATTTGAACAATAAAAATTTAATTAAATTTATTGAAATTTTTCAAATCAAAAAAGAGAACAATACCCAAATTTTTTAATATTGGAAATCAATGAAAAAAAGACATTTAAAATAATTTTCATATTAAAAATATAAAATTGTGAAATAATTAATTTGAAAAATATTTGGATTTTGGTTGACATCTAAAATGAATCAAATTTTTACTTAAATATTACTGAATAAATATGAAATTATCATTATAAGAACTATTTTTTCAAGTTTCACCGCTGATTTCCTTTCCATTATATTTATTGAAAAGCTTGACTAATATTCACGAATTTTCGGTACTGCCTTTTTCAAGTCTCATAGTGATTCTCTTTGCGTTATATTAACAAATCCAAGAAACTAAGCAATGATTTTCTCTCCATGTGAATACAATACTATTTATGTAATACAAAAATTGCTCAAAATAACTCTGATTTTTAAATAAATGAAAAATATCATTACACATACGGTTTATAAACGGTAAGTTTTATAAATTTAAAAAATGCAATTTTCTTTTCTAATCTTATCACAAAAATTGAGGCTATTGTTGGAGAACCCATAGCAACTCCATCTATATGTTGATACCATTTATTATTATAAAGAAAATTTACTTTAATTAGCAAATTTAAAAAGTTCACGAAATGCCCTTCCATCGAAAATATGATGTTAAGAGATGTTTTCATTCCATAACAAGCAACATAAAGCAATAGTTTCAATAAATAGTACATTAGTAAACAGACTACAAACATCAAATAAAACCCTTATTTCATCCACACTTTGTCTATCATATTGTGTGAGAAACAAAATTAAAACTATTTTTGAATTCAAACTGTGATTGTATTAATGGTTTTAATAATCCATAAAAAAATTTTGCTATTTTATACTGGGCAGTACCAATCATGTATAAAACAGGTTTTATAGGCACACGATCTTTATGGATTTTTGGAAGCCCATACATCTTTGGTGGTTGTGGCTCCATTGGGCAAATACATTTGAACACATCTTCATCAATTTGTTTAATTTTAATTAATTTATTCAGTATCTGTTCTAACTATTCGATAAGTCTCGCTATGACCGCTTTGGTTCTGCACGCTCCACAACAATAATCACATATTTTCTTAAATCATTTGACTTAACTTGATCCTTTTCTTTTTTCTTCTGTTAATTCTATTTTCTAATTCTAACAGTTTTCCCTTTACCTATGGTGTTTTGTTCGTTTCTACCTGAGCAAAATGTCGATTGTTTCAAAATTTTAGTTTTTTTATATATTTACAATAATCGCGAGTATTAATGGTGTTTCTCTATTTGACAATCTTTGACTGGCGGCTTTTTTCATTTTCTCATTGTTGAAGGAAATAATTGATTATATTGTGCGTCTCTTTTTGGGTAATCTTTTTCCTTTTCCCCATTACTCATGCTGTCATGAAAATTGTTTTCCAACTTCGGTTTTGTTTACTTCTTTATTTGTTTGCTTAGCTTAGTTTTCCCTTAATTAATTAATTAATTAACGATTTTCTGTTTTTGTTTTTTTGAATTTCGACCCTTTCTGAACATATTCTGATGAATCCATTATCGCCATGATTTCCCCAATCATTTCATACGCATCTGGTTCGTTTTTTAAATTTTGATTCGATGATTGCTTGATTTTGAATTTTACAATATTCATTTTGTAATAACATAATTTTAAATTTAACAACCCTAACAATACGATCCTCATCTTCGGACAAAACAACTTTACTCATGTTTATTAATGTATTCTCTACAATAAATTTAGAGATCCCAAATAATTTTCTCAAATTTTTAAATTTATTAATATGAGCATTCTCTTTGGATTTTAACTGAGATATTGAATTTTTAATACACCATTCAACACATACCTGCAAACAAAATGATTTGTTATTTCTTTCAAAGTAAATCCAATATTTAATAGTTTTTTATCCAAGGATGTTCTTCTTTTCTTCTCTGATTCCAACATTCTTCCTAACGTCCCTTTATGTATTATTTGAACATCTTTACTTGAAAGACAATCACTAAGTTTCATTTTAAAATTTTACGAAGGAATCATCTTTTCTTCTAAGTGCATTAGAAATCGAAATCTTCATTAATCTTTTAAATACTGGAACAGCAGAAACATGATTTTAAAACAAATAGTTAAACATACACGGCAACGATTTAATTATAAGAAATCGCAACTCAAACATTCGTTTTACATCAGTTTAAATCATTTTGCTACAGTGTAAAAAATTATATATAATTTTTATAATTTTTAACGAATATAATATTTTATTAAAAATTTGATATAATAAATATAATTAAATTGATATATGATGACAGGAAAATTGTCAAAATAAATAGTAAAACAAATGTTTGAGTGGCACTTTCTTATAATAATAATAATTATTATTATTATTAATTGTTATGAGAAATATGAGAGTCATCATATTCTTATTGTCACATGTAACGTAAGTACGGGATCAAATGTTTAAGAAATGTTTGAAAAAACAACGGAAAGTATTTTATTTCACTTGTCCTGTGAAATAGGACTTCGTTAACGTTCAAAAATCGTATCCTTTTTATATCTTTTAAATAATGCTCAATTCATATTTAACGCCCTTAATTATTTGATGACGAGGGAATTCATTTTACATATTTAATTGAAATTTTTAATTATTTTATGACATAATAAAGCAGCAGTAAATAACTCGAGGCCATGCAATTTGATGCAATATATAAATCAACTATTACAGAGAAACAATAAAATATCGGTTAACTGAGAAATAAATTAGTTTATCCGGGTAAGAAAAATATTAAAAATATATAATTTTTATATATATATATATATATATATATATATATATATATATATATATATATATATATATATATATATATATATATATATATATATATATGATTCAAATATTTTTCGATTTACTATTGTGATAAAAATTGAATAAAATGTCTCTTCTTGTAAATGTATTAAAACAAACCTTAAACCTTACAAATTAATAAATTAATATAATAATAATAATAATAATAATAAAATTAATTATTATTATTATTAAACAAGTAAATAATAAGCTACACCTTTTGTGGCAAAATACGTATTAATTGAAGAAACCTTTAGATAAGCCTTTCATTATAATTATTTTTATTATTACATTTTTATTTTTAATTTTTCATATGATTAAAATAAAAAAAATAATCTCTAAATTTTATCAGCTCAATTAAGTATGTAAAAGTACCGAATCATTAAAACAATTAATTATAAAACAAATGTTATCAAACCGATTGTCCATTGCCATCTGTGATTATAGCGATTGCGACAAATTGGCGCTGTATAAAACAGAGATGATCTGGTCTGGGAAAATTAAAAATATAATCCCAGTTAATAATAATGAATTTTTATTTCATTTTTTTTTGTTATACACAATTAGATTGAATAAGCGCATTAAACAATTAGCAAGCCATGTACTAATTTTCGCTTGAAGCCATCTGTCACAAAAAGTCCATTATGTTGATATGAAATAAAATATATCACAGTTGATTTTTATCATAAATATAAACCTAAATTCCCATTTGGTAAAGGGAAGTAATTATCAATGCACGGGATAATTCACCAGAACAAATATATATGAAAAATAATACTGAAACTTTATACGAGTAATGAAATATTTGTGGAAATATTGATATCGTTTTGTTTATTTGTTATCTATAAATTTTTATTTCGACAAGACCCAAATAAATGTATTTTATGTATTTTGTCTTGTATTTTATTTTAAATTGTTTTCATTTGATACACTTGAAGTTAAAGACATAATCAAAAATTTATTAAAAAGAGAGTTTGAAGACTAAAAATCAGTAATATAAATCAGTAAAGTTCTTATAATAATTATCAAAAATATATAAATAATTTTTAAACAAACTTTTAAAATCCATTTTCAGCTTTGAATCAAATATTTTTTAGAATATTTTTCTAAGAATTTAACATTTAAAATGTTATTATATTAATAACGATTTTTAAATTACAACATATTATTTTTTAATTTATTTTAAAATTACATATTTAAATATTTAAAAATTCTAATATTTAAATATTTTACAGTTATTATTGTTAGAAAAAGACATAGTTTCACAGAAATATTTATTCACTACAAAAATCTAAACGGAACACACAATCGTTATACTATTTATAGTACATTGAATTGCGTAATCTACAAAAGGGAGAATTATTAGTTTAAGTGATACTGTTGACACAGAAGACAAACATACTTACTTAATTTAGTTATACAAGCATTCCCGCATCATTCAATAGATATCAAGGTCTAGTGACCTGGTTATGTAAGTAATTCGTTGGAAATTATTATATCATCTTACAATTATAAGAACTTTTTTCAACTTTTACCTCTGATTTCTTTTCAATTGATATAGTATTTATTAGAAAGGATTTTGACTATGAATCAGTAAAAATATACAATAAAAAACATCGATATCTTTACTGATTTTACAGTTACTTAATAATAGAAATTCATTTTTGATTTTAACAATTTAATTATTTACTATTTTCAACTATTTTACAATAATTGATTCTCAGCTGAAAACTGATTTATAACAATTGATACAAGTAATAAATGATGAATGGACGGACATACTTTGAACTTAAATCAAAAACAATCTCGTTTTTCTTTTATTCATTGTTAAACTTCATCCATATATACATCTATCCTCCGCTTTATACAGTACTTTTTATACGATATAAATAACTTGAAACATGATATGAAACATAAAAATGATGGAAGAAGACTACTGGAAAAATGTATTGAAGTAACTTATCAAAATCAGCTCAATTAATAAGCCATTCCAAAAGCCGTTCTATTATAAATGTGTCATTTTAGAAATAGTGTGAGGGAAATTAATTTAATAGAACGTAAAATAAGATTTAAATGTTTAATCGTGGACATAAAAATTTTAAAAAAGGTCGCATTCCAAGAATATTAGATAAATGGTGCATTTCCCCATAAATACTAATCTCACCAAATAGGTCGCTACTTTTGTTGGTGCTTACTTATGTCTAATTATTATAAGAACTTTTATTTCTTCCAATTTCACCACTGATTATTTTTTCCATTGAATTTATTAAAAAGAGAATTTGAAGACTATTAATCAGTGATATATCGATGTTTGTTGATACTCACGAATTTTCGGCACTGCCTTTTTCAAGTGAATTCACTGATTTATAGTCTTCAAAATCTCTTTTTAATATGTCTATATGACAATATTATTACAAATGCATATCGGCAAATACATATTATGTCTTAAAAATAATGTAAAATGCTTATATAGTTTATATTTCTCACTCGGAGAACTTCCTGTAACGGGTAATTGGAATTTATGGGCTGATAAAAAAAACTGATCTAAAAAATATTTAAAACTTTTGCCGATTAAAACATTGAATAATTTTAATTTAGAAATAATTATATAAATTCATTTTTTCTACATTTCAAAACTTTTATTTCTTATATTTTTAATACATAAATTATATTTTTAAAGATATTTAACTCTATAATCATTTATTAATCCTAATTTAAAATTGCTTTGAAGATTTATTTAGTTTACCTTAAATTCTTTGATATGTACCCGGTATGATTTTCCTGTAGCATTATCAATTTAATAATCTCCCAAATACAGTTAATAGGACTCAGGCTCAAATGATACAAAGGTAGAATAATGTACAAAATAATATTATTAAACCTGATTATCTTTCAATTCAACCTTAAGAGGACCAAGCCAATATGAGAAAATAAAAGTCCATGGCCTGAATGTATTTTGTTGGATATATAATAAACAACGTTGTTTAATAGTTATAATATAATCTATAAGCGACTTTTATCAAAATTAATTTTATTTTCAAAATATTGAAAACTTGATAATATGTAAAATATAAAGAAAATGTTAGAAGAAAGAAATTTTCTAAGTGAAATTACGAAAAGAAGTAACGTAATTTAAACAAATAATATATATTATTTATATTCAACAATTTCTTTTATTTGTTATATTATAACATGCCTGTCCAACGTATGGCTCTTTAGATTTATTTCGTGGCTCCCAACATAAATCTGAATTAAGAAGGTCGTGGCTCTTATAAAAAAACAAAATTTCATAGAAAAAAAAGCCAAATTACATATTTAGTTAGAAATGGGTTTCATAATAAAAAATGGCATGAAAGCATGTCATTTATACATGAGAAATAGATATTCAACCCAAATGTCGATTACGTGTATTTCAAAACCGTTGAAATTTTTCAAAATTATAAGAAAATAATTACTAATCAAGTATGCATATTTTTAAAAGTCAAAAAATTAAAATATCGCAAATTTCGTAATTTTGTAGCAAAAAATGTGAGTGCTTTTGGAAGCACTGGATTGTGTGAATCTTTTTTTTCTAAAATGAAGTTTTGTAAGAATAAACATCGATTATCTATGTAGATTTTAATCACGAGAACCAATTAAGAATTTCGACCACACCATTTGAAGTAGATTTTGAAGATTTAAACAAACAAATTGTAAAACAAGCTTCTCATTAAAATTAATTTATAAATTTTTCAATAAAAATAAAGTGGAACTTAATAATGTATTTAATATATATTTATAATAAAATATAAAATAAATCACTAGTTTTTGGTTTAATTTTTTTTTCTCACAAATTAGGCTCTTGCAAATTAGATAATTAGATAATTAGATAACAGATTTGTGTTGGACAGGACTGTATGTTTTAATATTAATATTATTTTTAATATTATTACAATAAAAGTTTGTATATTATAATAAATGAATGAAAACTAATTAATTTACAAATGTTATATAACGAGAGGGCAGAAAAAAATTATATCTATAACATATAAAATATTTTTTAAAGGAGAGAGTAAATCTAAAAAAAAGTTCCAGCAATAAATGTAAAATAAAAACATTAAATATAAAATTCATTTTTTTAAATTGGATAATCCTTTCTGAAATTCCAGACTTATATTCAGAAGAGATCAAAATATCAATTAAATTTTCATTTGTATATCATTTTCATGATTAGAATTACGGATAAATATTTTAACGTAATATTTGTTTGTTTGCGTTGAATCGGGTATATTCAAAAATACGAGATCAGAATTATTTACATTCAATATTCAATATATATATATATATATATATATATATATATATATATATATATATATATATATATATATATATATATATATATATATATATATATATATATATATATATATATATATATATATATATATATATATATATATATATATATATATATATATATATATATATATATATATATATATATATATATATATATATATATATATATATATATATATATATATATATAATATAAACAAAATATAAATATAAATATGAATATAAACATTTGGTTAATTTTACTTATTTTCAATTAAATTTTGATTTAATTTCATAATATTTAAATAAATAATTTTAAAATGAATCTTAATTTTCATAATCTCAAATTCTATGACGAAACAAATTAAAAAAAAGATTTAATTACTGTTTATTATATTTTTTTGTTTATCATAATTTTCCCTTGCTCAATTTTCAAGTTTCATTTTTGATAAAATGTCCCAAAATTTGTTTGAAATATTTTTAAAATAATTTTGACACATTTCTTTAATCTATTTTTTCATTACAAAAAAATGCAATGATTAAATTTAGATCAAAATTGAAGATTTCCAAAAATATTGTTTAAATTAGGTACATTTAACTGACATGTGGAAAACATAAATTTACTAAATTACAATTTTCATTTTTTGTTTAGATCGACATCCTGTTTTTTTTAAAAGATGAGAAAATTTTAAAAATCGGGGCTATATGATGGATGACGAGTGACCTCAAATCCAGTAACTTATCTTCTCTTGGGCAATTCTGCTGATGTGTATTGTTGTGCTTAAACCATAGAGGAAGTCTCCGAGATTTTTACGCCTATTTTAGAACTTTCTCAATGAGCCAGCCATAATATTCCATATTCAACAAAGTCCGTTAAATATGGCAGACGATCCAAACTTTGCCTTCTTAAAGTTTCCTCCATATTATCATAATTGATAGTATTCTGTAAAGATCTAGTGTAATAGGTGTAATAAATGAAAAGGTTATAAGAACATGGTTTCCTTCAATTTCTAGATTAAGGAACTTTACGACAAAGTGTAAATTGAGGGCCTGTTAACATTACTCTACTGGTAGTTATCTCGATAGGCTCGTGTATAAAAGACACAAAACCAGAAGCCTAACCTAACCAATTATTGGAGTACCAACAACCATTGTCATGTCTTCGAATGCAACAATCCTGCAGAATATTAAATTGCCAATAAGCTATCTTTTTTGTTTAATGGCACAATAGCTATTTGAAACGTAAATAATTTATCGGTTGAAAGCACTACAAATGATCAAGATAATCATGTTGTCATACTAATCCTTCAGTAATGGCTAAGCTCGTAGATTTTACCGTTAGTAATTGATCTAAATTTCTCATCGCTTTCAAATGAATAAAAATATTAAAAGGCTACAGAAACTGTCAGTTATAACAAATTTATCAGTTTAATGTTTTTCTTAAAATTTAGAGGCCCCCGAACGCTGAAACCCCTAGCCAAAGCCTATTTAGCCTAATAATAAATCCACCTAAATCCACTCCTATCAAGTATTATATGTATAGATTTAGAATTTTATTTTATTAATGATATTGTCCAGCTAGACTTCCATTTAAAATTACATTTATAATAAAACATTTAAATAATTTAACATTATCATTGCTATATGATAATACTACTTGATACTTGCTCATTATTATTCTTATGAAAAAAATAGTATTAACAATTTCAATGACTTTTAATCTATAGAAATAAGAGGTCATACACCAAAGGAACAATTATATAAATAATTAACCAACACTAAAACAAAAAAAAAGTATTACTTTAAATTTTACGATTTGAGTGTTTTATTTCCCTTATAGTAATCTTTTCCCAAATTTGATCGAATTTCCTTGACTTGAGGGAATGCAAAACACTTTGCTACTAAATTGCATTTTCTCCCGAATATTTAATTCCATGAAAAAGGAAAGCTCTTCCAACTTTGATAAATTTTTTTTTAATTTTAAAATATGTTTGAATTTATATGAATTGCGTATAATATATGTGAAATGAAATATAAAAAAAATTAATATTATAATAAAATACCAGACCGGCAAAAATCAACATATTTTGGATATCTCATTTGCTTTTCGTTCCAATTCATCTTTAAATAATTAATAAATTTCAATTTAATTGATTATATTTTCTTGCTCTATTTCTGAAAAATTTAATACCAATAAAACAGCGGAAAATTCTATTCACAATTAATATTATAATTTTTGAAAGTTAACATTCAAACAAACAAACTTGTAATTTTCAAAAAATTTTGAAAACGTAATTTATCTATAAATAATAAACAACCACTTAATAAAAAAACATAATTTAAAATTGTTTGTTTTTCTATTATCTTTTCAAAATCGCTGCTTGATTAAATTTCGTGACGAGGATTTAATTTAAACAAACAAATGAAATAGATAAAATTAATCATTCAACCTAGAAAAAGTCATGTAATTTTTAATATTACCAAGGAAACAAATTATTATTGATTATTATTTTTTACAGAAAAATGCACATGTAAAATTATTAGAGTTATTGTTTTAAAATTTTTTTAATATTACGATTTTCTTACAATCTCTATTAATCAGATTTTTAGCATTCACCATGGTAACTGCATGGTTTTTCTTTAGTCTGGAGTGTTTTATTGACTTTTTGAAAACAAAAATGTTTTTTTAACAGGCATGAGATGGGTTATTAATTACAATAAAAATATGACAAATATTATTTTGTTTTAATTAATTTGATTATTGATTTAAAATATTTTATTTTTATTCCATGGATTTATTAAAAGTTACCTACTGTCAAAATATGAAATTGAAGTTGGCACTTTTTGTTTAAATTATCTTGAACTTTTATTTCTTAATATATTTTAATGATATTATATCTTGAATTTTTTATTAAAATAATAAATAATGAAGTGATAATAAATCCATAGAACAATGGTCATCGATCTTGATGAGGCCAAATTAAATATTTTTTCGAGGGTTCATCGTTGCTATAATAATTTAAAAAATAAATTAATTAATAATATTACATAGAGAGTTGATTTTTACTGTTATAAAAATAAATATTTTTCCTACAGAAACTAGAAAATGAAAGTATTTTTTTCTCGTAGAACACAAAACAAATTCTTCATTATAGTGAAAAAGGATATTCTAAATTTGCAAAAAAGGATGTAGATTTCCGTAATGTTGAGTCCATAACGTTTTAAAGAATAAGACATCCCATTTAATGCAAAAATGAATATAATACATGGTATTATTTTCAATAAAATACGATAAAAGACAAAAAGCTTGAATACCGAAAAAGACAGAGATGAAGTTTTAAATGATATTCAATGCGTATTCTAATGGCAGACTAGTATCAAGTCTATTCGGTTGTCTTTGATATCAAGAAAATCATTCCCAATTGAAATCGAATAAAGCAACTTTGTTACCAGATCACAGAATATGACCACTCCACCACCAGCTTACGTCAAATATCAAATGCATAAAGATTCAAGTGATTTAATAGAATTAAATAGTTTTTTAATTATAGAAATATTTCTGTGTCAAACCAAATGTTAAGTGCCAAAAAATATTCGATTTGAGTATTATCCATATAATAAAGTTTTCATTAGTACAATTAAGACCTTTAGAAGAAATTTAGTTAATATGACCGTATAGATCCTATAAATCTGTCCTTGGATCATTGATCAGTCGAAAAATGTTCTTTAAACTAATAAATAGAAATTCAAAGATTTTCGTTCAAGGTGTTGAGTCTTCGTACGAAGATTTCATGATAAAGGATATTCTGAAAAGTGAGTTGTTGGTTCAAGACTGTTTTGGAATTTTGTTAAGGAAAATGTTGAAATTATAGTCAAATTTGAAAAAAGTGATGTCAAAAATAAAATATTGAAAAATGTTGAAAAATATTCAAAATATAAATAAAACAAAAATATAAAATATTATTAGCTTTACTGGAAAGCACATATTCATCATAATATTTATTACTATTATTTATCGTAATTATACAGATATTTAGAATAAAAATTATATCGAAAGCTTTTATAAATTTCTGCAAAACCAATAAATTTAAACCAAAAAAATGATTTTATCTTTCATTTACAATAAGAAACTGCTGCCAGTTTTGACAAATTATTTTTTATTAATTTAAATAATATGAAACAAGTGAGATCGCGTATAATATTTGTAAAATGAAATATTTATTATAATATATTATAATATAATATAATGTATAATATAATGTATAATATAATATATAATATAATATATAATATAATATATAATATAATATATAATATAATATATAATATAATATATAATATAATATATAATATAATATATAATATAATATATAATATAATATATAACTATAAGAACTTTTTTCAATATTCACCACTGATTTCTTTTCAATTGACATTGTATATATTAGAAACTTGACTATGAATCAGTAAATACATCAATGTTTTATTTTGATATTCACGAATTTTCGGCACTGAGTTTTAAAAGTGATATTTTTTTCAAAACACTTGAAAAAGGCAGTGCCGAAAATTCGTAAAAATCAAAAAAACATCGATATCTTTACTGATTCATAGTCAAGTTTTTTAATAAATAGAGTATAATATATAATATAATAACGGATATCACCGAATAGTATCAGTGATACTATAAAAATAATATCATCAAAAAAAAATATATTAGATATTAGAGTTAGTATAGTGATATTATTCAGTGCTTTGGTCATTTTAATAAAAAATAAGTTTAGATAATTATCAAAAATTTATTCATCATCATCATCCAAATACTCAACGTCCTCATAATAATCATTTTCATCAAGCATAGACTCGTTATTTAATCGGGATTCGGTGTTTGAAGAAATCCACGCATTACAGAACTCCACTCCATTATTATTTCAATGTTTTAATATGGTGATATTATTTAAATAGTATCACTAAATATAAATGAATTTAGTTATGGTGTAGTATTAATGATACTATTAGGTGTAGTGATACTATTTGGTAATATACGTTAATAGAACATAACTAGACTACTTATTAGACTACTTAATATTAATAGAGAAGTTTTATTAGACAAAAATTGGTCATAAAATGGATTTAAATATTACAATTTACAAAAAGTAATGGAATTGGAACATTGAAAAGATGATTTATATTTTATTCTTATTCCTATAAAATGCCTTCTGGCAGCATTTCAAGTATAAAAATGAAATCAGTTTTGCAATTAGAAATTATAATTATAAATTAAATCTTTTATTTTTTAAATATAATTCGTTTTAATTGATTCAAAAGATTAATAATAACTGGAGAAAAATGTTTTTGAGAAAGAAATAGATATTTACATAATTATAATAAGTGACATCTATTTCTTTATTCCAAGTCCAGTTAAAGTGTCGACAAGTCGTTGCTCTTGTCACGTCGATGAAGCTCTTAATAAGAAGATCTATCATCCATTCCGCTTCTGTGGGCTTTCACATGCTGCTCATTCACATAAATACTCCAAGTCAAGTTTTTAGGTTTAATTTGTATAAAAGTTGAAATAAATTTTTAAATAGTTTATATGCATGACTTAAAGGTGTATGAATAAATTTCTGCATTTTATGGAGTCTGTGAATACTTATTTTTCTTACTTTTCGCTGAGTGTGCTAAATGGAATGGATATCATTATGTAATAGGTTATATGATTACGCCATCTTAAGCTACCCAAGTGTTATGTAATGTATACATGAGTGGTATTGGGCTGGAAAGAACATCGTATCCTAAGCCAAAAAGTTCGAAATTTGTTTGAAATCAATCCTTAAGTTTGATGGATTTGTAATTTTCAAAAAAATTAGTAAATTTTGCGTTTTTAATGAAATACCTTTAAATGAAAATTTGTTTAAATTAATTAATGTAAAAGATATTTTGGAAAATGAAGAGCCAAAGATTATTGAGAAAAGAAAACGACAATAGAAACGATGTATTGTTTATATGTTTGTGGGATGCTAAATTTAATTATGACAAAATTAAAACAAAAAAATAAAGAAGTTGAAAGGATAGGACAAGCATACACAAGAACCTGTGTGGAGGTAGTAGTAAAAACTAATCTAAATAATAAGGTAATTATCAAGCCACTAACTGTTTTGTATTACAATACCAATATGGGTTCAATCTATCAGATTGTAAAATGGTATCAAAAACTTCTTTTCCATTTATTTGATCTATCCATTTTCAACACCTATGCTATTTATCAATCCGTACATAAAGAGAATTTAGAATGAAAATCCTCGAAGATATTTTCATGAAGTATGGATCATTTGACAGTGAGAAACAAGGATGGCCATCGCTTTTTATCACCACAACTTCGACTGACTGAAAGTCATTTCCCCAATATTTCAATCAACGTAAAGTTTTTTTTGTAAAAATAAGACAAGATTTTCTTATGATGACTGCAAAATTCTCTTTCTGTACCTGGATGCTTCAGAAATTTTCATACAAAGCTTCATTATACTGTTTAGCATATTTGAAAAACCTGTAATAATTTCACTATATCTTTTTTCTTTTCAATTTCTTATTATTTTTAATTTTTAATTATTTATTTTAATAAAATGTTTTGGAAAAAATCCGGGACCCAAATGATTATCTTTGACCGATGTGTTTAGTTTTGTATGTTTTCTTTTTATTATTTGTATTTCAGTATCTTAAAATTACAAAACTAAAACAAAAGTATTTATTGTTGAATATTAGACATAATGTTTGTGTTATATATCTATAAAATTATAAGATTAGAAATAGTTCAAAATATATATTCCAATAAATAAGTATTATTGAAAATATTTAAAATTATGTTAATTTTAAATTCTTTATAATAAAAACTTTTAAATTACAATATATGAATTAAATATTAATTTAATCCATATAACATCCCCTTCGCCGACAATCGAAACAGTATCATATGTTTGGATTTCTTGTCTCTCTTTTTGGATAACTCTTTCTCTCTTTTGTTTTTACGCTCTTGGCCAAATATTGGTTTTCTTTGTAATACTTTCTATCTCGAATTTCTTTCCTATGTTTTTGATTACTTTAATTTGATTGAAGTTCCTTCTTATTGTCTTCCTTAATTTATCACTATATAATATAAATGTCCATTTGTTTATTATATCCTGAATAATAAATGGGCCTACGAATTCCCTTTCAAAACTTTTTCTGTCTTCGTTTCTAAACATCACTAGGTCTCCAATCTGTGCTTCCTTATTCTATCGATTTAAATTATACCTTTCTGCAGTTTTCTTCATACTTTCTTCAGTAATACGTCTAACTTTCTCTTGAATTGTCTGTATATCTGTCTGAGTTGTTCTACATAAGTAAGGTATTGTGTGGACCCGGGAAAAAAGTAAATTACGTCATACAACCTACCCCCGGGGATGGGGGGTAAAAAAAATTTAAGGTCACGATAAGGCCAAACTAAGGTCAAATTTTAAGGTCAATGTCGTTTTGAGGACAATTTGAGGTCAAATCCTGAGGTCAAAGTCGACTTTAGGTCAGTTTAAGGTGAAATCCTGATGTCAAAGTCGATTTTAAGGTGAAATTTTAAACAAAGATATATGGCGTAACAAAGACATATTACGTAACAAAGACATATTACGTAACAAAGACATATTATGTGGCAAAGACATATTGCGCAATAAGGACATTTTACGGAATAAAGACATATGACTCATCAATTTAACAAAGACATTTTACGGAACCAAGGCATATGATTCATCATTTTTAAACAAAGAAATAGTACGTAAGAATGACATATGACTCGTCAATGTAAACAAAGAACTATTACATAAAAAAGACATTTAAGGAACAAAGATATATGACTCATCATTTTTAAACAAAGGCATATTACGTAACAAAGAAATATTACATAACAATGACATATGACTCATAATTTAAACAAAGAAATATTACATAACAAAAACATTTTACCGAACAAAGAACTATTACGGAACAAAGACATATGACCCATCATTTAAACAAAGAACTATTACATTTTACCGAACAAAGACATATGACTCATCATTTAAACAAAGACATATGAGTCATTATATTTTTAATTTCCAAAGGTCAAATAAGGTCAGAGTTTCAAGCAAGGGTATCATTCGAAAGGTCTATCCTCTATCAGTTACTGCTCACATGGGTAATGGTCACAATGGTACTACTCACATTCAACATGTCTCAAAGGGAATATTATAATTATTATTATTAATTATTATTATTAGTAATTTTCTTTGTTCCCGTCTCCACATAATACCCCCTACTTACATAGTCATCATAATTTGTAGCTTTCTCTCCTAGTACTCGTGTCGGTCAGATTGGAAGTCTTTTTTTTCCGAATACAATCTTGCATGGGGAATGTTTTGTGGTTTTCTGTTTAGTGGTTCTTAGCCCAAATTCTATGGTTGATATAATCATGATCCAATCCCTCGTCTTTCTTTCTTCCAACACCGCGCCTATCATACTTTTAGCCGTTCCAACAAAAAAATTTCAATTAATTGCCACTGAATTATTTGTCATATTTAAAATGAACTATTAATAAATTAAATATTTAAAATTATATAATTAATTTTCAAAATTAATTTTCTAGGAAACTTCTTCATATTTTATTTATTCAGCAATGTTAAAGAAAATACAGAAATTCGACAAAATGAGAGTTATTTTTAATATTCTATTTGACAACGATCATTTTTATAAAATTATAATAAATTTTATTATGGGATTTTAATTTAGTTTTTTACTTTTACATTTCGGATTGATTTAGAATAAGATTTAATGATAATAAAAAATAATATTAAAAAAAATTTATAAACTCTTTCACCGCATCTAAAAGAATTTTTCAGTATACAGCATATACATTTGAAGAATAATCAAACAATTCTCCCAACGGGGTAAAATTGAAAATGTATTATTTTATTATTCATTATATTAAGAATAAAATCACTTTCTCTTTTCTTCTGTTATTTCAATGATGCCATAAAAGAGATTGATTTTGCTCAGAATTCCTAGTGCAAATGTATCTAATAAGAATTTGTAAAGAAATTATTTCGATTTCATCCTTCAACAGATGTTTCAGACTCCATTATCGTTTAATTTCTCCAGGAATTTTCTCCATTCGTAATGCTGTAATTGATAAATTAACAGAATAGAATACTTAATTATCTTTTGAAGTATTATTAGAACTACTAAAACTACTAATATTATTATTGTTTCTAATATTATTATTACTATTATTATTATTATTATTATTATTATTATTATTATTATTATTATTATTATTATTATTATTATTATTATTATTATTATTATTATTATTATTATTATTTAAAACAATAAAATGATATTTAAGCCTTTTGTTGCAAATAATGTATTTAATGAAAAGATTCTATAAGATAGTCCTTGTCAATCTCCTGGAATTTAGCAATGTTCTTCCCCAAAATACCTTTTAATCTTTCTTTTATTTCCTTTCTCTTATTTCTCATTGGTTGTAAATATAATGAATTTTTTTTATTAAAAACTTTTAAAATTTTTTTACATTTAAAATTTCAAAATGACACAAACTAAAAATTTTTAAATTTTTTTATACAGCTTCTATAATTAGCTTCTAGAAGCTTAATAAAATATTTGAAAATATTCTAAATAAAGCCTCCAATAACTACTTATATATGCTATTTAAATATTTCAATAAATGTGTCAATTTTGATTTTCAAACCCTATTTTTTAAAATTTTCTATATTATTCTAATTATTACTTTTTAATTTATTCTATTTTTATAATTTCTTTATATATTGTCAGTTATTCTCAAGGTCAATGACAACAGATCAAATTCATGATTTCATTGATTTCTTCTTTAGTGTTGATCTTTGGCTGTCTGTTTATGATGAGAATTGCTTCTTTGAATCTGACATTTTTCTTTTGGATGTTTCCATTAGCTATGATTTCTATTGAAATATTTTTTCTTTCCTCTGTTGGCTGACACTGACGGAGATGTCTACCCAACGAGGATGTTCCGCCAGGATCTGGATGTTCTTTAACTCTTTGGTGCAAGGTCCTGAGGGTACTTCCAATGTAGATTTCATTGCATATATTGCACGTGATGCAATAGACGATGTTTTTTCTAAAGCACATATCTTTCGGTGTCTGGCAGTTTTTCATTGTGCAATTGTTTTCTTTATTTATGTTGCCTGCCAGAGAACTTCTCAATGTCCAAGATTTATGTGCTATCCGAATTGGAAGACCGGTACGTTTAAGTTCTTTCATGATCTTGAAGTCGACTATGTCACTGATGAATGGGATATTCAGATAGAAATATTTCTGATTCTTTTGTGTTAATTCCCTAGATCTTCTTGGGGTAGAATTCATTCTTTCAATGTCCTCACCTTGGTATCCGTTTCGGTGTAGGATTGTATTGAAATTTGATTGCTCTTTAAAGTTTTCGATTTTCTCCGTGCATCGATTGGCTATTCTTCGTTTCTCGTTTCTTATGACATGTACTTTCTGTAAGTATGGAAGCGCTGATCTTTGGTGCATAAATATTTCTTTGCAAACTGGTTTTCTGTAGAACCCGTATGTTGGAGTATTTCCTTCTATTTTAATTCTCAAATCCAATAAATTGAGGGATCCATCTTCTTCCGGATATTTGATTTCGAACTTAATATCTCGGTGAGCCGCATTGAATGTATGAAATATTTCCTCCGCTTCTTTTCTGCTTTTGGTTGTGATGAAGATATCATCTACATATCTTGCATAGAAACCGATGGGTTGTATGGTTCTCAGTGTCTGTCGTTCGAGGTTATCCATAAAGATGATTGCTAGCAGTCCTGATATGCTAGAACTCATAGGCAGACCTTTAACTTGTTTATAGATATTTTGTTCAAAGGTAAAATAGGTGTTCTCGAGGATAACAGTAAGTAGTTTGGTGATATTCTCGATATTCATTTCCTTTATTAACAAGTTACTTTCTCTTAATTTCTTTTCTAAACATTGAATAGCCTCTTTTGGTTCGATAGATGTGTATAGTGATATTATTATTATTATTATTATTATTATTATTATTATTATTATTATTATTATTATTATTATTATTATTATTATTATTATTATTATTATTATTATTATTATTATTATTATTATTATTAATATTATTATTATTATTATTATTATTATTATTATTTTTATTATTATTATTATTATTATTATTATTATTATTATTATTATTATTATTATTATTATTATTATTATTATTATTATTATTATTATTATTATTATTAATATTACTATTATTATTATTATTATTATTATTATTATTATTATTATTATTATTATTATTATTATTAAACAAGAAAATTATAAGATAAATCTGATTTATTGTTATTGATTTTCGGGATTCTTTGAAAATAATTTTTAATTTTTAAATTTTTAAATATAAATAATTAGATTAAATTTAAGTGAATAAACATTTAAGAACCTTTATGAATAAAAGATAAAATTTAATTATTTTTAAAATTTTTGAATTAAGGAAAGTTATTGAAAGTTGTTAATAGATTTAAAAAAAAAGGATTTTTTATTAAAAATATGAAAATAACAATTTTAGTAATCTTAAAAAATCTGAAAAAGGCAGTGCCCAAAATTCGTGAATATCAAAAACATCGATATATAAACTGATTTATAGTCTTCAAGCTCTATCTAATAAATTCAGTGGGAAAAAAATCAGTGGTGAAAATGGATAAAAATGTTCTTATAATTTTATTATTATTATTATTATTATTATTATTATTATTATTATTATTATTATTATTATTATTATTATTATTATTATTATTATTATTATTATTATTATTATTATTATTATTATTATTATTATTATTATTATTATTATTATTATTATTATTAAAATTATTATTAAAATAATAATAATATATACTTTAACTTAATTAACTTAACTTAGTTAACTTAATTTCGAATTTAAGTTCTCGAAAAGTTTTATTTTAATTTATTTAATTTATTTCAACATATTAGAAGGTAGAAAATGAATTTCAAGAAGAAGATAAAAAAGCACTTGAAAATTAAAACAACTAAATTCCACGAATTTGCAAGGATTGTTTTTTTAATCAAAAATTAATTCATTTCATTCAAGATATACTTTGCATCAAAGGGCTTATATTATCATTTACTTGTTTAACATTTAATTAATGCCACTACCAATAAATCATTCTTTTATACTTTTATTATTATTATTATTATTATTATTATTATTATTATTATTATTATTATTATTATTATTATTATTATTATTATTATTATTATTATTATTATTATTATTATTATTATTATTATTATTATTATTAATTATCATCATTATTAATGATTATTAATTATTTTAGAGGCAAGTTTATATTTGTGTAGTCTTTCTTAAAATTGGAGAAATTGATACAATTAAAGAACAATTTACTGCGGATATTATTGTAAAAGCAAAATGGAGGGAACCAAGTTTAGATTTTCATATTGATGGACTGGTAAGTTTTTTTCAATTTTTAGTTATTTTAGAATTTAAAGAATTATGATTGGTCAAAATGTTGGACTCCGAAACTTTATGTAGAAAACACAGTTGGAGATCCAAGAGAGCATGTTTATCAAATGATTACGTTCAATGAATTCGGACACGCTTTTCTATGTGAGAAACGAAGAGTTTCAGGGGTATTTTTAGAAAATCTTGAACTGAATCATTTTCCCTTTGATGTTCAAGTAAGTGATTTTGTCTTTTTGCGCATCATTTTCTTTCAAAGTCAATCCAGGATTTAACAATAACAGTAGCTACTACGTTGCCAAGTTCTGAAATACGGTTGGTTAATGATCCAGATGAACCGCATCGAATTAATAAACAATCATTTGTAGGTAAATCTAAAAAGATTTTATAATACAGTAAAATTAAATGTTTCAATTAAGACGAACAGGAATGGTTTCTTTATAAGAACATCGAATCAGAACAAAAAGATATGATTTTCGAATATGCCGACCCATTGTCTGTGAGGCCGGCTTTGCTTGTTCAATGTAGAGCTGCACGAAGGCCAGCTTATTTTTTGTGGAATCTATTTTTAGTTACTGTAAATTTGGTATAAATATGTAAGTTTGTTGGTAAATATTGGATTTAGTTTTTGATCTGCTCATTATCTCTCGTCACCTTCGCTGTTGATAAAGATCTTCCTCAGAATAGACTCCAATTGTCATACACTCTTGTTTTGACATTGATTGCGTTTAAATTTGTGGTCAACCAATGCTTGCCTAAAATATCTTACCTTACCTACTTAGTAAGATTTAAAAAATTTTGCTTTTCATAATAATCTTGCAGAATTAAATATCTACAATAAATGATTTATGTCAATTCATTTGTGTCCTTATTTTTTTAAGAAAACTTCTATAAAAATAAGTGAGAAATGCTTTTGGGGTGTAAATAATTTTTATTAAAATCTTTCACCATTCCTTGTTTAAGATCCACTTTATATAAAATTTATTATTATTATTATATCTGATTTTTTGTGACTTTCTGTCATATATAATCTTAATAAAATTTCCCATTAACATCAATCCGATATCTTCAGGATATCATTTTTTTATTTGATGAAACAGGTTTTTATGATTCTCCCGGTCTGATTCTTAATTTTTATTATCATACATTACATTTATCCATTAATCCGGGAGTTCATAAAGGAGGAGTCGCGAGAATTTCACTGAGGGTCGGGGTAAAAAATAAATTAATCGAAAACATTATAATTACTTCAGGAACTATTTTGTTATTTATTTAATACCTTTGTACTTTATTGTTCTATTTATAAAGTAAATCATTTAATGAATGTGAGTAAATTCAAGTGTATTAATTTGCATGTATGGACACCTTTTTAGGGTGGCGCTTATAAAAGTTTAAGAACCCTGTATTAACCTCTATTTGTTGACTATATTAGGAAAAAAATTATTTTATAAAATTTATATTTTATATTATTATATAATAAAATTCGATAAATTCATTTTCCTTGTGTCCCAATTATAGTTATTTGAGTCCAAAGAATTTGAATTTTTATTTCATAAAACACTTTATACAACTCGCATAAATTTTAATTGAGAATTAATAAAATTTATATTTATATAATCAAATTTTAATAATTTAATTTATATTTTTTTTTAATATTTTATAATTTTGTTTTTGGAGTTTTAATGAATTTTGCACTCGAATTTTAATTAATTCGATATTTAAATTTTTATTTCTGCAGTTCTTTACATCCTCCATTTATTAATTAACATTTTTATCCGCCTCTTTTTTCAATGAACTGATTTATGTTTCATTTGGTAATTAATATATAAAGGAACATAATAAAAAAATACACAGGAAAAAGAGACTCGAAAGAACTAAGAGTAAGCTAAATTGAAAACTTATTTGGGTTAACCAAGTGACAAACGTATGACTGTTTCTTATTTATAGAAATTATAGCAAATTTGAATTTTCATTCTTGTCTGCTAGGAAATAGTAAAATTTAATTTGTCACTAGGCTGCCTTCTGAGCCTATACCTAAAAAATTTAAATTATTATTTTCAAATGTTTTTATCAGTTTCAATTTAAAGCGTTTCTTCTTTGTGGGCATTGTGTCTATAACTCTGTGGCACCCAGGTGATTATGTAACGTTTTAATTAGCAGTCGCTTGATTCACGGGGACAATCTAATTGGATAATTAGATTACGTTTGAAAAGTGAATCAAGGATAATTATGAGGCAGCTTATATCAACAAGCTTATACAAGCTTATGTTGATTTAATACGTTTTTATAATTATCTAAACACGACCCCCTCATCACCAGATGAACTGTAAATGAAAATTAATTAGTCATTTCATTGATCAGAATTTTAATGTCTCTTTCAACATTTGCAGTTTAATCGCTTCTATGTTGCTGACAGCAAAAATAAAGCAAAATGTATTTTTATATGAAAAAAAAACTGCGTTATAATGGTCAGGTTGCCATAGCAATTAAATAAAAGCAAATTAAATTAGATCAATTTGAAAAAAAAATCGCAATTCAGCTCATAATATTCTGATAAAATGTGATATACGACTAAAATAGCTTAAAGGGCAATATTCCAATTTTGGGACGAGTCATTTTTGCTGAATAAATTTTTCCGATAAAATAATTTCAATCCTTTTCAGGATTAACATCTAATTTCACAGCCAATTCAAATAGCTTATGAAAATAATTAAATTTCATCAATAACATATGCTAGAAAATATAAGCTAAATAAATAAAGCTAAAATAAATAATTTATAAATATTATGAAACTACTAATAATTGTGAATAATATAACTTTCTAAAAAATGTTAGAAAATT
Source organism: Schmidtea polychroa (assembly GCA_959609185.1). Lineage (NCBI taxonomy): Eukaryota > Metazoa > Platyhelminthes > Tricladida > Dugesiidae > Schmidtea > Schmidtea polychroa. The sequence continues at coordinate 55,622 of CAUHTR010000080.1, forward strand.
CTCGAATAGAATGTTTTGTAGTACTCTTTTTTGAACAGCTGATACCGAGTTCTACAACAGACAATAATGCAATCCATTCTTCTGATTTCTGTTCCTCCATTACCGCATTTAGCACTGACTATGAGATTTCTATTGTTTTTGCAACTATTATTCATATTGGCATTGGACTCACGTAATTTGAAAAATGGTCGGTAACACCAAAAATATATTACATATCCCACTGTTGTGCATGCATTTAGGTTCTTTGATCCACCCTCTATCATATTTATCTTAACCAATAAATAGTCATCGTTTATTCTACTAAGGCAATCACCGACTAAAACTCCTAAATGTTATTTTACATTTTTCTACATTAAAAATACAATTCCCCATATAATTTGCTGTTTCACATATATATTTTATTTATAATTATAGTCAGGGTTAACAACTCTGGAACGAGTCAGACCCGAAGAAATTATTTTTACATCCGAAGATTTAATAATAGATAATAGATACATATGAATATAAAACAAAATATATTTATTCAATAACTAAAACATAAAACAACAAAATTTATTCAATAAGAAAACAAAAAAAATTAGGAACTTCAGAAAATATAATTAATTCTTAAACTTATATTTTGTTGTTTTTAATGAACATTCAAGTAAATTTTTTGTTCTGGTGCTTTTAAATATGTAAGAAAATCTTCACATTTCATGTCAAAATTTATTCTTACAGAAAGTTCAGCTTTTATAAGCGCTATTCTCATTTTATTTCTTTCATCTTTCCAAACGGAATTCATTATTGAAAAAATTCTTTAAATAAATGCATTAATAACCGGAATCATATTGTATATAGCTATATAGCTAACTTTATCAACAATTAATATAATCCCAACAAAAAATAACTAATAATCCCTGCAGAATTAAATAAAAACTAAACCTGCAAACCTTTTGAAAATATTTTGACAAACCCGAAGAAATAAGTGTTAAACCCGAAGACCCGAAGTTACCACATCAAACCCGAAGTCTTCGGGTGAAAATTGTCTAGTTGGTAACCCTGATTATAGTTTAGATGAATTATAATAGAAAATGAATTTAATGAAAGTATTTATAGAACTATTGAACTGGATTATTTAAACAAACTGTTAATTTAAATAAAGGAACTTTATAGAAATTATTTTGAAATTAATTTTACTTTAAATTTTAAGTAAGATATAGTTTAAAATAAAGAATTAAAGAAATTTCAATTCTGAATTTATTATTAGATTTAATTTTATATTTGAAAATTAAGAATTAATGTTTTCTTTAAGCATTAAATATCACTTTGAAATCTTATTTTATTCGGTTAGTCATCCGAAGATCAAAAAACAAATAATATTCATAATGGCTATATTTTCCTTAAAATAAAAATTCGATAAGTTTCAGACTACAACCCCTAACGCGATGAGGACTGCGTTTATAATCGAAAGTTTGGTTGATGTTCAATTTTGGGGGGTGTAATTTTTAATTAAATGAATTAATAATTAATAATTATTGATTTTTAAATAATAATTTCCTATAACTATTTAATTAAACCTCAAAAAAAATAAAAATGTCATCGCTATATGAAATTATGAAGAGAATGTCAAATGAAGAAAATGCATTAATTTATGCAACTGAATTAAACTTGGTTGGTAGCCCTATAACTTCCTGCGCTAATTGCAACTATTCGTTGTACAAAGATAATAGCCGTGAAAGATATGGCGTAAAAAGCAGATGAGATCCAATATTATAACTACTTCTTATTACATTTGCATGACTGCTGATAAAAAGGTCTTATGTCACTTTACCACTTTCAATTTATTAAAGGGTTTATTGCTCTTTTCATGCTTTTTTCTACATGGTCATCATTATTGCATTAAAACAAACAAATTTTAATATAATTTAATTTTTTATTTATTTATTATGGTATTTTTTGCATGAAAATTATTACCAAAATATTTATTGGTTATTATTAATTATACTATAAATTATTTTATATCCAACATGGCTGATTTTATTATGGCTATTTCGTATGTTAATATAACCATAATTATTTGTTCTTTTTCCTTTATTATTTTGTCGTCATGATGGATTTCAAATTTTAAATAGTGGATGTTTCCAAAAAATATAAATTAATTATGAGATTTTCATTAATTTCTTCCGTTTTTCATTTTATTTAAATGTGTTGTATTATATTCTTAATTGTGTCTTAATTACTTTGTTTTAATTAATGAATTATCGCGGATTTTAATTGAGTTTTGTGCGATGCGTGTGGATATTTTTTGACGCATTTAAACAATTTTTAAAATTATTGGGTTCTAGCTCAACAGTTGTGATAATAACTCCAGAATGAATAATAATATAAGTAACGATGAAATGTTATAATAAATGATAATAAGAATCGATTTGGATAAGATTTGGATAAGATTTGGATAAGATTATATAATGCAAATTTAAACAATCTCAAGCCGTGGTTAAGAATGAACATACAAGAAAAACAAGTCTAATAAAACTCGAACAAAATTTGGATAATGTCATGATACTGGAAAATCATATGGCTGATAAAGAACATTGATGTTTACACTGAGATGTCAAGGCTGGGAGAATTTTCGGGCACGAAATAAGAAACAGAGAGTTTGTTAAACTAATTAACAGAAGGTCAAAAAGATGGTGAATATTCAGGCTCCTTATAAATTGAATTATATTAATTCCAAAATAAATAAACAATAATGAATGGACATTGTAGGTCTCTTGATCTTAACTGTCAAAATTGTAGAGATGGTGAACGGGTTAACAATACGATATCATATCTTTCCGAAAATTTCCCTATACAACGATAGTTACACTCTTTAAAGCAAGGCCCCATTGAGTAAGAACTCCAACTTGCGTCTCATGGCTCCATTGATAATTCAAGATGATACAATCATCTAGAATTGATGAGATATTCATATGGTTAAAATAATATTAATGAATCGGTCTTCTTTTTAATAGACAATTATTTAAATAAATCAAATTCCATCCCAATCGTGGTGGGGTACTTCTCGAAAAATACAGAAAAATCAACTTGTATGTTTTAGGAAATATTCGAATATTAATTTAATTTCTTTATTGATAATGAAGTCCTTCAGTAGGAAACACCGATCCAGGTGCCAATGAACAGTTAAAAGAAACTAAAATTATAGGAAAAATACTTAACTAATTAATAATGAAATTCCTCCTATTACCTAGAAATCACTTATTTTTTTAAAGAAAATTGAAATAGAATTTTTTGGACATGAATATTTATCATTTATATTGTTGTAAAACGAATAACTACGGCAAAAGGCGAGGAATTCAATATATTAGTATTATATGATATTATTAATATTTTGTTTTAAAACTATTTGTACAGGAGTATATTTTAATTTGAATTTGATTAGATTAGATACGTTTTCTTGGCAGGATTTCTTTTAAGGGCAATATTTTTCTAAGGGGAGTGAGGGCGGGGGGTTACACCGGATAGTCTGCTCCAGGGAGCCACTAACTACCTACTGTTTTGGTCCTAAAATTTAGCATAAATAATTTCATAAATAATTGGCCACGAATTTTGTTTCAGACGTTCAACTATATATATATTTGGCCAGCTGTGTTGGCCAAACCTTAAAAAATCATATCACGATATCGGGCATTTGTATACTAAAAGATTTTATGCTAAAAAATAAAATATTAAAATACTACTTATTGAAATTAATTCCGTCCGCAAATTGTTCATTTTAATCAATTTAAGTTCAATTCATTAAAATACAAGAGTTAAAGATGATTGATTGATAAAAATCTCTAAAATGTACATTTGACCAAATGTCATCAAATTGATCATTGATAAATGAACATATGTATTATATGGGTACCCCAGAATCGGTTACCTATTTCCTTGAAATGAGACGAATTTTCTCAAAACTCATTTTTATCATATTTGATATGTAAATGTAAAATGTCTCAAATAATATTTTGATTTACAATTCGGGTAGGCTTTTATTTGAGACTTTTTAATTAATTATATTTTTAGTTTTTTTCTACTTTCATCTATCAGTAAATAATTATTTTCATTATTTCAACATTTTCCATAGCGAATTGCACGAGTATTTTTTAAATTTAATAAATATTTACTACTTTCTTTTTTAAAGTAGAACTTTGCTTAAATTTTATGGTCATGGGAAATTTAATTAATTTTAAAAAAACTATTAATTTTAATTTTAACCTTTTCGTTTCAAATAATATTCTGAATAATATTTTAATAATTTCAACAATGGAAACGAGGCTCCTCGTCACAAACATTCGCGAATAAGTAAAATATATACTTTTATACAGTGATGTAGCAAGCTATAATTGCGACCTATGCTGACTATGAATTTGGTGTCCTCAATTTTGTTATGTAAGTACATTTCCAATATAATATATTAAAATTTATATAAAACATTAATACTTTTTGAAAAGCTAAGAGAAAAATTTTAATATTTTACCGTTAGGTAGTTTTTTCAAATTATTTTAAACTGAGTAATCTGATTCTGTTATCCATTACCGTACAGCAATCTTTCGTAGAACGCGCTCTCACAGAACACGATCTCGTTAATACGCGGTTCGTAAAATAAAAGAATTACAGTAACGAAAAAATAAAAGAAAATCGAAAAATATTCACTCGCTTTACTTAGATTGTAACTTTTTTATATGGTTATACAAGTATTCATGAAATATATGGCAAATAAAATACAGTATATAATGTCGCTAAAACTATAAAAAGATAAATTCCTCCATTCCAATAGGAAGAATTTGTAATTCGACAATCAGAGTTGAATCCGAGATTTTTATTGGTTATTTCCGATTTCTAAAACATGAAAGACGATGGAATTTAACAAAATAAAATATTGCATATACGTAGCAATTTTAATTTAACCATGTTCTAGTGTACATAATAAAATTATTTACTATACGTACTTATTGGGTACATATAAAGTGTCAGTAAAACAGAAGCAGTATTTTTTAGGTACCCGTTTGCACTGAATAAACGCGCCTTTAATATAAAACAAAAATCAATATGTGTATATTATATAAACATACAAACTTACCTGTGTGTTGATTTTTATTGTTGCAATGAATAAACGCATTTAATATAGAAATTGAGAAAGTGGTAGAAAAAATAAACTGACACACACAAACACAACACATAGTAAAAATCCATGCAAATTTTCGATAAATATATATTCGTTGAAATGAATAAACGCACTATAATAAATCATTTACAGACATTTTTAGAATTTTTTAGAAAAAAATGAATGAAAAAAATTTTAACGAAAATTCCGAAAACTCAACTTTGAGTTCTATAGATAATGAAGACATTATTTCGTAAGATTTATCTTAAATTTTTAATAAATTTAATAGTTTTTAGTATTTAGTATAGGAAAATGGGGAAGATTTTTATAATTTCGGGTGATTATTTGGAATTCGCAAAGAATCAATCAGAATTATAATTTATAAATATAAAAAATTTGGAGAAATATCCTCAGGAAGACGAGGGGCAGCAATCAAAGAATTTCTGAGTTATACAGAGAAATCAATTATTAGATTATGTGGAAGAAAACTTCTACCGTTTTTTCCCTAAATGTTGTAAAAAAATTGATATTTTTGGCGATTAATAAATTGTATTTCTTACTTAATTACTTAATAAAATAATAATAATAACATCTAAAACTCCTTAAAAATTAATTAAAATAATTTATAATAAAAAATGTTTATTCAGTGCAAACGAGTGTATTACTAAAAAATTGATTATCTCTCCGGAGGAAGTAATTATATTGAAAGTATCTTGACCAAGATACACACATTCAGTCATTTTCAATTTCTTTTCATCACTTTTTGTTTCTTAGAATTCTGGAACAACCCATTCTCCATCTTATACATTTCCCCTTGATCATTTTATTCATTTAATAATTATTGGATTTTATTATATATATATATATATGCCTTGCAATTTCTTCACCGACTTTATCAATTGATATTGCTAACACAATGTCTCCCACAATGATTCCAGAATTTCCAGTCGTGTTTTTTCTTATTAATTGAGATCAGTTTCAATTTCAAAACTATCAATTATTAAAATATTTATACTTGCTTGAGCCGCTTCATTTCCGGAAGTAAATTCTAACGAGGTTGAGGCAGTAGGTAGTTGCATATCGTCACTGATATTTTCAATTTGATTGTCACTATCACCATTGGTATTTCTACGGATATGTTGTCTGGATGTAAAGTAAAAGTTGGAGTCTAATCACTCTGGTTTCATTGTTTTTTTAATGGTGTACCATATAATCTTTTTAAAGAACTCATGATGCACAGATAATAACATAGTAAAAACTCATGAAAAATATACGCTATTTTTTCATTGTACTGATATTAGGAAACGTATACGTACGCTCCTGATAACAAAAGGGTTAATAATTAACTATAATGATGATATAAATAATAATAATCATTTTTTACAGGATAAATATATTATTTCCAATCTATTCTTTTTGACTTTGGTTTGTGCTTGGCATGGATTGGTAGTAGTGATTAGTAGAATAATCAAAAGAATAAATATAAGTCTAAGTGAAAATCTCGAATTGTATGTCCTTATTTCAATATCAGTTGGGTATGGTCTGTACAATTTGGGTTTCGTCCTTGTAATTTATCTTGTGGTAAGAAATTATTTTCAATTAATTTTATTATGCAATGACTATTTAGGCTTTTAAAAGACGAAGACAAATGCAGAAACTGGACAAAGAGTATTTGGTAAGATTTGTTTTCACAAACTTCTTTCATTTTGGTTTTTATAAAGAGACTTTTAAATAGTAAATTATAAATTTAATTTTATGATGAGTTGCTTTTTCCGATAAATCATTCTTTTTATATACTACTTACAAGTATTTTGTTGAGTAAATTTATGATGAAATGTTTTACTTCAAGAATCCACGATTGTCTATCATTTACCCTTTCGCTGCGTTTAGTATTTTGAAGGTTGTTAATATATCAGTGAAAGTTAATTAGGGAATTTCATTAGGAAATCACAAAATGTTTAATACACTACGTCAGTGATGCCTAAACTACGGCCCGAGGGCCGAATCTGACCCGCCAGCTTCAATTCTTTGGCCCTCGAAGCGTTTAATAAATCATGTAATTTTATACAAAAATTTAATTTTTTTTTCAAAACTTAATCAACGAAAAAAAAATTTACCATTTTTATTTTTTAATATCAAAATAAAAATAAGAAAAAATATGTTCTAAAATTTATTTCGAAAACTTGTGGCAAAGCATGCTGGTAAAATTCAGAATTTTTGAATTTGTACAGTTATTGTATTCCATGTACTTATATATATTTTGCGCCGTAGTTAGGAGAAAATTCTCAAAAGTTTTAAGTTTTATAGTTGTTTTAATAATCTATGGAAAAGGCCGCAGCATTTAAATTACTTTCTTCTTAACTTTTTAAAATGGTAAAAATTTCTGTTAGTTTTTAAATTTATACTTAGGTAAGGTAATTTTTTTATTTTCTAATTAGTGATAAAAAAACATATTATTTAAAAGTCAAATAGAAACTCAAATTTCCTAATGGCATTTAATAAGAAAAGAAAAATTGATGATGAAACCAGAAATTTCCAGGAAATATGGAAAACAAAATACTTTTGTATTCCGGAAAAGCAAAAAAATGCCATTACTTGTTTGGTATGCCAAACTACAATTTCAGTTATGAAAGAATATAATATTAGGCGTCGCTATCAAACTAATCATAAAAGTCTAGATGTACTTACTAAAGATGAGCGTATTGAAAAACTGAACTATATTACAAATTCACTGTCGATGCAACAAAAATTGTTCATCACAAAAAATGATGAAAACTTAGCTTGTGTTACAGCTGGATTTAAACTTTATCATCTTGTTGCTGCTTCGGGCAGACCATTAAATGACGGCAAATTTATAAAAAATTGCATAATTGATGCAGTATCAACTATCCTTCCGGAAAAAGTTAAACTTTTTGAAAATATTTCGCTTTAGATACAGCGCAATTACTTATTTTCATATTTGCATCCGAAATGTTGTCAATTTTTGGCAGCTCATACATATGTGAACAAACTTATTCAAAAATGAAAAATGCAAAAACGAATAACATAAATAAACTATCAGATAATCATTTGCGGGATATTGTAATAATTGCAACGTCAAAAATAGAACCAAGTATTACAAAACTGGCATCTTCCATGCAAGCGCATCCATCGCACCACTCTCTCTCTCTCTCTCTCTCTCTATATATATATATATATATATATATATATATTTTTTTAATATGATTGAAAAAAAAATTTTGTGGCTCTCTGAATCCTTTACATTTCATTTTGGGCCAAGTAAAAATAAGTTTGGTCACCACTACACTACGTCATTCATCATTTAAACACAACGTAACTCAGTAGTAGTCATAACGAGATATCCTCGTCAATCGCAGGAAAAGAGTTAATTACGAACAATGAATACTCACATTGAGGATGTATAATATGAGATGGCTAGAGATGGCGTAAACATTTGTGGGGCCGATTCCAAAATTAACGTGGAGTCAAAAACAAAAAAATCATTTAAATAATTTTTTATTATAAATAGAACATTACATTATAAGGAACTATAAAATATTACTAAATAATTTTTCCAGCTTTTTTCGCTGCAAAGTCGGTAATTACATCATCGAAATTTATGGAATTTGCTACTCGCTTTTGGTAGATAAAATAGTCAAAAATGTAAAATGGTCTTGACTTGCTGCAGGTCGAAGGTAATTCGTAATTAATTTTAACCTTGAAAAGATACACTCGACTGAATCTATGGTTACGGGTGTTGTCAAAATTATTTGCAAGGCAATTAATAAATTGGAATGTGCTTCTGAAAGACTGCTTTTTATATTATATTTCATCGTGTCAAGACCTAAACCGTTTTCTGGCATAACCTTCCGATACATTTTAAATCTGCTCCGTCAATATGTCCTTCTAAATAGAGACGCAAATCTTAACAATTTTTATATTAATGCTGCTTTTTCCTATTTTCGATTTCACTTATAAAAAAATTAGGTATGTTTTCATGGATTTTGTATAATTCAAACTTATTTTGATATCATATTAATGTATTACATGTCATAAGTTAATCCATTGACATAAGATATTCCATTAGAAAAGACTAAAAGGTAGGAAATTATTTCGAATCAATCAAGTAATGCACAAAATCACACTATTAGAAGCTGCTAAGACATCTTCTAAATTATTTCTTAAATCCGGTTCAAAAGTTAACGACATAATTCCAAGTATTTATTGTATTTATTGTATAATTTTAAACAAATTTTCAGCGTTGAATAAAATATTTTCAAAACCATTTATCAAAATTTCAATATTTAAAATATATTTATTTAAAAATTTTTCATTAATAAAATTTCTTTTTTAAAAAGCTATTTTAATTTGTAATTCAAAAATTTCAACTTAAAAAATCCAATTTAAAAATTTAAAAGTTATTTTAATAGTCAATTATTTACAATTTAAAATTATTTTGATAAATCATTGAAATATTTAACTCTCAGCTGAAACACCTCACACACACCAAGTTAGAAATTTTTCCAGTCTTTTACACATAATGGGAAAAAGTCATGAAATATTGAAATTACGAAATAAATTGCATCAAAACCAAACGTTTTTACAATAAATTATATCAAAGATTTTTTACTACTCAATTAAATACATTAGGATCAAAAAGCATAAATATACGGCAAAAAATTAATAACTCTTTTATGAATATTATAGACAATTAATTTTTACCTATACATTGTCACAATGAAGATTTTATAAAACTATTTTAACTAGATTATAAATGCAATATTTAAAATAAAACAGGCAAGCTGCACAAATAACTGTAACTTTTAAGTTTGTGTTCAAGCTACCTTGGAGAGAAGAATTAAACTCCATCTAAAAAATGTTTCGCTATTATCTATTATAACAAAAATACAATTTGAATGTTTTCTTTTTTGGTGTTGATATTCAATGTCCGAAATTTATGTGCTATAATAGTTTTAATGAAAATGAAACTTTACAATCTTTTGAGTTTTATCTATTTAAACAAAAACACGAGAGTCAGTTATCAAAATATTGTTTTAATAAATATTATATTTAGCTTATTATTTTTATTTTTTAAATGGTAAAAATAATTGAATTCTTTTATATTATTGATATATCTTAAATATTTTTAACCTTCTAATAATTAGCTAAATATCGTATTTCTGCGATATTGATTGACTGAGACAATTTTAAAAAAAATTTTAAATTAATTTTTAAGATAAAAATGAAAATATTTTAAATATTTTGATATTTTAAAGAAGCTAATAAGAGAAAATGAAAAAATTAATTATAATAAATGGAAATAAATTATAATAAACTCAGTTGAAATACAAATTAGAAAAAAAATCGGTTATAATAAAATTGAGTAAGAATTCTAAACGAGAATTTTCTATTACAAAATAACTCTTTTAAAACTAATACGAAACTTTACTGATGTTACAATAGAGTATGTTTATTTTTACATTTTTTGATGGTTGTCCTTTTATAATATTAATCTTTTAAAAATAAAATTTATAATAATTTCAAAAATTTTTCTATTAAGCAAATTTTTGATTTTCCATAATATTTACGTGGTTCAAACATTTTAATAATAAATATTTGTAATTAAAGCACTGATTAGAACTCGCACCAAAGGCTCACAGTTCTTATTTATTTATATCACTTACAATATTCTTCTATATATTTATTATTATTATTATTATTATTATTATTATTATTATTATTATTATTATTATTATTATTATTATTATTATTATTATTATTATTATTATTATTATTATTATAAAATGATGATTTCTTTCTTTTCAGCATTCGATCGTTTTTATCTTCATCATCAAATTCAAAATAAACACATGTTGACAGTTTTTCCAAAATTAAAACAACCAAGAAAACCAATTAATAATAATTCCAAAAATTTCGATTTCCAAAAGAATAAAAAATCTTTGTCCTCGTATGTGTGCGCACATACCAGATACAAATCACAAAAAAACGCGCACACAGACGCGAGCCTGATATTACACAGCCATTATTATTATTATTATTATTAGTATTATTATTATTATTATTATTATTATTATTATTATTATTATAATTATTATTATTATTATTATTATTATTATTATTATTATTATTATTATTATTATTATTATTATTATTATTATTATTATTATTATTATTATTATTATTATTATTATTATTATTATTATTATCATTATCATTATTATCATCATCATTATATTTTCAAGTTTTTTGTCATTTATTCAGTCAAATATATATTTGTATCAAAAATTGAGAAAATAATTGATGTCAACACTTATATATTTTTTCAAAATCCAATTTTATTAATATTATTAATATTAAATATTAATAAATTTATTTATTTACAATCGCATAATCTGAAATTGGTTTTGGATGATTACTGTTTGAAAGTGTTACTATAAAATTTATCTTAGGAGAAAGTTCAATGTCAAATAAAAACGAAAGGAAATCGTCGAGCGAGAATGAATCAGCAAACCAGACAAATCCATGAAGTTAAAGCAAACGGTTCGACAGTTTTCATTTAATTTTTCTGTAATAAATTTTTCAAAAATATTTTTTTTGCCGATGCTAATAAGGTTTTTTGCAATTGTGAGAAATATATATTTTGATATTTGTAATAATGGTTTGTTGAAGCATGACTTGGTACATCTCATTATATTTTTGCATAAATATCTTTGAGAGACAGTGGAAGATGAAATGACAATTATCCATGAATGAAAATTATTAATTATCATTCCGATAAAATGATTGCTATATTTGCAATTCTTAAAAATAATATCCATTCAACCTTGTACAATTTGTAACTTTTTGATAAATTAGTTTCGATCAAATATTTGTGAACCTTATCACATATTGTTCACTTTGAACTCATTTTATTTCTTTTTTATAATTTGTTAATTTATAGCAGATTTAGGATATATTTTTGATTATCTTTCATCATATACTATATAATAATAATAATAATAATAATAATAATAATAATAATAATAATAATAATAATAATAATAATAATAATAATAATAATAATAATAATAATAATAATAATAATATTAATAATATTTATTATCTTTTTATTATTATTATTGATAATGTAATCAATTTAAACCAATGACTTTCAAGTTATAAAGGATATTATAAAGAAACAATAAAAATATTTTAATTGTATTATCGGAGCTCTTCAAATCGTAGTGAAGAAAATAGATCACAGCGTAATAAATTGAATAAAATTATGTTACCAACTAAATGCATATAATTAGAGTTTTTCACAATAAACATTACAGAGAAGGAAAGAGACAAATTTAAAGTTATTATAGAAAAATTTCAAAACAACATCAAAAAAATCTAAACTCAATCTAATCATCAATAAAAGCATAAATAATTATGTAATTAAATAAATAATCATAAAGATAATATTAGGTTTGGTAATAAATTCTATACGCCGGTTGGTCTGTGTTCCTTTCTTGTTTATCAATTTATATGTGAAATGTAATGCAAAATTATTTGGAAGGACTGCCAGTCATCTCTGTTCAAGGAAATTATCGGCCTAGTGAAATAAGTAATATTTGTGAGCATAATGAAGGTAGTAAAATATAAATATCTCAAAATTGACTCTTTTTTATTAATCAAATATTTATTATTATTATTATTATTATTATTATTATTATTATTATTATTATTATTATTATTATTATTATTATTATATATTATTATTATTATATTATTATTTTTATTATTAATTAGATAATTTATTTATAAAATTAAAATCTGAAATGCGTGACCTATTTCATTAATAGCTCAGTAGTCTTTTCTTTAAAATTACTATTAATAAAATTTTTAATAATTTTTCGTAAATTGCTGAGACTAGTTTTATTTTCTCTAAGATTTTGGTAATGATCTGGCGGTATTTGGCTGGTTTCCGTCTACGGTAAATATCAATTTGTGATAAAAAATCTATCCGATGCTATGGCGTGTTTAGAATTATTTACAAAAATGAGATTGTAGAAAAAGCTCTTTAAGTTTATATGACAGGAAATTTCTCTTCGAAATTCTTCTTGTGATGAAATCAAGCCTCCTATCAAGATATGGAGTACAATTCTTTCCTTGGTGGAGATTTGCAATTGATATAATCCTATTTGTATTTTATGTTTTAATTATTAATTTAAATTTTGTTAAATAGATTTTGCTGAGGATACCTAAATAATAAAGTTAATAAAATAAATAAAAAATTAAATTATTAACACGTTAAATTTGATCGTTACTTTTGATTTTATTATGGAGACACCCCATAAATACTAGTAACCAGATCCGGTCAAGAGTTTGTGGTTCGCTGGCTAAGAACTGCAGAAGTTGCAGTCAATGACGTTTGACCAAATGAAGCCTTGGTGAAACCCGCTTGGTCGTATGACTCTGAGGAGGGACGTTTTCAGCAGCTCAAATGATTTTAACGAGTTCGGCGAAGTTACCCGGAGCGGCCAAGATTGATAAAACTAGATTAAAACCATTGCGTTTGAGTCAATAGTAGTATTGAGTGATAGGAGTTGCTTCTTGCTAAATGAGAAAATGAACACCGTTTTGTTGGCGTTGGTAAGAAAACCAAAAAAAATTATATATAAAAGGAGGGCATAACAAATAATGATAAAATTATTCGGGTATGGTTGAACGCCAAATTGATAGACGAGTTCAAAAATTATAATAAAAATTTAATAAGAGGTTTACAGAGAAAGTTAATGCGAAAAAAACAAATTGATTAAAATTAAATAATCTGTAATGGAAAGCCCGACCCCATTATTAGATGTTTGATTTCTTAAATTAATAACATCCATAATATTTCAAAAACAAAACTATATTTTTAAAAACAACACAAAATATCTCCTCTTTAAACAATCTTTGTTTTTAGCTTTGAGGATATTTTCGCAAACATGAGTTAATATTTGAATAGGGAATATTCGTACACAAGCATTCAATAAATATTTTATATTTTAATTTTCAATCATTCTTAAATATACTTAATTTCTTAATTTAATCTTAATTTATTATTTTAATTTATAATTTTATTATCTACTTTTATAATATTATTTAAATCTATTTAAAACTGGAAATTAAATACTAATTAAATACTTATTTAATTTAATTACTTTCACACACGTGGGAAACCCGAGCGCTGAAGGAAACCCGAAGAGCAGTGAGACGCGATCGATCAGATAAGAGAGAGAATATTCCGAGCGCCAATCCAGAACAAACAAATTAAAATAATTTGGAAACCCTCAAATGTTTACCTAGGATTCCCGGGAGACAATTTTGTCCATAATTGGCCTTTCAAAAATTGTATAAAAAGAGAGCTCAGAAACAGAAGCTGGTCGAAGAAACAAAGAGAAGCTCAAAGAATTATTCGATCAGTGATCGGAGAACGAAATATAGTAATTGAAAAAACGGTTTCTCGTACCAGAAAAGGTGATTGCCCCTTGGGTTATCTTCCTTAGAGAGTAATATTTATATTGAGCGAAAGGTGCAAATATAGTGACAAATTGTAATTTGATTGAAATTGAATAAAGCTATTCTATGTTGGGTTTCAATTTTTTGTTTAAATAAGAACACGAGGAGTCAGAGGGAACCGACTTGAAAGATAAAAATAAAGCCAGCCGACAGTAGTAACGAAAATTCACACTTTACAGCTTAAATTTCCCACATTGATTAGTAACAATCGTAAATACTGATAGTAATTCCACTAAACTCATTTGACTCATTAAGTGTACAATAGTTCCGATCGGGAATAATGAAATATTAAGTGCATTAAAAATCACTGCATGGAAATTCTCCCCAGAATGCGTGCAAGTCACACCCCACTACTGAAATATTTAGATACCGAGCAGTAGTGAACCCTCAAGCAGCAGACTCGATTAGATTGGTACAGGCTGGTTCTCGAGAATAATTTCCCACAGCAATTTCATTGCGCATTAAATATTTTCCATCTGCCGCTGTAATATAAATCATCTGTAAATTTCACCCTCCGAATAACAATTGGAACATGGTTTGGTGATCCAACAGTTGTCATACCTTCCAAAACAAAGACCACTAGAGTAGAAACTCTGAGTTACCCTATAAACAATTACACACTTAAAAATCGAGTAAAATCATGATCTTATAAATGAACGACAGCACGGATAAGTGAAATAGATTCACAATAACTAGATCATACACTCACGCTATACATAAGGAAAGTAGGCCAATCACAATATTCGGAGAAAGCAAATAGTAAAATAACGTAAATCAAGGGATGTAAACAACTTATTTCATTCGACGTTAATTGTTTTTTAACCCGACAATCCAAATAAAAATCAGATAGTATGAACTCCTAATTAGATCCATGATCAGAATTGAGTGTGCTAATCATGATTAAGTATAATGGCAAGGAATGTATGGACAATGAATGTGAATGAAAAACTGAATTCTCTAGCTATTCTGTATTTGTCCCTTCAGTGTCCGGACCCTCTAAACGAATCATTTTTCAACTCCCTCGAGACAGAGAAATTCACGCAACAACTGAAGCAAGCCTAAACCGATCTTGGCAGGTGCGAAGTGGCATGGTTTACTCCATTGCAGGCTTAAGAATTAAATAAAAACATTTCAGACTGCAGAAGACTAGGGATGGATTTATTACCAAAAGTCGAGCCTAGAGGCTGTTGATCAATGAACATAGTTAGACTCTGATGACAGTCCCTATGGATACGGAGTTGAGGAGACGAATTCCGAACTTGAACACGGCAGAAACAAGCAATATCATCCCGCCAGTCAAATTCCTGACACTTCGGTCATAGCGAGCAAACATGCAACAGTGACCAAATACAAACCGAAGTCCAGTATAAAGAAGCGTTTGCGCCGAAAACGACGATTATAACATGAAGTCCTCCGAAAGTTCTTCCGGGACGATACGGTGTTCAAGAAAATGACCGACCACATCATCACCATTGATGAAAGAATATTTAGAAGTTGACATTGATTTGCAGCCGGCGGATTTCATATGAATTGACTACACAACGAATGTTTATGATTTAATAAATGTCTTATACTTGTTGTGTAATTGAGTTTGAGTTGTTTTCGTTGATTTGAATGAACTTATCGGTATAATTACGACTGATATGAATTAAGGTTCACACTCGTAAGCCCTTCTATCAACCGCGGATAAACGGTGAACGAGATCAAAATGAAGAGTAGTCGCGATAACGAGGTTTATCTGCCCATTGACCACTCGGGTTCCTAAGGAGTACCAACATATACACAAACGGACGTGTACTAGTACAGTAAGACTTTTAGAAGACAATGATTTTGGCGTCTAGGATTGACTGACATAAATACCCTAGTCAAATGTTTAATTGCCGCTATTTTATTTTTATTTGTTTTCACACCACTTTTACTTATGGATTCCAAAATCCTTTCAAAATCCTTTAAAATTTTGCATTTTGATGGATTAAATTTTAATCCAGAAAGTCTTATCTTTTCTAGTAAACTTTTAATATTTTTTTAATATTCATTTAATTCCTTCAAAAATATTAAAATCTCGTCCAAGTAAGTAATTGCAAATTTCATTAATATTTTCATTAATTATTGGAAAGTTTCTGGAGCTGCTGCTATTCCAAATGGTATACGGTTAAAAAATATTGTTTAGTCTAAATGATAAATGCAATTTTCAATTTTGATGATTCTTATAGTTCAACTTGGTAATATGCATTTCCAAAAAATTCTAAAAAATGTTTGATGCTAAAATAATGTATCCATTAGTTTATTAGTATTTGGCATTGAATATATTGGTCGTTCGACTGTATTATTCAGCACCCAAAAATTACGACATATTCTTATCTTTATTTTTTATACATACAAATGGTGAATTCCGCATTTTTTTTCCACATTCTTTTTTTATGCCATACCTCTCCATTTCATCAATCAGTTTATCAATTTTTCAATCAAATGAGTGGGCTGTGGTCTAGGGTTGATAATCATAGTCTTACTCCAAGTCAAAATTTCATGGGTAAATAAATTTGCTTTTTCTACATCCCATTTATATTTCATTAAAATGCAGTCATATTTATCCAACAATATTTTTATGTTCTTATCTCTTAATTTATCAATTTTATTTTATTCTAAAGTTTTTACAACCGCAATAGCGGCATTTAAAATTTAGACTTTCGGATCTCTTATGTCCTTCCGCATCACAAACGCATATTAATCTTTCGGGATTTTTAGATGAATTTGGATGAAATTAATAACTTACAATACAATTTATTTGACGAAACTTGACGAATGGATTACAAATTTGAATTGTATTCGAAAATTTCCGTTGGAAAATAATAATAATAATAATAATAATAATAATAATAATAATAATAATAATAATAATAATAATAATAATAATAATAATAATAATAATAATAATAATAATAATAATAATAATAATAATAATAATAACTAATTATTATAATAATATTAATTATTTTAAAAATTATTTCGTTAATTTGCTTATTGGAAGTGCTAATTATAAATTATATTGTGCAAGTTGCAGAAAAAAAATTGTCTATAGAAGTATTAAATCGGTGAAAGACACGACTGAAATTCATTAGAAGAAAGATTTTAAAATAACTTATTTGATAGCGTGAGGATTATAAAAAAATTCATTTATTTAGTTCTAAGACATATGTCGTGATATTGCATTTCATTTCTTCCTGACATCTAGAAACTGCCTCCATTACATTAGCGTATATGGACAACTTCTCCGATTAAATTATACTTTTATTTTTGATCTGTTATTACGATATTAAAATTATGAAAAGAAATATTTTTTGCAATTAAATAAACCAATTAATGGGAAATTTATTAAATTCATCCCATATATTCGCTATTGATATAATTATTATTCTAATTATTAATTTTTCTTTAAATATATTTCGTATTATTTAAAATTTTCTGTCAACCTGATAATTACAAAATTTAGAAACGAGAAACAAAAAAAATAAAACAATTCTTACTTATTTAAACAAACCATTTGTAGAAGCAAGTATTTCAAATTTATTAAAATGAGAGCTTGAAGACTATAAATCAGTAATATATCGATGTTGTTTAATACTCACGAATTTCAGCACTGTCTTTTTTCAAGTGAATTTCACACTTGAAAAAGACAGTGCCGAAAATTCGTGAGTATCAAAAAACATCGATATATTACTGATTTATAGTCTTCAAGCTCTCTTTTTAATAAATTCATTGGAAAAAATAATCAGTAGTGAAATTGGAAAAAAGTTCTTATAAGTATTTTAAAATTATCATTCGTGATGATATCCCGCGAGATTCTTTCGAATTTTCATTCCTCTGTCTTTAGTTATCTATGTGATATTATCTATGCTCTATAATTGACTATTACTTTATGAGGTAATGGTAACTTCATGATTCTTCTTTTGATCTAGAGAGCCGTACTCTAACTTTATCGTTTTTTTGAAAACCCTTTTCTACTTCTTGCACTACGCTGTCCTTTTCATAAGTATATGTATCGTTTGAATACGGTTTGAGGCATTTGTTAATTGGAGTAGTATAGTACCAAAAATGATTATTGAACCTGATATTGTGAACAAATTGTCCCAACCCTTATTGTTTTATGATGCAGTATATCGGATTTCTTATTATTTATTGAAACATACTTTATTTCTCCTTCCATTCCTATTTCTCTGATTAAGTATTTTATGATTTAGAGTTTTCTTTTTACTTGCATTTTTGATAAGTCTTTAGTTGTAATTTTACTGTCAGGTGTTAATGCATTATAAACGCATTATTATGATGAATGTATATTCCTGTCATGCCATTGCATTTTCTTCTAATTCGAAACGTATTATATTGACCTGATTTTATTTCTTTTTAAACCTTCTAAACCATTTTCGATTTCTTTTACTTTTTCCGAATCACAAAATCGAGATTGATTTACAAACGTTTCACATCTTTAACATTGAATTCTTTGTTTCTTCTGACAATTTTTAGATTTCTCATTTGAGAATCAATTTTTGTTTTCACGAAAAACGGCGAGTGATTTTCTCTTAGAATGCCTAAACTTTCATTTTTAATAGATCAATGTTAACGTTATCACCCAGTTGGAACATTCTGTTTACAAGTTATAAAAAATTAACATCTGAGAAATCACTGAACGCTCTTTTTTTTAGATCTTTAGATTTCTTTATATCTAATTTCTTCTATTTGTAATACTTTTTTATAATGCCTTTCCTTTCCTAACAAGAGGCAAAGCTTCCTTTTTCATATATATTTATAAAGTCTGCAGATAAAGTTTGTCGAATCAAACATCGATCTTAATACTTTTGTCATCAAAGGGTTTTGTAGCACTTAATATATATTTCATCTTTTACCATATGCCTTGAACGATTTAACTATTAATGAACACAAACATTTTTATCACAATTTTTACACATTTAAACAAACTTATTTTAGAAACAATTATTTATAACTAGCTGTTGTACCCGGCTTCGCCCGAGTTTACATTTATTATAATAATGCATTTAAATTAATTTTTTGTTTAATGATTCTATTACGTTCCAGTATTAATTTTATAACAGCTTCAATTTTAATTTACAATAAGAAAAGCTTTCAAAATAAATTTCAATTTGTAAAATCGAAAACGCACTCCAATTTAAATCGAAAAATAACTTGCAATATTTTTCCAATTGCAAACTGGTTCACTAATCAAATAAAATTCAAATTCTATAGAAAACTAAACAAACTTTCATCTTTATATATTAGATTAATATTTATAACTATTATTATTATTATTATTATTATTATTATTATTATTATTATTATTATTATTATTATTATTATTATTATTATTATTATTATTATTATTATTATTATTATTATTATTATTATTATTATTATTGTTGAGGATACCTAAATGAAAAATAACAATAAATAAATAAATTACCTGGGGGATCCCCATGACAAACGCGACGATCTATGGGAACTCAGAAAAGAAAACGGAAGTAAAAAGAAATTAAAAATGAGAAAAATAAATCAAATAAAAGGAAACAAACAAGAAATTAAAACAAAGGATCATTGTTAATTAAGAAGTACAAATGAAGGTGGAATTTCAAATTCTAGAAAAACAAAATAGGGGAAAAAGCAGTATCTTGACAAAAGATAGCGAAATTGTCGGGAGAAGGCGGCTTAATAAAAAAGGAAAATGGAAAAATATCTTGATATCTGTCAGAGATAAGGCTGACGTAGAGGAAAAGGAAAATGGAAAACAGAATCTGTCGCCAGTGCCACAAATAAAACAGACTATATAAAGCAGAACAGTCGACCGAGAAATTAGACCAAAAAGGAGAACGAAAACAGAACGAAAAGTAGAGCAAAAATATTACGAGACTAGAGATAAAGAGTAGAGTAAAATTAGAGACGAAAAGAGTTAAAAGGAGAATCAAAAATAGAGTGAAATGAGAAGTGGCGAGAATCTTTTGTAAAATTAAATATAAAGCGGAAGTGGAGTAAATAAATTGTGTGGTCAAAGCAAATAGAACAATCGATTAACGTATCCTGTAATTGAGTAGTTGACGGCTAGTGATTATTGTTGGGCTATTCTTCAGAAAGGGCTATTCTTCACGTAGTGTCGAAATAAGCTCTGTGTGATAAATTGGTTTATAGTTAATTGGTTGTAATTGAAATTTGTACAATCTCGTGTGGATATTAATAAAGCTTATCGTGTTCGAGAGTGTTGACTTGTGAATTTATAAACACGCTTTGGAGTCAGAGTAAAAGTTTGAATTTACAAATATTGTCACCAACTGAATAACCCAACATTATTATTATTATTATTATTATTATTATTATTATTATTATTATTATTATTATTATTATTATTATAAAAAAATTGTCTCCATTATAATAGAAGGAAATTAATAATAAATTGAGGATTTCTTTGATATTGATGTCTTTCATCGCATATTATTATACATCGGTTATAAAACTTTATATCTAAAATAATATTTTACCGCTGGGAAGAGTGATGGGAAAGTAAGTAAAATTTATATTCATCCATTCAATTTTAATGCGTGTTTATAAGAAGCTTAACAATAGATGGAGTTAATCGAAATGAATATCATTAATTTTTAATTTTAACATTTAATAAAATTTTAGCTAGATAAAAAAAAGATTTTTGCAATGTTTTTATTTTGTAGTATATTTAAGGTCCAATAATGAATGAATTAGTTTATTGTATAACATTTTTATTTTTTTTGGTTTTAATCACATTATTAGAACAAAAATATTAATTTTACATAATTTAAAACTGTTGAGTTCTTACATGTAGAATCTGCTAGATTGGCGCGTTTGTCCATGATTCATTAAAATTATATGTAATTAATCGACATGTGGAAATTTTTTAATTTAATTTGAACTTTTAATTTTAATTTTAATTTTAGTTGATATAAATATATTTTATATAATTTTTATATAATATTATAAATTGGCTTTCTCTATTGAATGATATATAATTATGATCTATCAAATTTAATCTTTTTTAGTTCAGAATGGTTCTAAAGCCTTAAATGTTTTAATTAATTAATTTAAAGTTTTAGTTAAAATAAATTTAAATAAAGTTATTTTTTACTTTTATAAATACGCGAGGAGACTTATCCTATCTTTACCATTTTATGATTAAAACTCTTTTTGTGTAAATAATTTTGACATACTATTAAAGTTATATTTCTTGTGATATTTCTCTGTCAAATGTGTTTGTTTTGATAAATAGAAACTATGTTGCCTATGATAATATCATCAATCAACAAGTATTAAACTAATATTTAAAACCAACAAAAGTTGGACTCAATTTTAATATTTATCCCTATAAATTTCTGAACATCAAAATCAAGACATGACACGGGTTAGAACCTTTGCTGGGACGAGTAGAGAAAATACATTAGCATTGTTTGTCTAAAACAGTAAACTTACATTCTTATGCTCAAAATATATATAGTAATAACATTGTTATGATATGATATTTGAGAAACTAATATATATAATGGGATATTTTCAACATTTTCAGTATTATAATGTGAAGCCTCATTCAAAATTGGCGATCTGTCCCGAATAAACAAACACGGAATATCTGGAAAACGTAAAAATACTTTCTTTAAAATTGTGATTTTTTCTTTATTGTGTATTTTTAATAATAGAATTTTTTGATAAGTTGTTTAAATATTAAGTAGAAAAATGTTAGGTGTGAAGTGTTTACAGCTGAGAATTAAATATTTCAATGATTTATTAAGATAATTTTAAATAATTATAAATAATGGACTATTAAAATAACTTTTAAAATAATTTTGAAATTGAATTTTTTAAATTGAAATTTTTAAATTTTTAAATTGAAAAATTAAATAAGTTTTTTTTAAAGTATTGTTATTAGTAAATAATTTTTAAATAAATGTATTTTAAATATCGAAATTTTAATAAATGGTTTTGAAAATATTTTATTCAACGCTGAAAATTTCTTTGAAAATTATACAATATTTTATTAAATAAATACTTGGAATTATGACGTTATCTTTTGAACCTGGTTTAAAAAATAATTTAGAAGATGTTTTAGCAGCTTCTAATAATTATTATTAAAATTATGATTTGATAAATGATAAGATAAGCCTTTTGTTGCAAAGTTTTTTCATTAAAACATATTTTTACTAATATTTCTATTATTACTAAAATGAATTTATATATTTTGTTTACTTAAATTGCTATTAAAGTTATTACTATTAAAATTATTTTTACTAAAACTTGTACAATTGTATTCATTAACAATATAAGCATTTTTAACATTTAATTCATTACCCAAATAAAGAACAAATATCTTATTTATTTTTCTGGTTGCTACTTTGACAAAACGCAGTTTGACAAATGGCAGAAAAATTACAGAACAAATCCTAGCAGATGATATTTATAAATATTAATTAATTTTTCAATATTTAAATCTGAATAAATTTATACATTTTGCACAAATTTATTTTCCTTTTCGAATTTACTAAGTTTTGGTTATTCGGTATTGAGTCTGGCCCTGACTAATTCTGATAAACTATAAAATAATTTTTCGATAGTAGATTTATTTATATAAATAAGTATATAAATAAGTAAGTTTATTATTATTATTATTATTATTATTATTATTATTATTATTATTATTATTATTATTATTATTATTATTATTATTATTATTATTATTATTATTATTATTTGACATTATATTTATTAAAAAATTCACTATGAATCAGTAATTATATAAAAAACATTGATTCATTATTCAATTAATTTGGATATTATAATTGCAATTATCAAAAAACTAGAAATTCTAAAAATATTTATTTTAATACACAAAAGACAATATGAACATTCAAAAAATTGAATGTCTTTAATTCTAAAATTTAAATTAATTACTAATTACTTAAAAATTTACAATTTTCACTTAAATTTCGAAATACATCAGTTTTAATACATAAATAAATTTTAACTCATTGACTGCAAATAGCCAGTTTAGGGGTCGTCAGTGACTCTTACCATTTGAGATCCGGTGTCAAAATGTTAATAAATCTTTAAAAATAGTCCCCTTTTTAACTAATGAAACTTAAAGAATAAATAAAAGTTCGGTCCATTAAACAAAAGGTTTATGTGTTTCTCAAATAACTATTAATGTGAGCCAAAGCTTTAATTTCATTAATCCCAAGCTTATGATCATTATATCCCCTTGTTTTTAAACTTGACTTGTTTACAATGAGTTTCAAAAATATTTTAGATCTAGGAGAATTTTTTTACTCAAACTCACAAATCGTTCTAACTGTTTAAGTACCTTCTAAATTCACTTGACATATTTCCTTTTCAGCTGTCATTGTGTCGTGACCATTTAGGAATTCGTAGTGCATAAAGTGTATCAGTTGAACATTTTAATTATTAATTAAAAACTTTATAAAAACTAAAATAAATAAAAATTTTATCTTAAAATATACACATATTAGAGAGAATTTAGTCTTGATAAAACAAAATAACAATAAAATTAAACTGTTTACATAGGCGATATTTACAAACATAATAAAACCAAAAGAAAGTTTACGGTTGTGATTTTTGTTAAATAAATAAAATACTTAAAAGACGAGATAAACAATATTGTTTATATAAAAGAAATATATAATTAATCCCAAATTAGTGATATTCTTCTGCTACCTTTGTCAACAATTAATGGGGAATTATTTGTTTACAGAAATCAGATATTACATAAAATTATTATTAGCAAAAACTTTTCTAAGCAATTTGATTTAGTTAATTAATACCTTTTATTTTATATTTAAACAAATCTCTCACACTGCGAAGATTTGTACAAAATATAAAGTAGTTTGTACTTCATATGACTTTTATTCTTGAGTTTTTAACCGGAACAATTAACCATACTATTACTTACAATAATTATAAGTTCTCATCA
Organism: Schmidtea polychroa; assembly: GCA_959609185.1. Taxonomy (NCBI): domain Eukaryota; kingdom Metazoa; phylum Platyhelminthes; order Tricladida; family Dugesiidae; genus Schmidtea; species Schmidtea polychroa. The sequence continues at coordinate 80,305 of CAUHTR010000080.1, forward strand.
TCCAAAAAAGATTTAAAGTGCTTGAATATTTAGGATATCCACTTTTGTATCGCCTCTTTTCAAAAGGCGATTTCTCATGATCAAATTATAAACTTTTATTCGTAATGTCCATAATAATAATAATAATAATAATAATAATAATAATAATAATAATAATAATAATAATAATAATAATAATAATAATAATAATAATAATAATAATAATAATAATAATAATAATAATAATAATAATAATAATAATAATAATAATAATAATAATAAAATTAATAATAATAATAATAATTGGTTCGAGTGAACACAAGAAAGAGAATTTTTATTTTCTAAATAACTTGTCGTTAAATGTTTTTCAATTAACCTTTTTCCATAAACCTGTCCTGATGATATATTAAAAACTGGAACTTCAAAAATTTCGTTGGAAACCGCACAAATTAACGGCATTGTAAAGAAAATTGAAACTGAATCATTAATCTGAGAACCTTTCAAATCTCCAATCGAAACTTTATTTTCCAAATCCCAAATCTGGATAGACGATCCAGTTGCAGCACATAGCTAAAATATGTTTGGTGAGAAGATAAGTTTGTTAATAATTTCACATATTTCTAAAGCGCCTAAATGTCTTCCTTCAGATAAATTCCATAACATTAAAGTTCCGTCCCATGATCCAGACAATGCAAATTGACCATCATTTGATACAGAAATAAGATTATTTGGATAGATTGGGTTAGTTGCCATTCGTATAATAGGTCCATCATGACCAGTAAGTGATTCGATCGAATTCAAATGTTCTATCATTATTTTTTTGACTTTCCTTCAACAATTCAAGAATTCCAAAATTTCAGTTCGCTGACAAAACTGTTTTAAAGCACTAATTCTACCAGAAAGACAACCTTCAAAAACAATCAATTTTAACATTATAAAATTAAAAATTACCCATTCCTCGCGTGTGTGTGCGCACAGCAACACGAAAACAATTCCAACATCAACGCGCACACAGACGCGATAATAACGACAAAAAATGCTTATACAGCCAGTCAGAGGAGAAGTTATTCCCCCCTCTGACTGGTCGAAACACTCAAATCAATTATTTTAAATTTTTATTTGCATTTATAATATTATCACTGTTTTCTTTATATTTTAGTCGACAATGATCTGTAATATATAAATGAATCAATTTCTCATTAAAAGGTGCTTTGACATATTTTAAATTCATTCTATTAAATGCCAGTTAATCCATTAGAATTCACGAATTCCTTAATTCAAAAAATCCGCAAATTTTATGTCAATTATTTCAGTACATTATAATATTTAAATTATTAATAAATCGTCTAGTTTTTTTGCTTATGTCAGAATTTGTCTTCCTTTTAAATTCAATTTTGAGAGAAATGAAAATTAATTAATTTTTTTAATAAATAATTTTGTTTTAGTTAATCATTGTAAGAAAGTTTTTTATTTAATTCACAAATATCGATTTGTTCAAAATTTTGAAGACTAAAATTGCACAATTGTTCAAATTAATTAATTAATTAATTAATTAATTAAATGCTTATTTATTTATCGTATTTAGTATTTATGTGGACAATTCAAATCTTTATTTTTTTAATGAAAATATATTTTAGTTTTTAGTTTTAGAGTAAATGTTCCGTTTATATTTTTGATTAAAATTTGACAGAACATTGAAATTTATATGAGAATTTGAATTTAATTATAGAATTATATTTGAAAAGATGCGATCAAAAAAATTGGATTATTTTTAGCGGCAATTTTGTGAATAATTTCGGATTCGGATTAAAAAATTCGGAAAATGATTGATTAAAAGAAAAATGAAGAAATAAACAATAAAGTACATGAAATTGCAATATACAGGCAATTAATTAGTTCAAATAAATGAGAATTTAAAAAGAAAACAAGCGGGAAAAAGTATCATTCATGAAGATAAATTAAATGAATAGGCTAATTTAAAAAATTGAATATTTTTGTAGAAAATGATTAAGTTTGTTAGCCATCTATCAACACTTTGACGGGTGGTATCATTGCAGGAAAATAGTGTAGCAGAATTTTATATTTGGATAATCGAATGTAAGTGGAAAAGGATTTTTAAGGTTGATCTATGTGAAGGAAAATAAGAAAGTTCAAAAGAATTGACAAAGATTGTAATAAATAGAGAAATATAAACAAAAAATAAACAAGAATTAGGTAAAAAATAGGGCATCCAATATCGATAATATCGATTGCGAGATCTCGGAAATATCGGAAATTTTTATGGTATCGAAATATCGGAATCGGATTGGCTCAGTATCAATATTTCGATATTGAAAATATTTTTTAAGTAAATTCTCTTTTTTAACTCTTCCTTTTAACTTCGCCTGTTTGTTTGTTTACGTGCAACCCTACAAACATTATAAATGTTTTTTAAAATTAATTTATTTTCATTCGTTTTTAATATGTTTTAACTCATTATTTCATTGTGATTGTTGTAATTAATGTTATCTTCCTTATAGTCGAAAAACGACCCATGTCACAATTTCAAGATTTGAAAGGAGGTGCTGCCACAGATGAAAATTGTGTGTGGTTTTATTCTTTTGCGAGACAGAGAAAATTAACAAGTTAAATGCAAAAAAATTGGAAATGTAATACCACTGGACTCCATACGCATCTGAAAGCAATCCTCAACATTGTTTTGCTGAAAATAAAATTGGCTAAAGACTCGGAAGCATCGACATCAGTGGTTGTACAGCCACTCAAGAAAAGGAAAACAGCAATCACCGACTATTTAAAAAATCAGCGAGATGTCACTTTGCCCGTGGTTTTTTCAGGCTTGTTGCCTTTGACGGACTACCCTTCAGCGTGTTCATCACTTTTTCGGAATTGAGAATGTGTCTCAAGGCCGGCGGATTTGAAGTTCCGAAATCAGCAACCACAATTCGAAATATGGTGGTAGATTATGCAAACATTTTACCGTAAAATGTAAAATGTCGGAAGAGTTTTATTGCATTTCGTAATAATAAGTTGTATAAACCGAATATCAATGTCCTCTATTCCACTTTATTTTACTAAACACAAAAATGGAAAGATTGTTACTTTTTAAAAATTCCTGTTCTACTTTTAATTTTTTTCATAATTTTTAAAAATATTTAGAGCCTTCTCTTTTTTTAATTTTAATAAAAAATCGCTATTCAATTAATTTGTACTATATTTTAGCGATTGAAAAAAACAATTAAAATATCTAATTAGCTAATTTAAGAATGCTTTGATTTAAACAAAATAATTTGAGAAACCGTCTGTGTCGAATGCATTCGTGTTCAAACAGTATCTTTTGTTTGTTTTGTTAAAACATTATTATTGTTTTGTTGAATCGATAAAATAAAAATCTGATAGTGAAACCATATGCTGCTTGAGACGGTTTTTCTGTAATTAAAAATTAAAAAATATTCATCTTATTCATTTTACTTCATATTTTATACTACAAAATTAAATTATTTTTTACTTTTAATTGCTTTTTATATCTTCTCAATAATACATGTGTAAAAGAGTGGAACAATAATAATAATAATAATAATAATAATAATAATAATAATAATAATAATAATAATAATAATAATAATAATAATAATAATAATAATAATAATAATAATAATAATAATAATAATAATAATAATAATAATAATAATAATAATAATAATAATAATAATAATAATAATAATAATAATAATAATAATAATAATAATAATAATAATAATAATAATAATAATAGAAAATCGCCAACTAAGTATATTAGAATATAACATTTCGACCGTTTAACAGTCTTCTTCAGGCTAGGAATCGTATTAATCACAACTAAATAAAAATAATAATATTCAAACAAATTAACAACTAATCGTATTAATACTGTATCATAAAGTAATTTTTAAAAGAACATTTTGTTTAATCATACAAAAATCAATTTAATTTTAAAATCACACAAAATTGTTAAAATTCTCATATGAAAACAATTTTTATAAAATTAATCTAAATTTAAAATTAAAAATAAAAAATTTACAAAAAATTTAACAAACAACATCATCCCAAATATTCAATATACAAGTTCAATTATTTAAATACATTCAAAATCTGAATATTAATTAAAGGATTTAAGGATCTAATTAACACCGCCTCGCATGTTACTCGTTCCCAGTAATTGCTCAAACTCTTCGACAGTATCTTAAAATCAGCAATACTAATTTTTTTACTCGTATAATTCCTAAAATGATCACTAATGTGGGTCAATCCATTCCGTCGGCAATGCTCAAGAACTCGAGTGCAGAGATGACGGGCAGTCTCTCCAATGTTTGTGGCATTAAACCCATTACATGAAAATTGATACACGAGTTCTTAACACAGGCCAATAAGAGTTGTAGACTTATTAGTGAACATGCTACCAACCTTGCAAGACGTGGAAACAATCCTAAATATTGTCTTATCTACATGTTTAAGGATCTTATGCTTGAATTCTCTGAATCCTTCAGAATAAGGTAATACCAACACATATTTTTGATCAGTGTGCTTAGAAAAAATATTTCAATCGAAATCATAGCTAATGGAAACATCCAAAAGAAAAATGTCAGATTTAAAGAAGCAATTCTCATCATAAACAGACGGCCAAAAATCAACACTAAAGAAGAAATCAATGAAATCATCAATTTTATCTGTTGTCATTGACCTTGAGAATAACTGATAATATATAAAAAATTTAATAAATTTAAAAAAAGTAATAATTAAGATAATATAGAAAATTTTAGGAAGTATACTTTCAAAAGATAGGATTTAAAAATCGAAATTGACACATTTATTGAAATATTTAAATAGCGTATAGTTATTAGAGGCTTTATTTTAAAATATTTTGAAATATTTATTAGGCTAATTATAGAAACTTTAAAAAATTTAAAGATTTTAGTTTTTGTCATTTTGAGTTTTAAATGATATTTATTTAATTTTATTTTTATTTTAATTTTAAATAAAATTTTTAAAAAAATTCAGAAAAAGAAAGTATATAATTATATTATATTATATTTATAACCAATGAGAATAAGAAATAGGAAATAAAAGAAAGGTAGAAATGTATTTTCGGGAAGCAGATTGTTAAATTCCAGGATATTGACAAGGACTATCTTATAGTCGAAATTTCTTCATTAAATACATTATTCGCAGCAAAAGGCTTAAATTATCACTTTATTGTTTTAAATAAGATATGCTGCTACCAAGAAATCATCACTTTAATAATAATAATAATAATAATAATAATAATAATAATAATAATAATAATAATAATAATAATAATAATAATAATAATAATAATAATAATAATAATAATAATAATAATAATAATAATAATAATAATAATAATAATAATAATAATAATAATAATAATAATAATAATAATAATAATAATAATAATAATAATAATAATAATAATAATAATAATAATAATAATAATAATAATAATAATAATAATAATAATAATAATAATAATAATAATAAATTTCAACAAACTACAAAACCTATTTAATGAAAAATTAATTAATCATTACATGCACAAGTAACAGACAATATTCTTATAATAATTATAATCTAAGACATTTTAAATTTAGAATTTTAGAATAATTGTAAATTTTTACTTAAAATTAAATATGTAATAAAAATTAAAAAATTCAAGTAAAATGTGTTGAAATATTAGTTTGTTTAATTCGAAAATTGTAAAATATTAATTTAAAAAGTTAAATGTTAAGTTAAACGGATTAAAAATCAACTAAAACACAACAGATGCAAATTTGGAAACATGAGTAAATATTTACTCTTTTTGTCTGATTGAAATAAATATATTTTAAATTTGCAAATTAAGTTATGAAAATAAATAGTTACAAAAAATATCCAGATAATCTTTAGAAAATTAATTAATTCATGGTGAGTAATATGGCATTTATTATATTTATGCGATTTTGAACATTTATCAATTTATAAACATGTATTGGTTAAAATAAATAATATATATATAAGATAGCGCCACTCAAACATTTGTTTCTCGATTTATTTTGACAGTTTCCCTGCCGTCATCAGGTAGGATATAATAACTGAAAATTATAGATTTTTGAACAAATTTAATGATTGTATTAATTAATATAAAATTATATCAGAGTTTCAATGTAAAGATAGTTTTTTTTAAACGGTATGTGAATGATATTTTTCTTATATTTGAAAATTAGAGACATGTTGAATCATTTTTGCATTGTATGAATAGTCTACATAAAATATTGTATTGACGTGTGAAATGGAGAGAAGATCTTTGTTTGCTTTCTTGGATCTGTTAATACAACACAAAGAGAAACACTGAGACAGAGATTAATAGCAAACAAACTGATACTGGTCTCTATACTTCGTTCAGTTTACATGTAACGGGTTTAATGCCACATAGATTTGGAGAGACTATCCGTCATCTCTGTATTCGAGCTCAAGAACATTATAGAACGAATACATTGATCAGTATTAGTGAGCATAACAAGGCCTGTAAGAGTAAAATAGGTATGTCTGATTTTAAAATTTTATTAAAAACTTTCAATAATTATTGGGAACGCGTAATTTGTGAAGCGTTACTGATAAAGTATTTGGATTCGAAAATTAACTTGCTTGTTTTATATTTTTTTAAATATGTTTTTATAAATTTGTTGAAGATACCTAAATGAAAATAACATAATAAATAAATAAATTACCTGGGGGATCCCAATGACAAACGGGACGATCTATGGGAACTCAGAAAAAAAACGGAAATAAAAAGAAATTAAAAATGAGAAAGATAAATCAAATAAAAGGAAGCAAGCAAGAAATTAAAACAAAGGTCATTGTTAATTAAGAAGTACAAATGAAGGTGGAATTTCAAATTCCATAAAAACAAAATAAGGGAAAAGCCGTATCTTGACAGCTTGTCAAAGATAGCGAAATTGTCGGGAGAAGGCGGCTTAATAAGAAAGGAAAATGGAAAATATCTTGATATCGGTCAGAGATAAGGCTGATGAAGAGGAAAAGGAAAATGGTAAACAGAATCTGTCGCCAGTGCCACAAATAAATAACTCTATAAAGGAAAACTGTAGGACACGAAATCAGAACAAAATTTGGAAAAGTGGGAACAAAATTGAGACAATTTGTGAGACGATTTTGGAGAGACAATTTGAGAGACAATCTGGAAGATAAAATTATTGGGAAAATTTAGACAACGTCGAACGAAACGTTATTGAAGAAACGATTGTGAAAAAGAATTGTAAAGAAAATAATTGTGAAGAATAATTGTTGGAGAAGATTTGAATAAAAGAATTAGTTGAAAATTAAACGAAAAGAAGTTACTTAAGTATTTGAATAAATTTGTGAAGAAGGTCAAAGAAAACAACTAGCTCAAAGTCCCAGTTGATAAACCCGGGTCACCTCATAAATTCGACTTCTAGTACATCGATTTTTAAAACATCGAGTGTGAAAAGATCTACTTTTAGCCTTAAAACATCTATTGTCGAAAACATCTACTGTCAAAAACATCAACTGTCAATAACATCTAGTAATAAAAGGCAAGAACATCAATCGCCTAAAACATCGAGTTTAAAAAACCTTTTTTAATTAAATGCTCTCATCATTTTTTTTAATTTTAATAGTTTTTTTTAATTTGTTTAATTTTGGAACCATCTCTTTTTGTTATATTTTCATCAATTTAATTAATTCAACGAATTTTAATACTCCTCTGTTGTATCTTAAAGTACCGTTCGTGTGTACTTTTCTTCCTAAAAAAAGACTTTTACACGAATCGTGCGGGCGTGGTGTGTATGTGTGTGTGACCTGTACTCCTCGGGGGTCAAAATACTTTGTCGGATAAACTCAGACAAAATGTAAATGTTTATATCATAGCTTCCCAACCAGTGTGCCGCGAAACATTTTCGTTATATTTTCATCAATTTAATTAATTCAACAAATTTTAATATCAGATGAAAGTTTAATTAACCTCAATTAATTTAATTTTAATTTGTAGATGTTTTAAAACTCGATGTTTTAGAAGTTTTAAAAGTAGATTTTATTGACAATCGATGTATTTGTTGTTGATGTTTTGGACTCGATGTTTTAGACAGTAGATGTTTTCGCCAATAGATGAATTAGAAGTTGATTATTTTGTTGTTGATTATCTAGAAGTCGATGTTTTGGGGGCGCGCCTGATAAACCAATCAGTAATTTGTGATCTTTTAATCCGGTGTTATACGCAAGTCCTATTCCTCACCGAGTGTTGTAATAAGCATTGTATAGTCACCAAGCAGAGTGTTGAATTGATTGTCAGTGTAAAGAGAAAGTTTATTTGTGATTATCAGATTTCTGTTGTCAAGTGTTATTTGTGTATCAGTCAAAGACACGCTTGGAGTCAGAGTAACATTTAAATTTATCATCAACTCAATAACTCAACAAATTATATATAAATGGATTGTCGTTGTTAAATTATTAAATTAAATTTCAAGATTTTAAAATTTTATATTTGATTGTTAAAATTAAAAGAAATAATATATTATTTGAATACAAATTTTTTTATAATTTTTAAAGAATAAAATATTTTTATTGAAAAATTTGATATATATTTTACATATATTTTGTTTTAATTGCAACAATATGAACTCAGTATTTTTACAATACTTATAACAAATGATGGGTACTATATTTATATTATGAACGAAATACATAATATTCAATATTAACTTATGATTTGCATCAATACTTATATTGCTGCAGTATTGCTTTCGATAATATCGATAAATATCTATCATTTCATTTGAGCTAATTTGTTATCTGCTAACAACATTGAAAAATAAACGCAATACTTATTTGAAATGAGAACTGACAGAATAACAAAAATGAAATTTACAGAAGTTATGTAGAATGTTTTTCTGAATATGATGAAATATATTCGGATTTACGATAAGATCATTGAAGAGCTGGAACGCTACCATATTCCTTCACAGGTATTCTTAGTTGTTCAGGGTTAGCGAAGGGTTGACGTTGAACAGATAACTTCAAATGACGAAGGCCTCGTTTTTTTCATCTTTGAATGGCCTTTAAATTTCCCCTTGTTACCTCTTGCAGTTCCCTTCTCGTTGTATTCCTACAATCAAAATAATAACCATTCTTATCTAATAGATCAAAACAATGAATATAATAAATTATAACACATATTACTTTAATTGCATTTTAATAGATCCAATAAACGTGGAAAGCATCCCTGATATCTGTGCTGATTTTTTATCATGTTTCTAATGCTTGAATATTCTCACGCTTTTTTCCATGGTTACAATGTATTAAATGACCACAAACAAAAATTTTAGAAATTGATCAGCTAAAACAAAACATAATTATACACTTGAAATCAAGCATGTTTTTGTGTAGGTGTGCTTAATTCAGTTTTGCGCACTGTATGTTGTTGTTTGATGCGGTTTTTTTAATTCCTTATTTAATACATTACTATATTGAAATATTTTCCTGAAAAGATTTTGTTTGTATCATCAAAAAATATTATTTTAAATTAATAAAATCTAATTATAATTCGATTTTTAATTAATAACACAATAAATACATAAATCACTGTAGCTAATAAGACAAATACAAATGTTGTTTATGTAATATCGATTTTTATTTGATCAGCACTATTATAATCTAGTCTCCGCTTTTTTGATTACAAATGCACAGAATGAATAGACAATTTAACAGTTTTTTATGCTTATTGCATTGTACTTAACTTATATTTCTTTATTTCTCTACTATCTTCTAATATTTTCGACAAGCTTCACTTTTCACTAATAAAAAATGTTCAGCTTTATGTTCCATTTGTTTATCCTGATAATTTTAATTAATTGATTTATTATTTATATTTATTAATGTTAATAAAATATAAATTTATGAAATTAAAAAAGTTTTGATATATCAGCGTCAAAACTTATATGTATTAGTGTAATAAATTAATTAAAAAACCTTTAAAATTAAAACATATTTAAAATTAAAATTAAACTTTTATGAATATATGAAAATAATTTCCGATTTGAAACCATGAAAAATTATGTATCAATCAATTTCACGTGGCAAACTTTGATTTTTTCCATTAGCAGTAGATTTTTGTCTTTCCTTTGAAGGCGTAGAACTTCATCTCAAGTTGAGATTAATTATTTTAAATATATAATTTAGCAAAAAAATTAAAAAATTAAATATTTAATCAATTATACATTTTATAAATATATTTATTGAAAATTAATGAAAAAAAATTAAAATAAATTTCATTTATTGTGCAAGGAAAGTAATAAAGTAATAAATTTGTAGAAAATTATAAATCTCATTAATCATGTCACTTATGTCTTTTATATTTTTTAAATTTAAAATTTTTTATTTGACGATATTTACCTTCTTGTAATCATTCTAAAATTATAATAGTTTCACTCACGAATGATCATCACGTTCTCAAGAGTCAGTCATAAGTGATTGACAAGTAAGTCGATGTATTTAAGTATGTTGTGAGAATATAATTATTTTATTTAATTAAAGTTATTCATTATTAATTTAAATATATGTTATTAATTGATTCTGTTTGTTGAATTCCTTCTTTATATATTACTATAATGAAATAAATTGTTCTTGCAGATTTGATTTAATAATATTATTGAGGAAAATATTTTGAATAAAATTTAACTTTTAGTTATGGATGTCAATAATACAAAAAGCGATGTAACTAATAGCGTGTTACTTTTCGTATTTTCAACCTGATTTATATTTCCATGTGTTTGACTTTTCATTGATGTTGTATCGATAATTTTTTTCAAAGGAAGCATAGAAATTATTTCAAACCACTACTACTTGTATCTTTCATTTATCTTCAACTATTTCCTGCAATATATTTTTAGTATATTTATTTGGAGTTTGGAGTTTGGGTTCTGGTTTTTTTTTACATCTTTATCGTTGAGAAAATGCGCTATAAAATATTCTGAACATCTTTCTCGATCTTGCTGATAAAGATTTATGCTTCATATTCTCTTTTCGATAGTTAAGTTTCTTTAGATGCTTTGCTAAATCTTAATTTTCATATAATCTTCTTTGTCGGGTATTTTGTAAAACTTATTGTGACAATTTTCATCGACATATGCTTAGACAATTACTTTTCATGTTATAAAATGAGAAATAAAATTCAATCTTCTGAATTTATCCAGATCATCTCTAATTAAATTTATCGTCGGCTGTGGGAGAAAAAAATTCTTTGGTTGAAAGCGTGATCTCCATGTTATGAGAACAAGTAGCAATAAAAGGCAGATAATATACATAAACTTTACGGATTGGGATAAAAAATAATAAATAATTTAATCTGAGAACACAGGCAAATAAAATTAAACAATCAAACATGCAGGTGTTCATATAAATTAATTATGTGGCAATAAATATCTCAATACAATTACATCACATCAAATATTTTCTTTTATAGAAGACAATGATTAAGGATTTTAATAAAATTTGGCACAAGCAATATAATTTTAAATAAAAATAACACATATATAAACAAAATTTACCCAATAATTATTAATTAAATATTTAGTTTTGCAAAATAATATGCAATTTGTTTATTATTTAAAATCATTAAGTTAGACAGAACTGTACTGAAATATTTAGAGAAATTTGGCAGTAGCAATATAACATTTAGCAACAAGTATAGCATAAAAATACATAATAAATAGCAAACAAAATTTAATAAAACAGAAATATACAATTAGAATATTAAAATATCAAAAATTTATTATTAAAAAAATTTTAAGACTTAATAAATAGTTTTCCAAAAATAAAAAGAATATTTCTGAAAATGAAGAAATAAATAAATTAAATGAATTGTTCAAATTTGTTTTACTGCCTTAATTACAATCACACAGAACACATGAGGTAAGCGCATAAGCGCATAAATTATATGCAATAAAGACAAATATTATGAGCAAATGGTAAATTAAAATGTATATAATTTCATTACGTTTACATTTTTCTAAAGTTTTTTGTGAATATTTTCAATTTTATTATGTTATTATACTTTTTAATAGCAGTAAGAAGTAACCCGTAACTTTAAAGGGAAAACTCCACCTATCCTCATACTAAATTTTTTTACCCCATCTACATTGGTTTCTTTTTGAATTTCACTGAATATCTCATCGGATTTCAAAGATTCATCTCTCACTCGATTTGTAACAACCTCTGGTTGCAATGCTAGGGACCTGATTAGTTAAATGTCTAGAGAAAAAGAATTAGATGAAAGAATCAAGTGCTCAAACGTCCAAAGGATTATTTGACATGACCTCATGACCCCAAGGCACTCAACCATGCTTATACTATATACAATGGCTGAATATGAATGAACAGGTGATCTCTACTACTAAAACTACTTTCCATTTGACATCTATCTCTGATTCCTGGACGGCCATCGTCCACGATCGCCTTGCGTTCCATTTAACTAATCTACTAAATGGGAAAACTATAAATGAAGAACAAACTAAAATGATATAAATATATTCATAGAGCAATTTCGTAATCATTAATTACAGTAAAAATTGTTTTAAACTGAACTCCGCGTTGTCATTAATGTACACGAAAAATGTATCGAAGAGAAAGACATGGTCAAGTCCAATTTAGCTTGGCATCCCGGAAACGTTTACGGCGCTGGCGAGTGGCCTGGCTTTGTTTCCTATCCTTGCGTTTATTTCCTTTGGACACACTGCTGGTGGAGATGGTGCAACGGGGCTCGATATCACTGACTTTGGTTCCGGTGTGGGTCGTACTGGCACGACTTGGGATCTTGGGATCAACCTTTGACCTAACAGGCTTCATTTACTCAACAGCAACATTAGAATTGTTCAATTAATCATAAAGCTCATTACTAATTTCAAGATCTATTTCTAAAGTTTAACCATGGGAAAATGATTCTAGATTCAAATTAATGCCATCAGACAACATAGTATCGAAATCAGCATGTACCAGCTTCCAGAGATTACGGAGTGCCCAGTGGAACAGGTGAAAAAAATGAATGCATTATCAATAAGTCCCCTTAGATGCCAAGGTATAAAAACTGGACACAAACTAGGAGAGACGAGAAAAATTTGCAACGAGAGAAATTTGCTAAAGGATAAAAATTAAGCAAAGGAGAAAATTTGCTAGGAGATTTAATTTGTAAATTTTGAATAAATTATTGAGAATCAAGAAAACAGTTGGAAGGGAGACAGGAAGAGAAATTGCGTACTAAATTAATAAATCTGAAGTAGTTGAGGAATTCAAATCAAATCAAGAAAGCAATCAGATCAATTTTACGAATCGCCCGTTACCGGGAGTGGTCAAGTTAGGTTACCAAGAGTGTTACTATTATTATGCTAATTCCTCCCGAATTGTTGTAATAAGGTTTTGAAACATTTGAAGTGAATAGAAATTGGTATCGTTGAATTCGTTGTAATCAATTGTGAAAATCTATAAAGTTAAAAACAAGAACTATTAACTTAATAGGAATTAAGAATGATATTGATAGTGTTAATAATCAGTTCAATACTTGTTAGATATTGTAAAGAAGTAATCGGAAACAAAACAACATTTATATTTGTTCAAAGACAAAACTGTTGTACTTTTGGATATAGTAAATAGACTACGGTGGTTGAAAGCTAATATCAGTAATAATATCAGAAAGAATGGGTCATTCAGAAATCAGATTTGGTCTTACATTTGAAACTTTAATGTGTTCGTCAAAAAATATATGAAGATATTCAGTATTTCAATAGAACCCTTGCTAATATCAAAACTTATTTAAATAAAAGAAATGGAATTACAATAATCAATGGTAAAATAAATGATGATTTTTATAATTTCATTAAAACACTCAAATAAATAGACTGACTAATCAAAAAATCACAAATAATTAATATCCATTAATACTTGTATTATAATTATTATAAAAAAAATAAAACATATATTTTTATTAATGATAGAAGAGCCTGCAACAAACATTCTCGATAATTCCATTTCCAAACGTATTCTGTAAGGAAATCACTTCTTAGTTCGGTCTGAATACCTTTACGTGCCTTTATTTCATATTTCAACGCATTATTAAAGGATTCCACATGCTGAATGTGAACTGCTGTTAGTGGATCCACAAAGTTATACTTGTTACATACAATTCGATGTGTGAAGCCATTTTCAGACAAGCGCCTGTATGGATAATACTCCCCGACACAACATGCTCACATATAATAGGCATTATAGTATCACCACGCTTATCAGGTATGAGCTGTGCCCATACATTTGTCATGCCTCTATTGGATTCAACAATACAGAACTTATTTAAACTGTTCTCAGGTGAACGATCCTTATGGCTTTTGCGTTTGTAATTCAGAATGGTTTCGTCCACCTGAACAACTGTCCAAGGTTATTTAAAGGTTAGGTTATTTAAAAGTCCATTAGATGTTTTCATTCTTTCGATCAGTAAAGTGTTATCTTATCGTAAGTCGGTGAAGATATGCGTACATCTCTGAGAATAGAACATCGACTCTGTCCATTTGAAATATGAAAAAACACTTTGAGTACTTTTTTCGTTTCCTTTCCCAATGATTCAAAAAATGAACCATTCCTAACTGACCTTCTCTTTTTGTAGGTTGTTCCTCCAATGGAATAGCACCTCCATACCATACCATCAGCATAGCTCTTGGAACTGGCAAGCTTGAGTAAAGACCCACAGGTATCCAGGCATTCCATGCTTGGAGGAAGTAACCCTCGTGGAACCTCCAATTGGTTAGCTCGACTTTTTCCATTGCAATTAGTGATTCTTTAAATATTTCCTAGTTCATTTAAAAGGACTCCAATTTAATTATTTATGTAAAGTATTTCATAATAAAATTAATTGATCGTAGTCGATAATAATTTAATTCATAAAGGCTATTTTAATTATATTTTAATAACATCAGTGAAAAAAACCCATGAATCGCAGGTGTCGAGTGTTTAGATTGAGATTTGAGCGTTAAAAGGCCCTCAAAAAGAAAATAAATAGGTAAAAAATAAATAGGTAATTTAGGTAAAAGGAGAAGTGGATGATGAGCCCAATTCAAAAGAGCATGAAGGAGCACCATGAGTTTAAATAGAGGGAGATATGAAAGTTTGTGATCACTGTTGGCCAACCATTACTTTTAAGTTTAAAACTGATCACTCTTCTAATAAATAAATAAGGATGGTGGTATTTCTTAAACATCTGAAAATGAATTTTAAAGTATTTATAGTAATTATAATAATTTATTATTAAAGTAATATAATTTATAAGAATAAATTCAAACTAAAATCAGTGTCTTGGAACTTTTTTGGTGTCACAGTATACTTCGTAAATGACTTTTAGAAGTTTTATTCGGATAATATACATGGTGGGCTTTTAATTTTAAGATTACACTTAGGCGTTATAGTAGTTTACTATGTCAATTAGAGTCACAAGACCTTTTTAAAGTAAAAGTCGATTTAAGATTATATAGGGTCAAAATTTTTTGTACTACTTTAGACGAAACCCAAAAATAATAATAAATATAAAAAATACAAACTAAATGAAAACTTCTTAAATGTCAAAATGTTTACTACTAACTAATTGTAATTTTTAAATTATAAAATTTTTGACAAATAACATTAATGGTTTGACTAAATTATAAGATTTACAACTACACAAAGACATCTATAATAGCATTTTTTTACTGTTTAAGCTACTCAGAATAAGATGCCATTTTTTTTGAGAAAACCACAAATTGTCTTCATTATGCTCCATCCGAAGAAATTTTATTATAGATCTGATAGGCAATTGCTAGCTACTGATGCAGCGTATGTTTTCTTGAATCAGAATGTTGACTTTATATACAACTTTTAACAAGCAGCTCAAAAATCTTTAATTTCAATATTTTATTATTATAGTTACTAGCATATATATATATATATATATATATATATATATATATATATATATATATATATATATATATATATATATATATATATATATATATATATATATATATATATATATATATATATATATATATATATATATATATATATATATATATATATATATATATATATATATATATATATTTAAAATACCATATTTAGACCTTGAATTTAAGCATTAGTTTCTATTGTTAGTATTTCATTTTAAATTGACTATGTTAATTTCTTATTTTAATTATTAAGTTTTAATATTAATTTTAATTAAAGCGTAATTATGTCAATTAGTTTCTTGATTTTTAATTAATAATTAAAATATAAATTCAACAATCAAATTAAAGTAAAACACTATTAATATTCAAGGTTACTCTAATATTTGAAAGCCTTAATAAGTGTTTTATTTTTATTTACTAAGTGATTTTTTGAAAAGCTTCTCTTACGCTAAATTTTAGAAAAGTATATCGCTGTAAATTTTTATTGACGAATGAGCACAGAATCGTAGCGCAGAGTACAACTAAACAAGATATATCCGACAAGATATTTTGTCCCCCTATGAGTACTGGTCACACTCAACAATAATAAAATATTATAAAATAATTACTTGCGCACAATCATCGCTGCATTCAAAAATCGATTTTATGTAAAAGTTAGTTGACAATCCTGCCACATATAATAGTAAATATTTATTTACTAAAACTTATTATAACTTTTATCAAATAGAAGGACTTTATATTCATTACTCAATCGAATTGAAATTCATTGCTTTTCTCATTTATTTATATAAATTATAAAATTCGAGGAAAATTTTTATTATTTTTCTTGAGGGCTAAATCAAAAATTAACTCATTTAATCACCATTTGTGTTCTAATCTTCTCAGAAAATGGCAAGTAGTAACAGTGAAAATATTTAATGTTAAAAGTTTATAAACATTTGCATTATTTTTGAAAAGAAAACTTAAAAAATCCAGTTGAAATGTTCTTGTTCATAAGACAATCTGTTTATATTCGAATAAAATATCAATTCTAATTAACAAAAAATGGATCGTGGTGAATTAGACATGGCAAAGTTTTCAGATGCATAATTTAAACAAAATTATATTAAAAATTCAAGGGATTGATAGTTAAAAACTTCAAAAACTTCACATTTCATTATATTTAAATCAGTTATTCTCAAATAAATCATTAATTTACAATAGCTCGTTCTTAATAAAATATAATTGATGTCATTTGAATTAAAATCGTAAGCCACCCTTCAAATAGTTTCTTCTTTTCCATCTTATTCCACCTTTCAAATATCTATTATTTCTATAATTTGGTTTTTTCCATCTGATACCACCTTTCAAATAAGAATATCGTTTAATGTAATCCGAATTTGGTTCCAAATCATCAAAATTTTCCAAACTGGTCCCATCAGAAAGATAACTAGTAACACAAGTTACTACTGAAAAATAAAACAAAATTCAGAAAATTACAATTTAACTTTACTATAAATGAAAAATATAAAATCAACTAACAAATTCCAAAAAGAATAGTAAAAATTATTTTCAAATTCATCTTCAATTCAACTAGTAGAATTAAGCACTAAAGATTCCCATTATACTGATATTTGATCCAATAAGACTTGACTGAAAATGGAAGTCCTTAGCATTGGATAAGATTTCTAAAGTCATTTTTCTTTTTAAGCCAATTAATTGTCAGACAAATCTTAGAATTGTGTTTTACAATTGATGACTCATACATACATATAAACTCATGAAGCTAATTAAATCCATGAATCCATCTTGTTTTTAATACAGTATTACTAGTAATTTATTCAGTAGTATTTACATAATTATGTGACGTTTACAATTGAGATCTAATGAATAAATGGTATACATACATTTAATGTTTTTTTTTCATATCGATTAATAATTTCATCAATTAGATATTATATTATGAAACATGTTGAGATTATTACCAGTTTATATTCATTGTTATTATCTACATTTCTTTCTTATGGTAAAGTTGATTATTGTTTTGATTAAATTTAATAATCTTTTTATCTTTTAGGTCAAATAGTAAATAAATCAGCGCTCTTTCTTAATTCAGATGGTTTAAGTTATGTAAATGTAAATAATTCTAGTCTAGTTTTAGCGATGGATAATTTTACAGGACAAATTCAAATAAGCAATGAATCAAACAATATCACAACAGAGAAAAAACATAATATTACGACTGTGTCTTCCGAAAATTTGAAAAAAAGTTTCACAATTGTTGGAATTGTATTCGGATCTATGATAATTATTTCATTAACAGTCATGTTCGCTGCGATTGTATACCGCAGGTATTCTGATTAAAACATGGCTTTTCTCTTTATTATGCATATTATTTTAATATTGATATCATTATTTGGAGTAGAATATTTGTATAAAACGTTAATGCTGTTAATTTTTAATGCTTATCATTGTCAGTAAAATTTAACCCGATTTTTGCTAATTAATATAACTTTTTATGACATTTGAAATTCAGATTAATTTTTTTATTGTAGAAAAATTGACAAATTTTATTTTTTTAAAACAATTTTCTTTTATAGAAATGTCCTCGAGCGGTTAGAAAAAGAAGAACATGCATTTCATAAAAAAAAATATTCACAATTGTCTAATTTCAGTTGGATTAAAGTGCCTCGTATGCCTATAAATTTTTTACCTAGAGCACCATTATCTGGTATAATTCAAAACAATCCGATAATTGGCAGCGGTTTTAAAACTCGTAGAACGAAATCTGACCTCACTCCACTAGTGACAATTATTAGCTTCAATGCCAATACCTATACATGAACATTATGGTGGATTTTTTGTGAATTGAAATTTTTAATAAATTATTAGTATTTTGTTTGTTATTGATTTTTCTATGAAATGATCGATGGAATTTTAAGAGAAATTGATTAGAAAATTAAAGTCAATAATTGAGATTTATAAAGTGATTTTCCTTTAATTTGATTGATTATAATTCATTATGGGAAAACTTGAAATATATTTTGCAATATAAATTACAATTTGTAGAAATGGATTTTTAAAATTGATGAATTTTCATTTCGTTATCTAAATTTTGGCTTGTCTAAATTTGATTTTGAAGTGGCTTATACTCACATGATGAGAATTGGTATTCTATAAGGATAGAGTTGACACTTGAGTGGGAAATTCCTTGTTTTAAAAATGTGATCATAGTATATACAGTTTTACGGTTATAAAGGTGGAATTTGGCGGCTGTAAAAATGAATGAAGTTGGTTAATAATCATTTATTAACCATTTGTGGAAATGTAATACATTATATAATACTCTAGATAATAAAAAAATTGTTTTTAAAAGTTTTTAAAGATTTTTTAAACTTTTTAAAATCTGGAAATTTTGTAATAATATTTGTTTGATGTAACATTTAATGAAAATAATATTTAATTGTTGTTAATATTTTTATAAGGATATATCAGAAGTATGTTGATAAAAAATACGTGAATAAAATTTTTATTTATCTTGTTTTATCTGCTAAACATTCATTAAAATAATTATAAAGTTGAAAAAGCACCCCCAATTGCTTGGAAAAAATTGAGTTTGATCCAGAGTTTACGTGGAATTTTGACTTAAAATGCGTGATCATAACATACAGACAGCCTTAAGTTTATTTAAAATCAAAACATGTAGAAAACCCCAAGTAAACATGGAAAAATGAACAAGGATAAAAATCAAGAAACATAAATATAAAATAAATAACTAACAAAAGAAGTATATCAACAATATAACATGAATTAATTAAAAATAAGCAAATTGATGAAGAGTTGTTTAAATCTATTCTCCCAATGGGTTCAATGAAACCGTCGATCCTACTTGGATGATATAGTTGTTCAATATTCTTTTATTTTCTAATTGCTTTCCCGCGTAGACTAACCTTTGATAATTTACCGGAATTCCTTCTTTGTCTTGAATATTTTCTTTTACATTTTCAATCGTGTCACTCAATTCAACGTCTAGAGTAATTGTCTTACCAGTAAGAGTTTTGATAAATATTTGCTTGCTACTTCTCAATCGCAAAACTAAATGGAGTTCGGATTCGTTTTGCATCTCATAATCAAATAATATCCCTCCGTCTTCCCCCATCCGACAAAAATATACCTCAAAATTAACTACTCCGCTCCTCCTCAACCTTGAATTAGCTCGCAAAAACGCTGAGTTTTTTATTTTATTCCCCATTAAAACTTCCCCTGGATACCCAATTTAAAAGAGTGCTGGGGCCCATAACATCACTTTTCACGCTCGCAAGGAAAGGAAGAATGGTTTATTTTACATTTTTAAAAATATAAAATTCACAAATAAAGCAAATATCACCATTGATCAACCACACTCTGCTACCATGTTTGATTGTCATCGCAAGTTCTGCCAAATCGATGCCTTCGTGGATTATCAATTAAATTCTGCTTTTAAGTAACATATCATAAAATTCAGCTCCATTAGCTCCATTCTTACAAGAAACATCATAAAGCATTTTGGAAGTATCATTAGTTTCGCCTGTCATATAAATCTATTCAAAGAACAACAAAGGTGAGCAACTAATGAAATCGTTATATTCAACAATCTTTATTTTCAAATACAAAAAAAATCAAAAAAAACTCCTTTTAAAACAAAAACTGCTCAAAATTCAATCAAAATAAAATAAGTCCAAAATCCTAAAGTAAATTCCAACAACCCGAATAAATCAATTAGCATAAGTAAATTCCAAAAAACATTGTTCGTGTCTGTGTGCGCACACATGAAAAATTTAATTTTAGAACACAAAAAATGCACTCAGATGCGGCAATTAAACTCAGGATTGACCAACCTCTTTAATTAATTCCCCAACGATCTTTTTTATTTCAACCAAGTTATAATAAAAAGCAGCCTTCAACCAAAATGACCATTTGGCAATTGTAGTAACTATGAAAAACATTATAATTAATAACTCCGAAAATTTATTAATTATAAAATTGTGATGTCGATATCTGGATCCCATCTGAAGATGATAATGATTTGGCTGCGATACCCGTGCGGGATGAAAAGTTTCTTCTGAATTGTTGATACAAATTTTTTTTGGCGAGCTTTATTATTTGTTGCGGTATAATTGGTGAGATGTTCGTTGAAGAGTGATTCATAATGATCTGTGTTAAGCGCCACAAGTCTGTTTGTTTTATCTGAAGGCAGTATTGTTAAATCTTTAAGGTTTTTTAAGTGTTTTTATATTACGAGTGTGAGATTTTTGTGTCGAAAGTTGCTCTTTCATGAGATAAGCCTGTTTCTTGACAATGTTCTTAATGTCATTCTCCATACTGCTAATGTTCTCATCAATGTCATTTGGAAGATCCGGCATGTTGCCGTATGTTCTACGATTGGGATTGAGAAGATGATTATATTTTTCAGCGATGTTAGAAGATTCTGAATGAGATTTGAATGAGATTGATTTTTTTGTTTTTAGATTTAATCCAACTTGTCTTCTTAGACTTTCAAAAGTAGCATTAGTTATAATTTCAGCATTGTTAAGATCTTTTAGGTTTGGTGGTGGAACGAAAGCTGGTCCCTTACTAAGAAGATTTTCTGGTGCTTTGGTGAAAATGTTGTCGGATTTGTTTATAAAAGGTTGAGTTGTTTCTAAGACCTTGGTGTGGTTAGATGTTTTTTGAATAAGCTTGTTTATTTTTTTATGTTTGAGAAAGCTTAGTTCTTTCGAAAAATTTTGACAAAGGATAGTGTCTTTCAGTGTTACAGGAGCACAAGGACTTGAGGTCCAATAGTTGATCCTGCTATAACACGCTGAGATGTAGAGTGTTAGGCATTGTTTTTCTTGTTTTTCTTTAAGTTTTATTGCTTGTTGAGACGGAAAACTGGATTTGAGTTTATTTATGACTACAAAACCTTTAGGCATTATGTTACGTCTTTTACATTCTTTTAGAAAATATAAATAGGATTTCAGTTTGATTACTTTAAGACTACAGAAGAGGGAATGATCAATTCGGTGATGGGTGTCAGCCATTATAGTATTATAAGAACTATTTTTCTTCCAATTTCACCACTGATTATTTTTTCCATTGAATTTATTAAAAATAGAGTTTGAATATTATAAATCAGTAATATATCGATGTTTGTTGATACTAACAAAATGCAAAATGTTACAAGATGGGTTCAAAAATTCGTTGCAAAGATTAGCCGCGGAGACTTTATATCAAAAAACATAAACCGTCCATCAACATTCAACTAAATTAATTAATTAGATTTAAAATTTAAAATTAAAAATATATATAAAATATAAAAAAAATTTTTTTTATAAAATAAAATATTAAAATTAAATTAAAAAATTTAAAAAAATAGAAAATATTATAAGGGTAATTAAAAGAAATTAAAATAAAATATAATTAAACCAATAAATTTATTATAAAATACGAAATAAATTTATTTTTTACACAATAATTAAATGTAATAATGATGAAATTCACTTGAAAAAGAAAGTGCAGAAAATTCGTTAGTATCAACAAACATCGATATATTACTGATTTATAGTCTTTAAGCTCTCTTTGTATTCAATGGAAAAAATAATCAATGGTGAAATAGGAAGAAAAGAAGTTCTTATAATAAATAAATTTGCAAATATCTATGAAGTGGAGGCACGGCAGCAATTATTACGGCGGTTGGAGATTTAATATTTACAAATTTTGATCATATTGTATTAATTTTAATTGTAATAGCTTTTATTGAAGCTATTAAAAATTTACCTCCGAATAACTTATTCTAATCTTTTAACAGTAGTTATGAACAAGATGGCAAAGATCACGATGCTGACACAATCAATACAATAAATGTTTTAGATTATAAACTTTTTCTGCAAGAACTTCTAAATATTTGGTTCTTTTAATTTCTGATTCATTCACAATTATAAATATTTTTGGATCACACAAAACGTGCACTTTAACTTCTATAGTGGACACTTTAAAAAATGAGAATATATTTTCGCAATTTATTCAGAGGAATATTTGCAGCTGAAAATGTCTCAACAATCATTAGAAGAGGATAAAAATGTTTGGATCTTGATTTTTTGATAATTTAGCGACGTAGTTTACAGTACAACTGAAATACTGAACTCTTTATATTTACGAACATATCTTCTGGAATTTTCATACTCTCATGCTTTCTTTTTGAAAATGGAGTGATAAATTATCACTGATTAATTAAATATATATTTATCTGGCTAACACAATTTGATTTTACTAGCATTATTTTTTAATCTCATACAATATGAATTAAGCGGGAAAATATAATTTACCAGACATGCTTAAAAGCTTAAAATAACAAAAATATAACTTATAAAAGAAAATTATTTGACACATAGTTTAGCTGGTTATGAAATATTTATAAAATATTTATTTTATTTTTAGCAAAAAGTAGCAAATTTTATAATTAATATTTGATAAAGTAATTTGTAATAAAATAATTATAAGATATAATTAAATATAATTATAAAATAATGATAAATAATAATTTTTAATTCTCAAGCAAAGTAACCTAAGTTGCTGAAAAATTATTGAAATTAATAAACATAAGTAAAATATTATATTCTAAAATTATTAAATAAATAAATCTTAGTGAAAGAGGAAATAATGAATAATGGAAAATTATGAATATACAAAAGCATAATGATCACAAAATAAAAGTGAAACAGAAATCATTTCAAGATTATTTTTAATTAAATATAATATATTTTTCACTCTAATAATAATTAACTATAATTAATAAAAATAAATGCAGTAAATATTAAATTTAAATTAATTAAGTAGATTCTGCATTAATTGAATGACAGAAAGATGTTGACAAAATAAGAATAAAAATATTATATTATTAATGATAAAAATTCGAATCTTGACTGGTGATGAAATTGTATTTGAATATTTGATTTCCTTGTCTCTAATATTAGGGAATGTTCGTAAATTACTTAACGCTAAAAATAGACTTTTTTGCCCTTCCCCTCTTGTAACAAATCATAACAAATTCTGAATCCCCTCTCACCGGTCGCGTAACGTAACAAAAAATTTTAAAGTTCATATTTTAATAAAATAATTTTTTTTAAATCAAGTTTAACTTATTTTCATTTTATTTGTTCTCATAAGTTTTCAATATTTTATCTAACTTCAAAATTATTCATTCTTCAATGGGCACTGAAAATGTTTATCTAAGCTTATTACTAGAATATTTCCTTCTTAAAATGATTGTAAGATTTCCGACGATCCATTCGCATGTTTCAATTCCAACTGATTCTTCAGTTATAACCATAAATTCATCATTTCGTTTCTTGAGTATTGTTTTTGGCTGGATTCTTGTTTTTATCATATCTTTTTCTTTTGTGTGTATTTTGCTGTGATAATGGAGTAATGTTAAGGAACCAAAATAAATTATTATCATTATTTTTAGTAGAAATCTATTCTTTGGGGTTTATTTATTATTATTTAACAAATTATGTCTTTAAATAGGTTGAGTAAAGGGCCTATCTCTAACAAATATTTAGAAAAATGTATAAACTTGTTTCTTGAAACTGATCGGTAAAATATTGGTGTAGTGGGTAAACTTTTTCAAACCGTGACATGCCTGAGTAATTTTTTTTCGGGAATATATATTACGAATATATATTAATTAGTTTAATGAGAATAAAAAAAATTCAATGAAAATATTAAAATAAATGTAAAATTTTTAGAATTCCACAATTTTTTCGGATTTTTTATCACAAGTTATTTTAAAACCGGGTATTTTGGCAATTTTAAAATTTTTCCACGAAACACTATTTACCTACCACTGTCATATAGGATTATGCGTCTGTTAGTGTGGCCATGAAATTTAATAGTGCTTATTTCTAATTTAAGTGTTATTTTATTTTAATTATTATTAAATATTCATTATAAGTTTTGATTAGAGCTTGATTATCTGTTAATTATTTATTTTTTATGTTAGTAATTTAACACTAGATTTACGGACTGAGCCAATTTGACTCATTTAAAATTATATTGCTACATATATATATATATATATATATATATATATATATATATATAATACTGATTTATTATTTTTCGAATACATAGGTTGGTTTTTAGATACGTCATGAAATATAGGTAAATATTAATTACTCTCATCTAAAGACTTCGTCATTTCGCATATCGAATTTTGACTCATAAAATAATTTAACAATTAATCGCTTTAAGCAAATGAAACTCATGGCTTACATAATGGAAGTGCTTACCATAATTCTAAAGAAGCGCTGTTTGAAGATTTATAATCAATGTCATCAATTTTTTAGTTAGGTGGTGTAAAAAAGTGCCTGACTTACCCAGCTTTTTATCATTCCGTTTGATACATCATGTGAACAGATCTTTTTTGGTTAAATAATATAGTTTTATAAAATCAATTTTTGACAACAGAAATTCGATTCACCAAGGTAATTAAAATATTGGTGGGTTACAGGTGGTCGGATGTTTGTTATTCAGCGCTGTTACCAGCGTAACCCAGAATACAACATTGCCTTTCCACTTGGCACCCGTTGAGTAATCAACGTTGGTACTGTGCCAAGGGTTGAGTACTCGCAAAAAGTGAGCGCATCAAGGCACTATAATTGTCGAGTACTCTATGGGTTCACGGACTACCGTTAGAAGGTGTGTGTCCGATTTCTCCGGTCCCTTATCAAAATTGTTTTCCCAACCTTACGCACAAACTCTCATTTCTCAGGCAATCATAAAATATATCGGATATCATTTTAGTATCACGAAATATGTATTAGTTCAATATTATAAAAATATACAACACATCCTACAAAAATATACAAAACAAAATAAAAGTTCAGATCGGCTTGTTGGCAGAGCTGGCCAACCCCGTCGTAGACACTTGCGAGGAATTTGCTTGCCGCTCGTACTCGGCCAACCTGGCCTTCTTTAATTTTTCTCGAATGTTTCGTCCAAGCCGTTTTCGTTTGGGCTTATCTTTTGCAACCGGAGGATAAATTGTTGCCAACTCCACGGTTAACGGCCGGATTTGACTTATTGCGATTCCGTGAAACACTTGTTCATTGCGCTCGGTTTCTAACGCACGGAGTTGGAGCTTCAAGGTCCGGATCTCCATCTGATCCTGCGCGGCTTAAGCCTGCAGTTGGAGGACCTGCGCCACCTTCTTTTTCATATCCTCGGGACTAAACCAGGTGCTTTCCAGTCCCCGGCACCGTCCCGTGAGTTTGTCCACTCGGGCTCGGAGATTCTCGGCCTGTTTTTGTGCTTCTTCTCTGTCTTTTCGTAGGTTCTCCAATAGTTTGAACACTAAAAGTAATAATCCTAGATTATGTTATTACCCCATGATATTCGCTTAATTATATAACAAGATCAGTACCGGTTATGGAGACATTTTATCATTATGAAAAAGTTCGACTCAATTTTTACGATGATTTATTAAAGAGGAAATTCCTTCAAAGTAAATTCGTCTTCAAATCAAATTTATCAATTCATTAAAGAGGAAATTTATTCACAGTACAGTTCGTTATCAAATCAATCAGTCTACATGTCTATCGCGAGTTAGCATTGAGGAAGAGATTGGCCGGGTACTTGCGAGGCCTTCCCCTTTTTCGCGGGCTCGCCTCGGCCTCCTCCAGGTCCTCTAACGTCCTTCCTTCCCGGTTAGCCCGGATTTGCATTTCGAGTTTTCGCAGTCGCATCTGAGCTGCGTCCACCTCGATGGCCGCTCGGTCACGGGCCTCTTGCAAAAGATCGTTTCCCGGCTCCTCCTTCACCCACGCCGGGGCATCTACTTCGGGGCCCTTCCGGATCACTCGATTTGTGCAATCCAGGTCCCGTCCCTGGCTCCACCGATGGATGTGGTACCAAATGTACCGGGTACGGAGTCGAGTGATCATTTGCTGGTTGGTTTCCTCGTCGCTGCTATAGTTTGATTGGGACATACCTGCAGTATAACTATTAAGATTGAGCATAACCCATGTGACTTATACATTGATGTCACAATAGAACATGTGGACACAATACTTTAGCTACTGGATTTATGATAATTAATCCTAATGCTGCTAACCTACAATTTGGATTTGATTTATCAATATATTTTTAATTAACTACTAGATTCATTATAATTAGCACTAATACTGCTAACCTAAAATTTGGGTTTAATTCATCAATACCTTTTAATTAACTACAAAATTTATTATGATTAATACCAATACTGCTAACCTAAAATTGGGGCTTGATTTATCAATATATTTTTAATTATAATTAATACTAATAAAATTGGTTATAAACAATTAGTTGTTTTATTATAGTAATTTTTATTGATGTTAAACCATAATTTTGAACGGATGCCTATATTCTAATTAGTTTAATGTAGTAAGGTAACTGACTTAAATTGTTAAATATTTATGTTATGAGTTTTTGAATAGTATTCCAGCAACATCAGCGCCTGGCCGACCTTTCGAAGCTGCTGTCATCGGTCATTAATATATTAAGACCTCTCGTGTTAACGAAGATCGAGTTACCACACTAATGGGAAAACTTGGGAATTTCCTTCACCATCGAGTTTATACTCATTCCAGGAGTTACAACGGATCGATTATCAAGGTCAGCTCCACCAACCGATCCTCTTAGCGGAGATCGCCATAAGCTACCTGACTACGGCTATTTAGATGGAAATATTGGGAATCTTTCGAACATATGACTTTATGCTATAATTTGACTTTTTATTTTGGTTAAAGGTATATTTGATAACTCTAATAAAATTTATGACTTTCTTTAATGTTTATTTGATTGCGAATACCCTTAATGTTTCCCAATAATTTAATGAATTTCTTTAATGCATTGACTTAATGAATTGTCGTACCTTTATTTCATTTCCTCAAAAGGGGTTGTGGTCATGATACCGCATTGAGATCCTGAAGGTTAATTTGTAGATTTATGGGGATATACCCAGAACTACGCATGTATACTTATACATTCACACACACACATACTTATATAATACATATATACACACACCTACCCATATATATGCATGTATATATATATATATATATTATATCTATATATATATATATATATATATATATATATATATATATATATATATATATATATATATATATATATATATATATATATATATATATATTCAAATTGGTAACATAGAGGTTGTTTTCCGAGGGGGGTGTTACTAAAATAGATTTTAGTGGATTCGGTGATCTTGTTGGTTAGTGTAGCTAAATTTGGCGATAGGGAATCCCAAAACCAATAATTTTATTTTCAGAAGAAATAAGGGAAATTACTTTAATGATATAATATTACCAATGAGATTAATAATAATTATAATATTAAGAGTGTTAATAATGATGATACTAGTAAATAAGATGATGATAATGATAATAATAGTAATAATAATAGTAATAATAATAATAATAATAATAATAATAATAATAATAATAATAATAATAATACCAGTAATACAGATAATAATGATTCTAATAGTACTCGTACTAATAATAATAATAATAATAGTAATAATAATAATCATAGTAATGATAATAATGACAATAAGAATAATAGGAATAATAGGGATAATAATAATAATTTTTATATTTAATCATTTACGATTTTCTATTTATACTTTATAGTTTTATATTTTAGAAGCTATGATTTTATGTTTTACAATTTCGGAATTTAGATTTTATAATTTATATATTTTCCAGTTTATACATTTATGTTTGATAACCTACGATTTTTATGTTCCATACTTTAAAATTTCTTTTATGTTTTATAGGGTGTAATTTTATACCATACACTTTAGAAATTTCGATTTTATAATTCATAGTTATATATTTTTTAATTTTATATTTAATAGTTTACGATTTTGGGTTTCATACTTTATGATTTTATATTTATAATTTTTGTACTCTACCGTTTATGAACTTCTAGTCAGCTTTACATGACTTTTTATGAGTTACTTCTATGGGATCATCTTAGTTATCCAAACTGTTTTCGGTTTTGTTGGTAACTACTCATAAATTATATTTCCTGAAGTTCTACATTTATATATAATTAGTTATAAAAATTTTATACACAAAATTTATAATTTCTAATCGGGATTTACTATTCATAAACTATATTTCCTGAAGTTCACATTAGTTATAAAAATTTCTATAAACCAAATCTAGAATTTTAATCGGGATTTATCCATTAATGATTTACATCAATATAATTATATCTAAGATCATATAGTTATTTATATAAATTATGGCTAAGTCTTTATACATTCATGAATATTTTAAAGTGGGAATTCGAAATTTAACCTTTCGGATTTAGAACATCTATATTTACATTGAATTAACCTATCTAGATTGAGTTATACTTATACGTATGCCGAATATCTTTCTCATTTCCATTACCTTACCATAAACTCCTATTACAAAATCTAGTTCGGCATATGTCTAAGTATAATTGAAATTACTATTATTGATCAACTAGCTACATTAATGTGATTGCAGAATTGTGTAATTTTAGGTATGAGTTCTACTCAAATTAGGACCTTAGTGTAGAGTCGTTGTTCATGATTTTGAATGTTGATTTTACATGTGTATTAAATAAAAGTCGGGAAGAGTTATTGCGTCCGCAGCCTCACTATGACCACTTCAACAAACCTTAATGTTATATGCCAAGTCAACCATTTACGGCTGACCTTTAATAAATACGAAGAGTCAGACGGAGGGTTTCCTCGACCTAACTCCATGGCAGGACCATGAAGTAGTTCGACCTCCGAAGGACCCGAACAAAAAGAATCATATAATATGTGATCATTATAATATTAATAATGCATGTCTGCATGTCCTATAAGAATTTTAATAAATTGGATGCAGGACTGAACAACGACGCAGGAATACCAGTACGCCGTTGAACATTCGTACATCTCTTGAAAATTAAAATTACGAAAAATCAAAATAGGAAATTACTTTAATCTCAACATAAATAAATCGTAACTACATAATAAAAAATTTAATCATAGATACTCACTGTTTAAGTCGGAGAAATTTCGTTCAAAATTTGGCATAAAAGATTGATTAAATTATGACCGAAACGTGTCGGTATATATACCTATTTTGTACACGTGTATGTATTGATGCATTAAAACAAACTCGAATTCTTTTTATTCCAGAATTTTCTATTTCGCGATTTTGATATTTTTAATGGCAATTTTTGTGCCATAATTTTTGTTTTTATTTTTAAATTTTTATTTTTTGATTATTTTTCGTTAATTTGACGTCCATGATGGATTTGGAACGGTTCCAGAACATTCCATGTTAATTTTAATTTTATTTTTATTTTAACTGATGTTTTGTGAATTTCTTTTTAAGATTTTTTATTTTTAATACTAATTTATTTATTTTTCTAACTTTTATGGCTTTTGTGATGATCGTCGCCATTTTTGTGGAATGTTCTAGGTTTTTCTGGAAATTTTACGGTTTTTACCGTTTTTTAAGTTATTCGAGTCTGTTTTTTGTAACTCTATGTTTATTTGGTTATTTTTGAGTTAGATTTTGCATAACTTTTTGCTTTTGTATATTTTTATTTAATTTCTGTGTTTACATTTTTTGTTGTTTCTCTTTTAATCATTATTGTTTATTTGGTGTAGTTTTTAATATTTAGCTATACTTTTTGCTTTTTGCATGTTGTGTACCTACATGTTTCAGTCATAATTAGAAGTTTGGGTCTATAAATCAGTTCTAGCCCAACAATAATTACTTGAATAAGATATTTCAATTGATATATATTTAACATCTAATTACTTAGGGCTATATGGGAAAAATTCAGAAAAATTGTCTTTTGCTAATAACACTTAAAAAATTAAGGGAAGACCTATCAGATAATGAATCGGATGTACCTGATATGGAACTGTGTGATAACGAAAGTGAAATAGAGGAAGAAGTCAATAGTACTGAAATTCCGAGTAATGAAGAAAAGGATTTTCATTATATAGCTCCTGGCGAAAAAGAGCGAGAATTATTTCTGATTTTGAAACCGAAAGTGAAGATGAAGTTTTTCGCTGTAAAGTTTTCAGCAAAATAAAGTGCACGGATTATTTATGATTCCGAGACTAGAAATGACTTAGATGATATTGATATAACTCCCAATGAAGAAATTTCTACAGAAAAAGCTGCTGACGGGACTTTATGGAAAACATTGAAATAAGGTAGAGATGTAGGTAGATTACCAGGTTATACTGTATTCGAAGAAGTATCGGGTTCGGTATATTATGCTCGGTTCGTTAAGCAGTGCTTTGAATTGTTCATTAACGAAGGCATGATGACATATATAAAATCATGCACCAAACTTCAAGTTCGTAGAGTCTTGAAAAAGAAATGGACAGTTACAAAATCAAAAATATGGTCTTTTTAGCAATTTTATATGCTAGAGGAGCATAGGAGGCCAAAAACTTAAAATGTTCATATTTGTGGTCTACAAAATTGGGGCTGGTTTTTTTCTCAAAAACAAAGTCAAGAGATAGATTCATGGACATATTGCGGTTCACACGTTTTGATAAAAAAACGAATGCAGTGAAAGACTGAAAACCGACAAATTTGCCTTAATTTCAAAAATATGGAAAAAATTTATTTAAAATAGTCAGGCTTGTTACAAACCAGCCACGAACCTTACAATCGATGACTAATTGTTTCCAAGTTAGATGCCGATTTACACAATACATGCAAAACAAGCCCGATAAATTTTGCCTAAAATTTTGACTTACATCCGATGTTAGAAGCAAGTATCTTGTAAATGGCTTCCCATACTTCGGTAAGGATGAATCTTGCAATTCGAGCATTCCACTATGCGAATTTGTAGTAACTAAGCTTACAGACCCATATTTAGGCTGTGGACGAAATATCACAACATACAATATTTTACAAGGCTTTCACTAACAAAAAAGTTATTTGCAATGAAAACTACTTTGGTTGGCCCTATACATCCAAACTGAAAGGAATTACCAAAAATTGCGAAATCTAAGAAAGATAAAATGGAAAGGTTTTCAACAAAACTTTATAAATCTGAAAATTGTACTCAAACCATTTACAAAAGCAAGTCAAATAAAAAAGTTCTACTGCTACCCTCAAAACATAAAAGAAAACTTATTCCGGAAACAATAGAATTTTATAATAGTGTTGGGCCAGAACCGAGAATTAAGAGTTTGTTTTAATGGATCGAAAATGCATTGCATAAAAACTGCACCAAGTTGAATTAAAATCTATGATCATACACCAAATAATACAAAATAAAGTACACAATACACTGAGAATAAATAAAACATGTATAATGAAATCAAGAAAACGCAAGAAGTTGCAATCACCAACACAGTTAAGAGAAAAATAACGCTTTCGGAAAATCTGCCAACTAAAAAATAAAATAATAATAAATAAAATAATTGATAATAAATTAACTAATAATATGAAAAAGAAATTTTAAGAAGGATTATTGGTCGTATTTACATACGAAGGACCATAATCGAATTAATTAGTGATGTTATGGCTCGTATTTACACACGAAGGAGCTAATGGCAATTAGTGCATACTTTAANTTTACTGATTTTTGTTTAGAAACTATACTAAAAAATTTTGATTGATAAAATTGAAGATTTTTATCCGAATTTGAACAATTCCTTAATGTATTGTGCTCCAGAAGTTGTGTTTTACAAAATTTATGAAATAACTGGAATAAATGTAATAGATTTAATTCATTTGGATCATGCTACGATTACATGTTATACCGATGATGTTGAAAATTGTGATTTTTGTAAAAATAATATGCAGAATACTTGTGGGGATGATAGTTGTACATGTTTTATAAATCTACAATTTTTTACTAATTAATTTCAGCCTAACCTACAACTTTTCACAAAAATCCAAAAAAAAAAAATGAGACCTTTTTAATGAACCATTATTCAATATAATCTATCGAAAGTAATCCTTAAAATTCAAATTTAAAATGTTCGCAAATGTAAAGCATGTTCAATGTATATTAATGAGTATCATACTATAAACATTTATTTCTTTACCTTTGTTATTAATACTTTGAATATTGTAAATAATAAAACT
Source organism: Schmidtea polychroa (assembly GCA_959609185.1). Taxonomy (NCBI): domain Eukaryota; kingdom Metazoa; phylum Platyhelminthes; order Tricladida; family Dugesiidae; genus Schmidtea; species Schmidtea polychroa. The sequence goes on from CAUHTR010000080.1 coordinate 113,477, forward strand.
ATGTATTAAATAATAATATTCAAACTAAACCAAATTTACAAACTACCGCGCCAGCCCCTTCGGGGCGGGCGGCGGGCGGGCGGGCGAACGGCGGTTGTGTATGTCGATGATTTTAATTTTTATTAAATTCATTTGTTTGATTTCAAAATTAGATTTGTGTGACGAACCTTGTTAAATTTTTGGTTTGATGTATTCGAGGAAAAAAAAAAAATTTGTAAAACATTCTTTTACTATTTAGTTGGAAAATTTGGGAAAATAGTTTTGAAAACTTTTTAAAATTTGAAAAATTTTGAGTTGGGAAATTTGGGGAATTTCATTTTTGGGACTTTTTAATTTTTGAAAAAATTTGAGTTGGGAAAATTGTTTTTGGGAATTTTTAAAATTTGGGAAATTTTTGAGTTGGGAAATTTATTTTGGGGATTGAAAATTTGTTGAAATGATCAATTTACAGTTTGAATAAAAATCAAAGTTTTTGACACTTGAGGGTAAGGACTCACCATACATCTTTGAAGGTTTGACCATCACACTCTACTCTCAAATACCTTTTGAATGATGTATATATATTATAAAGTTTGAAAAAATTCGAAATTTTTTGACCCTTTGAAGGTGAAGGACTCACCATACACCTTTGATTGTATGACCATCATACTCACATCTCAATTACCTTTTGAATGACATGTATTATAGAGTTTGAAAAAATTCGAGGGTTTTGCACCTTTTGAAGGTTAGGGATTCACCATACACCTTTGAAGGTATGATCATTGTACTCTACTCTCAAATACCTTTTGAATGATGTATATATATTATAAAGTTTGAAAAAATTCGAAATTTTTTGACCCTTTGAAGGTGAAGGACTCACCATACACCTTTGATTGTATGACCATCATACTCACATCTCAATTACCTTTTGAAAGATATGTATTATAGAGTTTGAAAAAATTCGAGGGTTTTGCACCTTTTGAAGGTTAGGGATTCACCATACACCTTTGAAGGTATGATCATTGTACTCTACTCTCAAATATCTTTTGAATGATGTATATATTATAGGGATACATGTTAAAAATAACTTGACCTACATATTTTTTATAAACTATATAGTCGTGACCTACTTAATTTGACTTATTTATTTATATAGTGTCCTGGAGGTAACATATATTTAAAGTAACTTGACCTACATATTTTAATACCTATATAGTCGTGACCTACATAATTTTAACTTGATCTACTTAATTTTAACTTGACCTACTTATATGTGTGTCCTGGAGGTGACATGTCCTGGAGGTGACACATCTTACTACTTATATTTATATATACTTACCCACACATACCTATATGAAATTTTGGTTTAAATTATTGTTATTGATATCGTTTACTGGGGGGGGGGGTTGTTACTAAAAATAGAGTTTGGTAATCTTGATAGTTTTCATTGGATTAAAGTATACTAATTTTAAATTTGACAATAAGGGAAATCCTAAATCGATAATTTGTTTTATAATTTCTCGATGTATAAAATAAATATAATATTTTAATAATACCGAAATGGAATCATGGTAGTAATACTAATAATAATAATAATAATAATAATAATAATAATAATAATAATAATAATAATAATAATAATAATAATAATAATAATAATAATAATAATAATAATAATAATAATAATAATAATAATAATAATAATAATAATAATAATAATAATAATAATAATAATAATAATAATAATAATAAATTTGATAAAGATAATCATATTAACAAATGTAAGTTTGTATTTTTTCAGGTTACCAAAGGGGGGGGGGGGGGGTTCGTTCAGGAGAATTCTCATTTTAGGTTTTAGAAATATAAGTCTGCAATTAATATATTTTTATGACATTGAGTATATGTTTTGTATTTTAGATTTATAATTGTATTTTATAAGTTTATAATTTATATATATATATATAATTAGATTATAATTTTATACAAATAGTTTACGGTTTATACTTTATATATATATATATATATATATATATATATATATATATATATATATATATATATATATATATATATATATATATATATATATATATATATATATATATATATATATATAGGCCCGGCGTGAGGCGGGTACGATGCGTGATTTTCACGCAGGCGCCACGGCGGAAAAATACAAAAGGCGGCAAAATTGTGCAGAAATTTGTTATTTCCATAACAATTTTTCAAAATAGTTTGCTTATATATTAAGATTTTTATGTTTTTATAATAAATATGAATTAAATTAAAAGTAATAAAGTTATATTGTTTTGTTATGTATGCATTTATCGTTTTTTTATTCTTATTATGGAATGCGAAGGCGGTAATATGCAATTTTCACACATCATCTGAAACTCTAGCGCCGGTGCTGTATATATATATATATATATATTCCATAATCCATACTTCAGACTTGCAATTCATACTTTACGGATTTCTAAGCAATGTATAGTTTATATACTAGTTATAGTTTATATTTTTTAGAATTTATAATTTATATTTCTGGATATCGAAATTATAGTTTATAACCAAAATTATACTTTATAGTTTGTAATTTACTTTTTTGCAAAATATTTAATTTATGGGCAATATTTTTATATATAATTCTAGGATATAATTTATACATTATGAGTAGTATGAATTTATATTTTTTACAGAAAATGCTAAGATCTAATTTGTAATTTATAAGTAGTATGAAATTATAGTTTAGTTTGCTGCTGATAGTTTCAAGGCAAGATTTACGAGTCACAAATAGTACAAGCTAATAATCTATATTCTGATGAATAATTTTACGACACATTTCTACTGATAATCTTAAGATGTAATTTATGATTCATGAACAATATAAAATTATAATTCATATATTCCTAGGTAAGTTTCATATACAGTTGAAGACTTAGGGGAATATAAACTTCTAATTTATCATTTTCCCAATAATTGTAAGGTGCAATTCATAATGATACAAATAATATAAACTTACATTTTATAATTTTATAGGTAAGTTTAATATACGGTATACGATTTAGGGAAATTATAATCCATAATTTTTCTAATAACTATAAGATGTAATTCATAATAATACAAATAATTTAGACTTATGTTTTATATTCTTATAGGCAGCGCCGGATCTAGCCACTTGGGGGCCCAGGTGCAAGAAGCGATTTTGATATTGGGGCCTTCTTCCATTCATTTAAAAAAAATTATTCTTCTAATAAAATAAAATAACACTAAGTTTTAATTAATACAATAACATGATTTATTTATTTACTTTTATTATTCACAGCTATTAAAAAAATACTTGATTTTTTTTAAATATAATTAGCTTTTAAGAGAAAAAATAATTATTTATTTATATTAATATAATTAAACAACAAAAAAATATATAACGAAAAAAAAACATAAAAAAAATTGCACTTAAAATTCATTTGCAACTTGTTGAACTTTTGTAAATAGTATAGAAATTTATTTAAGATAAAAATCCAAAATAAAAATACGAAAAACATAACTCTTATCTAAGCCTCCTTGCCTTTTCTTCCGCAAAAACAGATATCAATTGACTAAAATTTATTGATTTTGCTTCATCTACTTCGATCGACAATAACGCCAATGACGATAATCTTTCTTGAGCCATAGTAGAACGAAGGTAAATTTTAATTAGCTTCAACTTACTGAATGATCTCTCTGCGCTAGCAACAGTTACAGAAAAGGTTAAAAATATACGCAACGCAATTATAAAATTAGGAAATATATCAGAATATTGTGGTGTTAAAAAATTTAAAACATCCAAAAGATTTTTGCTGTCAAATTCTGCTGGAATAAAAGTTTTTATCAAAAAAATTTCCGAAATTAAATCAGTGGATACATCTCCAGTATAAAATGATATAAATTCTTTACAAGAATCTTGTAATTGCACGTCTGATATATTTTTTAAATTAAGTAAAAAATTAAATTTGCTGAAAATTGCTTTTGCATCAGCAAATCTGCTTTCTAATTCATATGAAATTATGTCTATTCATGGAAGAAAAAATGAAATCTTAAAATTTAAAACTGGATCAGCTGGCATTTCATCGCTACAAATTTCATCAAATAACCGTTTCCTTTTGCGCAATCGAATCACCGGAAAATCTGTTGAAACATTTAGTGTTTCTGCAATGATTTGAGCTTCTTTAACAGCTTCCTCGAAAAGTGATGAACGGTAGTTTTGTAGTTTTATTAACACTGCATCAACCAAACCAATAGCTGCACTCAGAACTACTGCTTCTGCTTGTAGCATTTTATTTATTTTATTGATATCAATTAGAATATTTTTCCATACAATTAATGATACAAGAAATGGCATTGTTACGATATAATCTAGTATAGCATTGGCTTCTGAAACTGTTTTTGAATCATTTGATGTTGCTGCTAGTTCTTCTAAAGCTTCACGTATTAGTGGCAATTGAGATACTACAGGTTTTACTGACTCTGTGCTGGCCTCCCAACGAGTTTCACTCAAAGGTTTTAATGTTATATGTACGTATTTTATTAAAATTTCCCAACTTTTAGTGGATGAAGCAAACAGTGTATAAAGACGTTGTAAATTTCCAAATAAGTTCTTACACTGTAGAGAGGATGAAGCAGCATCGCATAAAAGCAAATTAAAGTTATGGGCTAAACAAGGAAGATATAACGCAAGATGATTTAAATCACATATTCTTGCTTGGACTCCTTTGTATTTGCCTTTTATGTTTGCACCATTATCATAAGCTTGTCCTCTGCAATTTTGAATTTCAATACCATTTCTTTCGAGCTCACATAATATTAATTTAGTTAGTCCTTCTCCTGTTGTGTCAGAAGCCTCTAGAAAACATAAAAAACTTTCATTTATTTTATGCTGTTTTGCTTCGAGATCCTGAAAAACGTATCTTAAAATTAATGTAGTTTGTTCCTTATGGGATATATCAGGCGTACAATCTACTTGAATACTGAAATATTTGGACTCTTTGACTTTTGAAATTATTTTTTTAGATATCTCATTAGCCAGTAATACAATAAACTGATAAGTTATAGGTAAGTTCAATATAAGGGTTATGATTTGGGAAAAATATAATTCATAATTTTTCGAAGATGTAATTTATAATAATGCCAATAATATGAACTTACAATTTATATTTTTATAGCTAAGTTTGATATACCGTTTATGATATAGGAAGAATACAACCTATCATTCATGTTGCTACTAGTAATTTTTAAGGTATAATCTATAACACCAACTTATAATTTCTATGATGTAGAAGAATATGGCCTCATAATTTATGTTTTTACTGGTAATTTTAGGATATGATATAAGTGCTATGAACTCATAACTTACATTTTTATGAATTCCGGATGAGAATTTATACCTTTGTGATTAACTCAGAGTCATAATTTACACCTTTATAATTAATATAAGCCTGTGATCCACATTAGATTTATAATCATACTTAAATTTTTGAGATGAAGACTACAATTTGTGCGTCGTTTATGATCACCATCCATATAAGTTTATGATTCAACTTTTAAGTGAGTAAATTCGGTAATTATAATTCATATTCTGACAAAATTTGAGTATATAATTTATACTTTAGAATTTATACTTGGGTGACTGAATTAAGTATAAGCTCTATTAAAATTTCAGGGCACTTTCTAAGCTAACATAGGTTTAGATTTTATGAGTAATGGAAGTTTGCAATTCCTGAAATAGATGCAATATAATTGTCACTTTGTAATTAACTTAATTCCATAATTTAAGTTTACGATAATTAATGAGTTTATAGTCTATTCAATTTATTATTCAAGTATTTCGAACACCTTTGTAATTATCATTACTGTTAATCCCAAAGTAGGATCTTTACATTAAATAAAAATTTGATTTTAGATTGTAGTTGCATAGTTGAACGCAGGACTGAATAGAGACGCAGATACATCAATACGTCGCTAAACACTCTTACGTTCAACACAAAAAGCAAAAGAAATTAAATCTTGGCATTAATTGTAATGGAACTATTAACATAGACATGATATAAAATAACAAAGGCTTACTATCAAATGGTTTCTTCAAAATGAGTCTATTACAAAAAGTAATTTGGCATAAAGAGTATTTTTGTGACTGAAATGCGTTGGTATATATACATCTTTTTGGGTGTGCAAGTACACGTGTATGTATTGATGCATTAAAACAAACTCGAATTCTTTTTATTCTAGAATTTTCTATTTCCTATTTTTGATGATTTTAATGGCAATTTTAGTGCCATAATTTTTATTTTTATTTTTAAATTTTTATTTTCTAATTAATTTTTGCTAAATTTGCCTCCATGGTGGATTTGGAAAAATTCCAGAACATTCCATATTAATTTAAAGTTAATTTTTATTTTAATGATATTTTTCTTAATTTCTTTTTCAAATTTTTATTTTTATAACTAATTTAGTTATTTTTGTTAACTTTTGTTGATCTATATGGCTTTTATGATGAATGTCGCCATTTTTATGAATTGTTCTGAAATTTCAGCTAGAATTTAGTACTTTTTCTATCTTTCTATATCATCCGAGTCTGTTTTTTTGTAATTTTTATGTTTCTTTGTTATATTTGAGTTAGTTTTCTTGCAATACTTCTTACATTTGTATCATTTTATTTAATTTCAGTGTTTATATTTTTGTTGTTTTGCTCTTTATTAATATTGTTTATTTGGTGTATTTTTATCTTTAAACTTATTGCTAGGTATGCGTGCTATGTCACAAAAATACAGTTTTGGGTCTAGAAATCAGTTCTAGCCCAACACCTATATTCGTCGACAAAAAGGCTGTGATTGGTCGGCATTCAGAAAATGGTGTTCTAATTTTCTTTAAATTTCATTGTTTTATTTTTGGAAACGGTGTTTCGCTATTATACTTGTTTAATTGATGTTTTTATATTTTATTTTAAATACGCCTAATGCTGGGTATGCGTGTTATGTGCTGATCCATTTGGTCATAATCTTAACTTTGGGTCTAGAAATCAATTTTATCCCAACACTACCAATTTCATTCCAAAAGAGCGCTTGGTCGAATTCGCTACAACTTCTAATTAGTCTGGTCTCAGTGTGCTCCAGGTTTTTTTCATCATTGAGTTTCCAGTTGACTCGGGTTTCTCATTGGCTAGGGTTTTCCATTAGCGATTAATTAATTTTTAGTTAGTTTGTTATTTTATTAGAACTTTTTTCTATGGACCCATCCCTTTATTTTTATAATAGTTTTTTTTGATTATGCTCATGATTTCGCGTTCACCATACCCTTTCCCACGATTGATATTAATTTTTACATTTTTATAAACTTTTTAATTTATTTTGCACTTATGTTATTTTGGTGATTTATTATTCTACTTCCATTTTATTTAGCGCCTTTAGAGATTACCCCAACAAATATGACTACTGTATAGCGTTATCAATGTAATTTACTTCCGTGATAAAAGGACAAGCATAATTTATAAAATTTTTAAACTTGATAATAATTTACAGTTAACATAAATCAAAATAGATGAAAACTTTAATGAAATTGTGGAGCCTGTTTAACTGAATAGTTTGAAATATTGGGTTGACGATCATATACATAGTTTTAGTCTGAAAATGGGAACGGCGGATGCCCATTCGAAAGTCGATTAAAAATAACCTGTTTTTAGTGTAATAAAATCTAACTGATTTTTATAGATTTAATTTTCTTATAATTCGTATGCTTTCCGCTAGCGTCTAAAAACGTTGGGGACAGTGAAGCAAATCGGATACATATTTCTCCTCGATAGTCCATGAACTCATGAGAATGATAGCTAATTATAGTCTACAAGAGTGAGCTCACTTTTTACTAACATTCGCCAATTCGATATATTACCAACGTTGTTCATTCAACGGATGTCGAATGATAGGGAAGTGTTGTATTCTGGATTGCGCTGGAAACAGCACGAAAAGGTATCATTTTTGTAACTGTAACCAGAGGTACGCCGAGCTGTTAGGCCACCTGCGATCAAAATAATTTCCTGCCGCTCCCAGTACTTTCTTTAAAAATTTTTCTATAATTCAAAATAAAAATAACATTTTAATTAAAGTAAAAATTAAACTAATAAATCTCTACCTTTTTCCGTAATGTATGTCTCAAATTTTTTTAAACTAAAAATCACTTATTGATTTTTATAAATTTTAAAACTTGAAATGTTGAAAAGGTTCAAAAATTAAAACACTAAATGACTTTGACAAGATAATGACAGATATATAAAAATTAAGTCGTAAATAGTCGTAATTCTTTTTTATTTTACAAAATGAAATTTTTTTTTGCAAGTGGTTTTTATTTTAAATATGCCGCCATTTCAAACGGCCGCCTACGTGCTTGGAGTGCCCCTGCTTGTAACCCACCATCATTAAAATCCAACTAACGCAATGGTGAGACAAAACTGATAAAATATTTTTCGTGATGTATGAGTATTTCATTAAATTTAACTTTTACACTAATGAAATTATCTACACGGAATAGCATGGGGATATTTCGAACAATATTTCAACCCAAACATTTCTTAGCACTAATTTATCTTTCCATATTCCGGTATCTACTTGCCAGGCTTTGGCCACTTGTTGGGCTGTATGTACATTATCTTTAAGGTTTGGAAGATCAAATTAGAGCTTTACAGTTTGTATTTTTGGTCATTATATGTTCATAATAAGAATCCGGCTGTCTGAATTTAGTAAAAGCACTACAGAGCAACAATCTTTAAAGGCAAACATTAATTAATAAAACAAAGATATAATTATTATATCATAAAAGATATAGATTGGCCTTTAAGGGCTGCTCCTTTATCTAGAAAATATCCATCGAGTGTGGCATTTATAGGATGAGGGCACTTATAATAGATTCCCAGAATTTATTGTTGATTTTTCACTTCGTTCATCCGTATCGCTAAACTCCTGTAATAACGAAATAATTTAACATCATAACCACTCAATTACCCACGTGTTTCTCTATAGCACAAACTATATTATAATTTCATAAAATTCAGCAGCAAATAATTTATAAATGTATTAGAATGAGACATAGTCAATAAGAAGGGCAGAAATTAAAAGCAATCTATGTAATTCCGCCAAAACCAATCAATCAAATCATTTTATAAAAACTTCAAAAAAATTTTTAAAAAAAAATAACACAGAAAATAATAAGTTGCAAAATATTTATTAAGGACTATTAAATATAAACTATTTAGTTTTTGTCGACTTTGAATAAATTTTACACATTAACAACGAATTCCAGTTCCTATAGCCATAAAAACACCAAATGTTCCACCTCCTTGAACCATAGATTTGCCAACAGTCTTAGCTAACTCTGTACCACGTAAACCAAATCTATAAATAATTTAAAAATATTGATAAATAAGTAATTTCAATAGATAGTTTAAAATTTACCTGAAGCAATTAAATCCTCCAAAAATAACTCCAGAAACCATACCAACACTAAATCCCATTAAAAATCCCATTTTCATGCGATCCATGCATGAAACTTTACCGGAACTTGGTCTAGCAGATGACACAACTGGCATAATTATTATATTAATAATTATATTAAATTAATGCAATTTTTAAGTTAAATGTGAAAAAATGAGTTCATTATTTAAACAATTAGAATTTTATCATTAATTCCATTAAAATTGTATTGGTTTAAGATGGACATATTACTTTGATAATTTATTTTCCCATTTTCAATAAATTACTTATTTGCTAATTCAATTTCTCTTTAATTAACTATGTTCATAATCATCTTATAATTAAATGAGAGATACTTAATTATAGAAGTGTCACTCATATATTTTTGTTTCTAAATTATGTTGCTTTTTCAAAAATTAAAATTGAATACGAATGAAATATAATGAATCATTAATAATTAAATGGAATTTGTATACCGATTGAATAATTAAGTAATTATTTAATTTGTATACAAATGAAATTTTTGAATCTAATACGAAAATAACGACAAAATTTTTGATTAATGTCAAGTTTCTCCGAATTATAATTCATTTATTAACTATATTATTTTATAACTATTGCTGCATATTTATTAAACTTTTCTCGCTCACATTAAATAAACAAGACAAGCACTGGAACTACAATAAAACAATACAAATGTTGGGGGGCATTTGAAAGATGTTATAAATACTCGAAATCTCCTCAAGTTGATTAAGCTATTGATGAAAGTGAAAACATACTGAGTTCCAGTCCCAGCTGCATCGCATCATAATAAATCGTTTTTCCTAGATTTGTGATGATTTTGTGTTGTCAGGAAAAGGTTAGCTTAGTTCCCAAGAGTGCTGATATAATTAGTGCTGATATAAAACAACCAAAACAATGGGTGATAACCAGTGGTGTGATTCAAAATATTTAATAACCGGTTCGCAACTCAAAACATCTGAGAACCTGATCGCACTCATCTAAAAAAATTAATTCTGCTTCTGCTGTTTGTACATTATTAGTTAAATCGCGGTTTGTTATTGGGGTTATATCTTTGCCAGACTTCGGCCTCTTTAGAAAAAATCGGGCAAAACTTGTTGTCCAAAGTGCTTCATGATATGTGAAATAAATACCGAGAATTTACATAAGAACAACTAATATAATTTACTTTAATGTAAATTTAAGGTTGATTAGTCTATTATATAATAAATTTTATTTAACAAATTGTATATATATATATATATATATATATATACTTACAATTTTTATACAATTCTCTTGTTTTTACAACACTATTTTTATACTATTTTTAAACAAAATTTGTGACCACACTAACAAAAATTTTAAAACTAAATTCAAATCATAAATTGTAAGGATGCTTCTGTAAAATTTCATTGATAACACATAATGTGACGTGACGATGAAATAAAAATATTTAATTCTACCTGGAAATAATAAATAAGATAGTAGATGTATAATGACCGTTTGAAAAGTCACAAGACGTCGTTCTTAGAGTAACCGATAATTCGTGGATTGGTCACATAATTTATTCTAAATAAACAGAGAAACACAGTTGAATAACTCAAAAACTAGTACCCAAGATATTTTTGTTTAATGCAACTAGTTGGCATATGCAATTTTTGTTGAATTGTTTGAATTTTATTTAGGTAAGTTATTTGTATTGGTCATGAAAATTGAATAGTTATAATTTTCATGTAACATATCTTTATATTCTATTGGTTTTTCATTATTTTCCTTTAATCATTACTCAAATGACTCTGAAATTAAAATGAAAGTACTACCATTATAAAATAGGATAAGTTTCAACATTTTACTAAACAGAATCATTTTATGACTCTCTCATCTTTAGACCTTGAATTTTAGCATTTGAAAAATTACAAATTAATTATGCTTTCATTTTTCACATATTTGGTAGCTCCAAAATCTTTACTTATGGTAGGTTACAGGTGGTTGGATGTTTGTTATTCAGTGCTGTTACCAGCGTAACCCAAAATACAACATGTGTCTTTCCGCTTGGTACCCGTTGAGTGATCAACGTTGGTACTGTACCAAGGGTTGAGTGCTCGCAAAAAGTGAGCGCACTAAGGCACTATAATTGTCGAGCACTCGATGGGTTCCCGGACTACCGTTAGAAGGTTTGTGTCCGATTTCCTCAGGTCCCTTATCGAAATTGTTTTCCCAACCTTACGCACAAACTCTCATTCCTCAAGCAATCATGTAACAAATATAACGTATACGATTTTTATATACTACATAAATATACCAACACATTACAAAATATACAAAATAAAATTCATAAAAGTTCAAATCGGCTTGTTGGTAGTGCTGGTTAGCCCCGTCGTAGACGCTTGCACAGTTGACGAATTGCCTTGTCGTTCGTATTCGGCCAATCTAGCCTTCTTTAATTTCTCCCTGATGTTCCGTCCCAACCGTTTTCTTTTGGGTTTCTCTTTCACGGCCGGAGGGTATATTGCTGCTAGCTCCACGGTCAACGGCCGAATTTGGCTGATTGCGGCCCCGTGAACCAATTGCTCATTGCGCTCGGTTTCTAACGCGCGGAGTTGAAGCTTCAGTGCCCGGATCTCCATCTGATCCTGCGTGGCTTGAGTCTGTAGTTGGAGGACCTGCGCTACCTTCTTTTTATGTCCTCGGGACTGAACCAGGTGCCTTCGAGTTCCCGGCACCTCCCTTTGAGCTTGTTCACTCGTGCGCGGAGCTCCTCGGCCTGTTTTTGGGCTTCTTCTCTGTCCTTTCGTAGATTTTCAAATAGTTTGAACACTAGACAAAATTCAATGATTACCTTCTTGCAGCATACCACTCATTCAATTATATAATAAGGTCAATATTATACATAACGATATTTTTAGATATTAAACGCGCAATTCATTCATAAGATAATTTTATTAAAAGGAGTAAAATAATTCATCACTAAAATTAAAGTTCGATTAAGTCGTGGCTGATGATATTTACGAAAAGAATCGACAATGAGTCAGGTCGGACACTTGCGAGGCCTTCCCCTCTTCCGCGGGGTTGACTCGGCCTCTTCTAGGTCCTCTACGGTTTTCCCTTCCTTGTTTGCCCGGATTTGCAAGTCGATTTTCCTCAATCGCATCTGGGCTGCATCTACCTCGATGGCCGCTCGGTCGCGGGCCTCCTGCAACGAATCGTTCAAGGGCTCTGTTTTTACCCACGCCGGGGCATCAGGTTCTGGACCACTTCGGATAACTGGACCGAAGTTATCGAGGTCCAATCCACGATTCCAATCGTGGATACGGTACCATATGTACCGTGTACGGAGCCGGGTGATCAATTGCCGATGGGCCTCTTTTTCACTGGAATCATCTGATTGAGACATGTCTGTAATATAGAGATCAAGATCTTTGTACCACTAGTGTGACTTATTCAATGAAGCGATGATGACATATACAACATTTCCATACTTAAATAAACTACAACAATAAAATTATTAAAAGTAACATACCCTTCCCAAGATAACTTGATCAACAGCAAATTTCAATCAAGTTAACTTAAACCCTGTTCTAACAGAATCTAAATATCACTTATAAGTTATGGGAATAATAGCAGATTAAGTTTACATTCCTTGAAGTCTTAAAAGCTCTTATGCAGAGTAAATGCTTCCAATTTACTTAAATTTGGGATGTATAATATTTCCCAGACGGCTAAAATATCTCCCTAATTCATTATATTAAAATACTAGGTAAAGTGGTAACGAATAATTTGATTAAGGTAAAGGAATTTTCATTTCACCATTACTTTTTGTTTTAAAATTCTTTATAACTAGTTAATTGTTTTGTTACAGTACTTGTAATCGATACTAAACAATAATTTTCGAATGGATGTATGTTTTTAACTAATTCACTATAGTAAGGTAAATAAATTAAAATGTTCAATATTTATATTATAAGCTTTTAACAGTATCTCAGCAACATCAGCACTCGGCCGACCTTTCGAAGCGGCAACCATCGATCAACAATATATTAAGGTATCTCGAATTAACGAAGATCGCCTGACAACACTAATTTAGAAAACTGGGGAATTTCCTTAGCAATCGAGTTAAATGGAGATATTGGAGATATAGCTGGTCAGTCATCATTAATACAACTAATTAGCATGCAAGACACAGAACCAGAACAAGGAGTTACTCAAAGGCTTTCTAATTTCCCGAGATGCGTTTCACTGGGATGTTCTATCACCTGAGTTCAAGGGACCTTGATAGAATTACGAGTCAAAGAAAAACTGGTATAAAACAATTCCGCGATTGAATAAATAAATTTAGTTTACAATTTAACTTTTTACTTTGATTGAAAATACATTTAATAATTCTGATAAATTAATGAATTTATTTAATACAGCGTTTTAGTAAATTGTCTTATCTCTGTTCTGTTACTTCAAAGGGGTTGAGGCCATGATACAGCATTGAGGTCTTGAAGGTTATTCTATAGATCTATAGGGATATACATACATCCACGTATGTACATGTACATATATGCACACACACATACTTATATAGGTATATATAATTTGAGTTAGTAATATTGAGGTCGTCTTCCGAGGGGGGGGGGTGTTACTAAAATTATAAGGTCATCGTAGCTAAATTTAGCGATGGGGGAATCCCAAAATCAATAATTTGATTTATAATTTTATATTCCTGAAATAAGGATAATTATTTTAATGATATTATAATAGTAATGTTGACGGTAATAGTAATAATAGGAATGACACTGCTACGGGTAATAATATTTAGGCTAATATTAATAATAATATTAATAATACTAATACTAATAGTAACAATGATAATGATAATAATATTAATACTAATAGTACCAATGATAATAATAATAATATTAATACTAATAGTAATAATAATAATGACACTTAATAATAGTAATAATATTAATCATGAAGATAATAGCAATTTTGTAAGGTTAACAATAACAGTATTAATAATTATAATAATGATAATAATATAATTAGCCTCAAATTATGACTACAAATTTTAATAATATTGATACTAATAGTAATAATAATAATAGGAGCAATACTAATAATAATAATATTAACCATAGCTATAATAACAATTTTGTAGGGTTGATAATAATGATATTAATGATCATAATAATGATAATGATATAATGATTTTCAAATTATGACTTCAAATTTTTGGGGATCGAAACATTTATATTTTTAAGTTTAGTGTCAAGCGCCCAAAAGGCCATCTATTATAGCTCATTTTTATTTTCTACATCTTGAATTTGTTATGATTTTTTATCATTTGTAATATAATAAAATTTATAATATAATAAAAAATTTATGTGACTAATTACGATTTAGGTTTTTAGGACTCAAACTTCTTACCGAAATATTTATAAGGTACATCTTTGTAGTTGAAATCTAACTGCTATGGTTACTGGGTTACCTTTCTAAAGTCAGCATATCTATACAATTTATATACATAACTAGGTGTCGGTTATACTTTCTGATCCATAGACACTCATTTACGGTTTATTTTCATAGTTAAAGCTTAATCATCCTATTTATAAGTGATGACTCTTAGGCTGAGATCGTTATACATTTAGTATTCATATAAAGTTTTTAGAGGAAAAAAAACTCTGATCGAATCATACGTTAATTTTGAAGAGTCAAAATTTCAATATTTCCTTTAAGTGGGGTCTATTAGAAGTATAATTAAATCACCGACTTACCCAGATCTAGTTCTACCCATACGCATGCCAATATCTCCATCGTTATCGTTACTTTGATTACAATAAAATTCTATGTTCGTTATTTCAAAGATCCACATTTGGCAAACGTATAAGTAAAACTGAGATTTTAGTGTTACTCAACCGGCTACATTATTGTGTTGTAGAATTGTAAAATTTTAGGTCTGAGTTCTACTCAAGTTATGACCTTAGGGTATTATTGTTGTTGTGATTTTAAATGTTGAAGTTAATTATGTTGTGCTTTGAGTCGGGAAGAATATTGCTTTCGTGGCCCCACTGGAACCACTACGACAAACCTTAATGTTGTATTGTAAGTCAACCATTTACGGCTAACCTTTAATAAATAAGAAGAGTCAGGTGGAGGATTTCCTCGACTTAACTCCATGGCAGGACCATGAAGTGGTTCGACCTCCGACTGACCCGAACAACAAAAGTTTTATAAATAATAATAATGCATGTAAAATTTAATAATTATATGCAGGACCGATCAGAGACGTGCTCAGACGCCGCTGATCAATCGTATTTACTAAAATAGAAAAACAACTCTTAAAATTAGTTTAATCAAAAGAAAAAGAAAGATGAGATAAACATTAAAATAATTATATGCATAGCTAACATAACATTATACAAATCGAAAATACTCACTGATAATTGCTTCAGAAAATTTTTCAATAAAATATTGGCATAAAGTGATTTTTGTGACTGAAATGCATCGGTATATATACCTATTTTGTACACGTGTATGTATTGATGCATTAAAACAAACTCGAATTCTTTTTATTCCAGAATTTTCTATTTTGCGATTTTGCTATTTTTAATGGCAATTTTTGTGCCATAATTTTTGTTTTTATTTTTAAATTTTTATTTTTAATTATTTTTCGTTAATTTGACGTCCATGATGGATTTGGAACGGTTCCAGAACATTCCATCTTAATTTTAATAATACATTTTTAATACATTTTTTTACATTTTAAAATATATTTCCCATTTTCGCTTTGTTTAAATAAGTTAGTAAATAATTTATAAATTGGTAAATCTTTGAATGTGTGACAGAAAAGTAGTATTTTTATGTTTAACTAATATTATAGAATTTTACTTTATATAATTCCTTGCTAATAAAAATAATTACTTATTAGTTATATTTAATTTTTAGTTTTTGTATTCTTATCAGCTGTTAATTAATTTTCAAAAACATTATATATCAAATTTTGTGTAAAAATTTCCATAATATATATAATTTGTATAAATACATACAAAATAAATAAAAATGTCAAATCATAATTCCAAAATCTAATACAAAATTTGGAAACAAATTTTTTTTTGATTAATTACCAACCCAATATTTTTTCTAATAATTAACATGAATTTTCCGAATTGCATTTTCAAGTTTTTAATTAATTAATCTAATATGGGTATTTAAAAAAATTATAAATTTTATGAAATCCTTCTGAAAATTGTAAATTTCATTGTAAATTACTAGAAGTTTTAGAAATCACGTTTACTAGAAATCACGTTTAAAAGATTGTAAAATAAGTTTAATAGAAATTTAAAAAGTATACAATTTAAAACCAGGTTAATATTTTGACGTGGGAGGAAAATCAAACATTATTTGAATAATTATTAAAAGTCACGTTAACCGTGTTTGAAAAATTGTATTTATTTGGGAATTGCATATTATTAGATTCAGAAGCTAAAAGTAAAACCAAATTTTTGGAGTTCAAAGATTGACTATTGAATTTGAAATAGTGATACCTCAGTGAAAGATCCCTTAGGAATGCTAAGGTAGTGTTGAGATTGCAACAAAAGGGTAGCAGAATGGGGTGAAAGGACTATAAATGTTAGAAACTATATTTATCAGAATATGTTTGACATGATCATTTAATATGATTATAATACATATTAATATTATAATTTGTGTCATGTGAAATTCTAATACTATTTGGTGCTGGTTTGATTGTTTTGTTTAGTTTTAAACTTTCAAATAATAAAACTTTTATAAATAATCAACAAAACTTACAAAGGAACTCTGTATAATTAATTTAGCAATAAAACGAATATTTGTGTCATATTTATCATGTAAATACTATGTTTAAATTATTTTCGTATATGAATATTAAAATTTTTTCCGAATTTTTATTAAATTTAACGTTATGGCTTTATTAACTTAATTAATTTATTTGTAATTTTCAAATAAAGTCTCTAGGTCGAAGCAGGACGTTTTGGCACTGCCGTTTTGGCGCGACCGTTTTTGCGCAGGACGTTTTGGTAAAATAATGGAAGTAAAATAATGGATGACAGGATTCTTTAAACGTTTTGCAATATATTTATTTTGCATTTATTGTAAAGTAAAGTATGCCCATACAGTTTTTGTTTTGTTTTGAACATAATATTCTGAACACTTTAGCTTTTTTTCTTAATTTATTTTTGCTTATATTGTCTTTTCATTTTTTTATTTCCGGTTGTTGTGTTACGGTTATTAAGCAGTAATAAAGCTGAAAAATTATTTATAAATGTTAATTAAATTAAACATGAAGTTATTTTTAAATGGCACCAAAATGTCTTGCGCCAAAATGCCCGTTATTAATTTTACATTTGCTACACGTTCACAACTTTCTTTCCCTAGAAATTGACTTTTATTTTATTCTTCATAAAATTTTCTGAATTTTCATTTTCTTGTACACTTAAAATATCAAAAACATCAGTTGTTATGGAATTTTTATTTTATTGAGTACGTCTTCAAACAAATATATCTAGATTTTGTTACATGAGAGCTATTTTTTGCTGGTAGATGGAATGTGTGTTTGTAACTTGACCGTGAATTTTCTGAAATCGGATTCAAAGCTCGTTAGCGCGGTACGGATTAATTCCGTTAAATGCTCATTTATGAGTTGTGAACGGGGCTTTGATTTTATAAACTTCATTGTTGAAAAAAGTTACTCACAACAATATGTTGTGCCGAATATAGACAGTAATCTACAAGCAGCTTTTCTTAAATTAGAGTACATTGATTGTGACACTAGTTTCCAAAACGCATTTGCAGATTGTGTTGATTTGTGATGCATTTTAAGACGGTGATCATATTGAAGTTCTAATAATTCCATTTCTCCTGTCGGTACTTTCATTCAAAATATTATGAGGAATCGATTATCCAACGTCAATCTCGAATGGATTTGCAAGAAAATTTAGAGAAATCTTTAAATTATTCAAATCATCAAATCGCAAGTGAAATTCTTTTAACAATTCTTCTAATTTACTATCGAATTCACTCAATTTGTTCTCATCAATTATCGTGTAACTTATATATTGTTTTGATCTAGTCTTAAAAATATTTATATCGAAATTATTGATATGAAACCGAAAGAAAATATTTTCAACTAAAAATTTTACCTAATTTAATTGATCAGTTAAATAATGCAAAATTACGACAATGATTTCGATGTAAATTATATTGAGTGATAGTAATATTGGAGGTCCAGGTTAAAGATCAAAATTTATATATAACGAAAAATAATTATATATTGGTTCCATTCATAAGCGAAAATGCAGTCATTATAATGTATAAGTTTTTTATTTTGAATTTTAATTAATTTTAACTCGTGTAGGTTCTGAGAGGCCTTTGATAACCATATAAAGTATCTCTAATGCTACATAGATGGCTATGTCAGGTAGGTGGGAACCGTATCCATTTTATACAAATGGGGAATCGGCTATTTCCATTCTCTTCACAATGTGATAATCGAAGATATGTTCCTGCAGTACTGCTTAAACCTTTTCCTCCTGAAAATATTAATTTTTATACAGTTTTATTAATTTTAATTTCAATTTATTTTTTGAATTTTGTTACATTTTACCATTTCTGTTGTACAAAATTTCTCATACAGTAGATTTTCACATATATTTATTGTTTTATAAATAAGTTAAAAATAAGTTATATTACAGAAACGAAAGAATGTTAAAAATTCTGTACCAAACGGTCGCAATTATAAATTAATTTTCGAAATACCACTTAAGAATTTCATATATATTTTTTTTGGACCACGAGACAACATTTGATATGATTAATTAATATTTGAACTTTATTGATAAAATGAATTTTGGTTTTGATCTAATTTGAAACGATTTGAATTTTATTTAGTTATTTAATTTAGGATTTATTGTCCAGTGCTGATAGCCTGCCATCAATAGAAGGGTAGACTTAATTGAAATTTCAAATATTATAAAGATAATACCTTGAAACAGGACCATTGATTCCTCGCTGCCAGTAGAACCCAGTGAAAAGGATGACAAGTTTAAATGGAAAGCCATAAAAATTACATACGCAGTAATGTTTTTTACCAGTGTCTCATATTCTATACAAATGCCATCACTTTGGCCATACATGAATATTGTTAGATAATTTTATTTTGTATCTCTCAATTTTTTACAAGTAGATAGATAAGACTTATTCGAAAGAATTCCTTGGCTGGGTTGTTGCTGTTTACAGTATTGGTCAACTATTCACCTGTCCACTGTTCTCTTATATTTCTGGGAAAACAGGATGTTTTAAAACGATTTTAATACTTTCTGCTATTATCTCTGGAGCTGGCAACTATCTTTATTCAATAATTGAGGACATTGAAGGAAAATCAGTACGATATCTATTTACTTTTTTTTTCGATAAATTAATTTTTATTAACTTCTACCTCTAAAAAATTAACCAATCATTTACTGGACGATTCTGAACTAAAATCTATTTTATATTATTAACACATTGTATGCGGGACACGTACTAGTACGTTTTTTTACGATTGGCACTTGAGTGCGGGTCACGTACTAGAACGTTCATATTTACGATATTATTATAAATGTTCCCACCAAAATAAGAAACGTTGGTTAAAAATTTAAATAATTTGCGATTTATTGAGATTTTACTGAAAAACTAAATTTGCGCAAAAAACCCCGCTACAGCACAACTCCGCCAAAAAATGTACCCGCATACAATGTGTTAATAAATGAATAAATTTATATTACGCCAAATTTCAATCATTAGGATACAGTGACATCGTGATAAACGCTGCTAAATGTTTAACTGAAACAAAGTTATACGAGGCTATTAGAAGTCCTAGTATAAAAGATTACTGTTATTATACCAATTTTGTAGCGACAAAAATTGACATAATTATCGAAAAATTACGCAATTAAATAGATTAAAAAAATTATGATTGCAAAAATCAGATTTTGATTCTTTATATAAGTTAAAATAGAAAAAGGCATTGCCGAAAATTCGTGAATATCAAAAACATCGATATATTTACTGATTTATAGTCTTCAAGCTCGTTTTAATAAATTCAATGGAAAAGAAATCAGTGATGAAATTGGAAAAAAAGTTCTTATAATAAAATAGAAAACGTAAAAGTGAAACCACACGACATTATAGCGGAGTATGACTATAATGGTGGATCAACGTTCTAATGACACTGTATAAGACTGTATACGATGTAAAATTTAATTTGAAAGGAAACCATAGACAAAAAGGTTGAGAACAGCGAATTTACACCACATGACCCTGATTTCAAATAGTTTTATTATTTAAATGTACAATTTATATTCCTCTTTCTACATTTCCTTAAGTATATATACACCAACTTTCAAATTTTCCTTTCTTTATTTAATGAAAACCTTTATAAATTTAAGGCAAAAAAGATTTCATTATTGATTGCTAGAATAATAATTGGTATTGCTGGAGCAAATATTGCTCCTGTTAGGTTATTTTTAACTTTGGTTACAACAGAAGATGAACGTATTGGCCCCATGTCCATTTTGAGTGCATGCCAAGGATTGGGTTTTATTATTGGTCCAGGTTAGTAATCTTTATAACAAATAAATTTATTCAGTTAGAATTATTTAGGTCTTCAAGCAGCATTTGTTCCCATTGGATATCCGGGACAAATCAATAAACCATTTTTCAGAATTAACATGTATACGGCGTCTGGGTTTTTTGGTGTTATTTCCAGTAAGATATTTTTGATTTAACTTTTTTTCTCAAAAAATATATCCAGAAACATTTGAAATTAGCTATTTCAGTAATCTCTTTATAATTATTTATCAATTTCAGGACTAGGCAAGTTGTGTATTTTCTTATTGACGGTTAGTGTCGGAAAGAACAGTATACAATCGTTTGCAGTGAACAAACGCATCTATAATGTAAAAAAATATCAATAAGTGTATATAATTTAAACATACAAACTTACATGTGTGTTGATTTTTAGCGTTGCAATGAACAAACGCATTTATTATAGAAAATGAGAAAGTAGTAGAAAAAATAAACTGACACACACAAACACAACACATAGTAAAAAATGCATGCAAAATTTCGATATGTCGAATCGTTGTAATAAATAAACATACTATAATAAATCATTTACAGACATTTTTAGAAAAAAATTACCGAAAAAATATTTGACAAAAATTCCGGAAACTCAACTTTGAGTTGTATAGATAAAGAAGACATTATTTCGTAAGATTTATCTTAAATTTTTAATAAATTTAATAGTTATTTTAACAGAACCTCACAAAATTCGACTAATTAATGCCTTTGAAAATGTTGAAAATTACGAAGAATTTGTAGTATTACTTGGAATCACCAAACGATTGATTGAAACAATAATTTACAAATATAAAAAATATGGAGAAATGTGCAAAGGAAAAAGAGGTAGCAGAGGACAAATTATCTCAGCAGAACAGGGAAAAAATTTGTTGGATTTTGTAGAATTTTATTTTTATGCATCTTTCGAAGAAATGAGAATTGTGTTTGACGATTACTTTATTTATTTATAGTTAAATATATATCTGACTTACATTATATCGAAATAATTCCAAATAACTTCATAAAATTTCATATAAATCCCTGAAATTTAATTATAAATAATTTATAATAAAAAATGTTGATAAAAGCAATATTTAAGAGCTTGAGTAATGATCTCATATCTATATGGATCAAAATTCAAGACTTAAAGTTTACTGTATTTTTTAAAAAGAGCTCGAAGACTATAAATAAGTAATATATCGATTGTTTTGATATATTACTGATTTATAGTCTTCAAGCTCTTTTTAATAAATTCAATGGAAAAAAATCAGTGGTGAAATTGAAAAAAAGTTCTTATAATATTAAATTTTACTGTAAATTAAAAAAATTATTTGAAAGCCATTTCTAAAATGACTAAAATATTTAAACTATTTCATCACAAATGGTGACGCATCTATAATTTGTTGTACACACCAACCTATATTATAGATGCGTTTGTTTACTGCCAACGGTGTATTGTGCAATAACAAACAGTATAATTCTAATGGTATTTCATTTTTCTAGTATAAAGTGTGGTGTCTCCGATACTCCAACTAATAAATATATTAATTTAATAATTAAATTACAAATGCATTATTAAATTAAGAAAATTAAATTACATTGTTTAAATATTCATTCTTTCGAACATCGCCACCTTTTCAAAATGTATATAAAACCATGGAATTTTATCAATTTCACGAAAGTCTATTTATTTTGAAGATACGTCATTTCTAAAACCAAATATTACAATATTCGAAACATCAGTTTGTCACACAGGCCATTGTCTCACAACAATTTTCTATTTCTTGATATACTCATGCGTCATTAATATTCATAGTTATATAAATGAAAATATCAGATCGCATTACAAATCCTAAAACGAACGTCAGATCCCTCCTGATTGGAGCTATACGAAATATAATTAGACCTATAATCACTCATTGATCTTACATGACAAATCAATTGTTTATGGATAATTTACTTCGTCGGGTCCTGAATTTTCTTATGAATACATTTTAAATATTGATCTTATGTTCCTCCATAGAGATGTCAAAAAGAAATACCCAAAATAAAACAGAATCTGAACTGTATGTATCAAGTACAAATCATTCGCATGAATGTGAATAATTCATTAAGTCCACTACACCGCGTTGCAATTTATAAAAACAGTCTATTATATTAAAAAAAAATCAATAAATTATATTATAAGATAAAAAATTCATTAGCAGTTACACCTGCTAATTTATTATAGGATTCCAGAAAGAATAAAAAAATTAATGAAACATGGTGAGTTCAATTTCTATAATAAATCAAACATTCAAACAAGGGATACAATACATCACCTAAAAAGATACACCCATTTTTAGAAAAATATTTGTTAAAATTATTATTAAAAAATCATTTAAACCATTTAAAAAATATTTTATAATATTTTTGATAAAATAGTAAATTATAGAGTCTATAATATAGACAATTGTGTTTATAAATTTTTAAATTTTGATATTTAATTATTTAATAAATTTAAAATTTAAAAATAACTTTAATTTTTTAAAAAGAAATTTATCATTAAAATCCACATAAATAATTTAAATAATTTATTTATTCGAAGTTATAAATTTCTATGTAAATCCTCCCAACACTCGTAATAAAATTTTTATCCTTTTTATCAATTAAAATTTATTGTAATAAGATTTACTTGCTATGCAATGTTTATTAGGTACAAGTATTTAAAATTTTTCAGAAAAATTAATCCCGAAAATTTGTCATTTTGTAGCTTAACCCTTTAATAGACAATGACGTGTATACACGTCATACTACTGCGTTCTGGGAACAGCTACTAAAAAAGTGCGTCCGCGAAAGGGTTAAATAAATATTTTTAACAAAATGTTTCATGAAGAATAAAAGGAAAAATAGGTTGTGTCCATCGGCCTTGTACAGAAACTTTTATTGAATCGTAAATAAAGAGAATATTTTGTCCAAGGAAACAGTTTTCCACCAGTAAATTTTAATGTAATAGTTCCTTAAGATTGCAAGATTCATTGGATATGACCACTTACTTTCAGTATACAAACTTTTTCATATAAAATTTATTGAAATGTATAGACAGTATATTCTTTACATGATAATTTATGTTTTCTGAGTTTTGAAAACATCTATAAATTTGGAACGATTTCCATGAATAGGATAATATTCCAGGCATGGAGATTTGTCTATTTTTGCATGACATTATTTATATTTGTATTTAATTCTTATTTTATATAAATTGGTTCTAGATTTTGTCATTCTTATTTTACTAATATTCTGTTTTCAATCAGCGGCCCCAAAGAAAAAGGAAGAATTTTCCATTCAATCATCAAATAGTAAGCCTAAAACTATTTTTTTGTTAATTATTATAGATAAATGTGTTTATTATAAACAGTATGGTAATATAAATAACTAGGTTAGTTAAAAATGCTTATTATGGAGAATGTCCGTTTTCATAAATTGCCAATGGCAATTCGTTGGCCTGTTAATAATAACATTAATTATGACTTCCTTTCTTCATATATTCGACAGCTTAATCCAATCTAGGAAATATTTTCTGCATTTCAAATTCGGTAGACCAGTGCCGACTCGAGATCGTTTAACGCGCTTGGCATTGAAATAATGGAGCTCCCTTTTTGTACTGTTTATATTCTCATATATAAAAACCAGTGAATTTGATTTACATATCTAAAAGATTAAGAAACCATGTAAAAACTGTATTATTTGCGATTCAAAAGAAAAATAACGGACATCTCCGTCATAAACAAATGCAATGAATATATTATAAATGTCATTATACGAACATGGGAATTGAAAAGATATTCTACAAGAATATTCTACAATACAAAACAATTTATTAAAAAAAAAAGAAGCAAATAACAAAAAACTATAATGTTTATAATATTTTTATTTCATCGACTTTCATGCTAAAGATTACAATACAACACAATGCTGTTTTTTCATAGTAAATCGTTTAATAGCTAATAAAAATTCTAACGTAACAAAAATAAAAAATGACGACCACTTCACTAAAATATTGATATTACATTGTCACATAATTATATGAGATATGTTATGTGCATGTAATATGTTATGTGTGCGTAATTACGCAATCTGAATAAATCAAATCTAATTAAACTAAGAATCACGGTTTTATTTACATCAACTATCATTTGCTTGACTGCAAGTGTATAAGCCAACAAAGCATGCTCTCGAGTTTGACCATTTTTTGAAATACCAGCTTCAAATTCTCCAATAATAATCCGACCCTTTCCTTTTCGATAAAAAGCTTTTGCATTCACCGGCTGCTTAGCAAGCACCATAATGGAAAATTTGATTGCAGATGATCCCGGGTTTAATTTCAAATTACAATGAGTCATATTCAAATATAATTTCACAACATGACTCCATCGAACATTCGCCTCCTCATCAGTCTCTAACGGAATAGCATAGAATATATCCAATCCTCGTAAACATTCATCAAGTCCAATTCCATAACGTTTGTTTCGAACAGCAGCATTGTTCTCATTTTGACATTAAACAACTAATTTAATAACTTCATAGAAAGGTAATTCGAATCTTTCATCAATAGATTTTTTGACAAATGGAGTATAATCAGATACATACTTTCTTTTCAGCATTCGATCTTTTTTATCTTCATCAAATTCAAAATAAACACATCTTGACATATCTTCTCCGAAATTAAAACAAACCAAATAATAATAATCTCCAAGAATTTTTATTCCATTCGAATAAATCCAAGAGTACAAGAAATAACCCTGTCCGCGCCTGTGTGCACACACATAACAGAAAAAACCATTTTGACAACAACGCACACACAGATGCCAAGGCTCAGCCAGTCCGATGGAGAGGTTATTCCTCCATCTGACTGGTCGAAACACCACCATTACCTCCCTATCGTTATGTAATATAAATATGAAAATTTGATATCAAACTGAAATATACTTCGACAAATCAACTGTCATAATCGGGCTTTAAACAAAATTCAAATAAAAAATGATCATCTTTCCAGGTGATTAATATCCAACACGAATCCCAATTAAAGATTTTATGCGACGTTTTTGAATTTTGCAGATTTCTTTTTATTTTGCATTTTGTGATTGATAAAATATTAAAAAACATGTAACAGTTCATTTCAGTTTAGCAAATTTATATTTTATGAATGTAAAACTTTCTGGATGTGTGGAACGTGGTAAATCGGTCTTACAATAACTCCACCTCACCGCAATTGTTAATAAGAGTGATGCTGATGGATTTTGATCATTGACATGATCGTTTCGCCGTTCTGAAAATAAACAAAATTTCTCAGCTTATACTCGAGTATATACAGTACATTTTTGTATTTTTTTGAATATAGTTTCTTACATTTTTAAGTTTTAGGGAAATAAGTAGTCCCAACTATTGCTATCAGTCCCATTTTTTAATAATCATGTAATTTGTATCAGTGTTGTAAATCCTAGCTCGAACCCGGCCCGGTTCGCATACTTTGTATAATATTAATTGTTTTAATTTTTAATTAAAATGAGTATACAAGTTCAAATGACCTTAATTTAAATTCATGACTTAGCACATCTTAATTGGGACTTAAATTTAACACGAATTTGTCTATAAAGTTGATATAGACGTTCTTGCCCCGCAAGTCAGTATTAGGGAGTCTTTTCACCATTGAAAATAATATTATCACCTTAAAGAGACTTATTAAATGAGGATTCATTAAACATTATTTTCGTGAAATAAAACAAAAATCTTTTCAATACAAATTAATTAACATGAACCCGACCCAACAATTTACGGGTTTTCACTACTTCTATTTTTGTTAATAAAATATTGAAGAAATTTTTACGACAGTCAATTTGATTGATAATTTTAATATTTCAATAAAGGTACAAGAGCTTGAACCACGTCCTTCATAACCGATACTTATATTTTTAATATTTTTAAAATCAATGAAAATTAATCTGAATGTTTTTTAGGTGCGGGGAGTAATCAAAAGTATGAATTAATTAGGAAAGTTGATAAAACTTTTATCAATGACTACTTTTCCGCTTTCTTTATGTTGGTAGCATTCTTCATTTGCATGATGAGCTTGGCTGTTTTGGAGACGTACATGTTTATTGACTTGTTTATTAATAAATAATTTTTTGATCTTAAGGAGCACCACACCAATGACGATGGACAATTTCGCC
The DNA here is from genome assembly GCA_959609185.1 of Schmidtea polychroa. Classification (NCBI taxonomy): domain Eukaryota; kingdom Metazoa; phylum Platyhelminthes; order Tricladida; family Dugesiidae; genus Schmidtea; species Schmidtea polychroa. The sequence goes on from CAUHTR010000080.1 coordinate 140,784, forward strand.
TGGTCACAATCTCATGCTACATTGATCAACAGTATCATTCTAGCATCCAGTGGAGTTTGCTCAATTGGAATCTTCATAAGTTTGAAATTTGTAGTCAAAATGTATTTATTATAAATATCTAAATCGTAATTTTAGTTATTTTAAAGTATTAAGGAAAAGATCGTTTTTATCACTGGTTTTGTTTTGATTTTATGTTCTGCGATTTATATGATTCCTATGGGCAATGATCAAATTCCAATCCAGAACAACGGTTAGTATATGCTTATTATTTTATATACCAGCTGCCAGCAACCCAAATGCAGCGGGGTGCCACAAAACAGGTAATTAAAAGTACTGGTCACTCCGCGTGCCACTGAAATAAAAATAGAAATCTTTATTAAAACAATTTTATTTGACTATATTATACACATTACATAAAAACATAAACGCAAATCACCTGAAATGACAGTTTTGCGTAAATTCTATTGCCAGATCCCAACAAAGCATGCATTTTTGCAGTAATGCGAAGGTTAAAGTGCTAAAATCTTTATAAATTGTCATTTTTGAAGCACGTCACCAAAGGTTTATTCATGTGGCATAGGTTGTCGACGACTATAATATATTAAGTAAATTTTAATACAAAAAAATATTGTAAATAAATTCATTCTATTTTTTTCTGTTTCTTTTTATAAAATATTTTGATTTAATAAACGTAATTTAATGATTTGAATGTATGTATTGTAATAATGTAATGATTAGTTTTAATAAATTGTTTGACCTCCTCATTGTTATTCAATTTTATCGATTTATAAAACATTTTCAATAAAATTGTATTGTGTATCTTTTATAAAATTTAATAAGTTTAATGATTATGAAAGTAATTAACAATCAACTAACGTAAATTATCAAATTAATTAATTATTAATAACCAATAGTTAACAAATTAATGATAAATGAAACAATTGGGAGAATTATTAATCGAAGTTGAATAAAAGAAGATGGTATTACCGGTAAAAACCGGTAATATCGTCGATAGAAATATTTTTTTCGGTAATACCTGTATTGCAAAAGTCGGTATTTTTGGAATCCCTAATCCCAAGTATTCATTTAACTGAGCCAAACATACCTTTCCACCTCCCTGTAAATTATACTAGAATAAATAAATATATGAATATATTTTCAGCAGATATTTCATTAAACTCTGATTGAAGTCGAAGGAGAAGTAAATATAAACCGAAAATGTTAATCTTCGGATAAAATTGCTTAAATGACATTTAAAAACAGACGTATCGGTAATATAAAATGTTCAGAGCAAAATATAACCCCTAAATGGTATGTTGTCTCTAAAAATTATGAATGTTTTTTTCACTAAAAGTGTAAAATGGTAAACTCACTAAATCCTAAAACGATCATCTCACCAAATAAGAGTTAAATGATACGTTATCACAAAAAATGGACAAAACGGAAAAAATACGTCAAAAAATAAAAATTGATTAATTCAGAAATAAAAAAAGTTGAAAAAAACTGAAAATATTAGGAAAAAGAATAAATGTCCAATAATGAAGCATAAATTACGTATTCAAAATTTCACGACAACCTAGTTCCTACAAAAAATCCTTAGTAAAATTTCCTCATTAAATCTAATTCATGAAATTTACAAATGAAAATATGTAAAAATTTTCCAAAGAAAAAAAATTAGTAAAATATAATCAGTTATACACTAGGGATAGTTATTTATAATTTGGGATAATTATTTATTTTGGGATACTTTATAACTAACATTGTCATCTGACGGCATATATCTCTCAAAGTCCCGACTTCCGCACATAATACATTTATTCATAAATTAAAATATAGGTTTATAGGGGGCCATGAAAGGATTTTTAAGAGGCATCGAAATTTTTGATATATAATACACAAAACTATGAGGGTTGCTGAAAGATCAAAGATACAAAATATGATGGCACTGTTAAGGACCATTAGTTATTAAATTCAATTTATGTTACAATTTTTCTTGGTCAGCTTAGAATTAATTTACAATTAATTCCAAAGATTCTATTTAACCGCCAACAATTACCTAATCCAGAGTAGATAACAATTTATTATTGTTTAATTCTACCTTAGAAAATGGTTTCACTGATGGGGACATGTATGAAGTCTTATTTCTCCCTCTTTAAAAGATTAAACATTGACAACAAATTGTAAGTGAGAATTATTTTAATGTGCGATTATTTAGTTAATATTATATTATTACATCTCCCATATACTATTTCAATTCCCCTAATCTTATTGTTTTTTTTGTGAGATGCGACCATTTTATATTATTAGTGAGAGTTCTTTATTTTCTACTTTTATCTATTTTTGTGATGTATAAAACTCGATGACAGTAAATTAATTATTAATATTTTGAGGACAGAGACCCCTAAGAAGGGTTTTGAATATTGTATAAACTGCTTTTTTACTGACATGAGTAATGACAAAAATAATGTTCGGCTGACCAAAACGAATAAACTAATAAAATGAATAGCTCACCATCCAATTCTCGTCATCAAAGTGTTGTCATTCCCCGTTAATACTAGGGATGAGACCCCGGTGAATATCTTCTTCGATTCTCCTAAATTTGTCGGCTGCCCCGGCCTGGTACGTGACAGTCGGGCGATATTGAGGACAGGTACCTACTTCAGCAATATCATTGGGCCGTATCCTACTTTTCTATTTGAGCAAGTTGAGGGCTTCATTTTATATCCTCGACTTCAGACCCTGATCCAGGTGGTCTCCCAGTTCTGGACCTTGACCCAGTTGATTCTCCGTTCGGCTTCGAGCAGTTTTTGGGATATAACAGCAATCAATTGGAAAGCCGACTATCGACAATTCTTTTACACATATTTGTGAAGTGTCAAGTTGGAATGCTGCTCTACATATCAATCTGTGTCGTCATACTATTTCACTTCACTCTATCAACTCTGCGACTGGTGAATTAAATCATTCTGAAAATTATCAGTTCTTTCTACCCTGATTAAGCAATTAATGTGTACAATTCAATCTCGAATCACGTTTTCCTACCAATATTAACGATTTCGGTAACGTGTTAATTAGCTCACGACTAAAGTCTGCTCCAATATGACTATATGAGAAATCACGACTAGAAGTTCACGGATTTCAGTGATTTGTACTGAACGTCAGTATACCAGTTTATAGCCATCCAAAATCGTGTATATATCGGGAAGAAAGGTAAGTGAAAATCGCTCTGTATTTCCAAAACAAATGAAAACATCCGTATTCGTTCACTGAGGCTTGTAAATATCCTTCACCCGTTCCATTAACCGAAATCGGCATGTTCCATCTTGCACTCTCTTTGGGGATGGATTTCTCTGTTCGAATCTCTCATGTTTACAGAGTTTTGCGAGCCTACTTGGACAGCTAAAATAGTATTCCTTTCGTCAACATTAACTTACCAAAATGTAGGTGAGGAAGTTTGCGAATTTTTAGAATCCATTGAGATTTTCGTGATAAAGGGGACACATTAAATGAGAATTACTAAAATCGAAATGCTTACTCTTCATCGGACTCTCCAAAGATATACCGGCCTCCATAAATTGAATATTTCGGCGTTCCGACATTTAAACCAACCGGCAATTGATTATCATCGAATGAATATTGATTTGCATTTTTAATAATATAAATATTAACTTACCTATAATAAACGTGTGTGTGTCATAGCCAGATGCGATATTGAATTAACAAGATGACATTAAATTGGCAATTACACTATAGAAAGATATAAAAATTCGCTGTTGGAGGAAAAATAAATAAATACATACAAACACGGTTCACTAAATTTCTATAATAAAAAATACACACAACAGGACATTAATTTACACAAACCGCTTCTGATTATCATAAACGAGACATTCATTTAGTAATGTCAATTGAGCTTTGTTTTGGATCTTAGTTATATTTTAAGTTTTTTTTGTTAAAAATATGAAAAAAGAAGTAAAATATTTATTTATTTATTTAAATATACATTACATTTTTCAGAATTCACCTAAAATATCCTATTTCTTCAAGCATTTAGGAAATAATCTTTTAATATGATTATAGTAATTTTTCAAATTACTATAATCTGGTTTGCTAAGTTCCTCGATAACTGCTTGGGATATTGCAGTAAATCTGTCATTGAAAGTCATCCTTCTTAATCCCTTAGCCGAGGAAACTTTAGTCCTTACCCCATTTTTAATTTTGCTGAACACACTTTCGATGGGGTTCAAAAATGGACTATATGGAGGCAACCTTTCGATGTGATTGTTCAAAGATAATACATTATTGTAGATGGATGCATTATTGTATATCAAAATGAATCCAGAGCCATTCAGTTTCACAGTCAATTCGGGTATAAATGACTGGTATGATTCCTTTCTAAAAGAGCAAATGATGAATGGATTGGCCCATCTTTGAATATTGCCATAACTAGTGAAATATTTGGACCTCGATTTGTTGACACTTTGGTATAAATTCGATTGCCTACTCTAGATCTACCGAATCACTTGTTTGTCCATGTATTGAAAGAGCATTCATCTATATAAATAGATTTACTGCTCCTCCAACCTTCTTCAAGCAGACGTGTAACATGTCTGCCGAATATCCAATATTCTATCTGAATTTCTTCCACACAAGGCCTGATTTTTTTGATAGTTATTAATTGATTTTTCAGGTACCTGGAAATTAACTTTGTTGAAATTTCTATATTGTGATTTGTGGATAAAAACAATCTCATTTAATTTAATGTCGAATAATAATTTCTTTCGACATAGTTCAGTAATTCCTGACCAATAATTGTTGTGATAATTGTTGGTCGATTGCCTCCTCTTGTTCATGGGGATAAAATTCCAATCTTCCTATATTTCATAATAATGCTGTTTATTGTATTCCGTTTAATTCCGAGAATACGGCCTAATTCGTAATAATCCTGGCCATCTTCCATTGCTTTAATGATTCTTTCTTTATTAGCAATGGTTATTCTATATATATTTTATTAAATAACTAAAGTTTAATGAAAACCTTACAGATTTCTATGAATTTCTTGAAATGTAATAGTCGATTCTGAAGAAGCTTCTGAAATATCTTCAAACATTTTGATAATTATTTGTTTTAATAATAAAAATATTTAGCTAATCGAATGTCCGTATGATAAATCAATGTCCTATAGTGTGTATTTTTTATTATAGAAATTTTGTGAACCGTGTTTGTATGTATTTATTTATTTTTCTTCCAACAGCAATTTTTTCTATCTTTCTTTAGTGTAATTGCTAATTTAATGTCATCTTGCTAATTAAATATCGCATCTGGCTATGACACACACACGTTTATCATAGGTAAGTAAGAAACCAATAACTACTCAATTCCAGACATGGATCAACTATTTAAGTAGTCTGGATATTAAAATGGAATACAGGAAAAGGACAAGCTATACAAACACGGATATGCTATCCAGGAAAACATGCGGAACATGTGTACAGTGTATGATGGAACACGAAGATCCATAAACCGGCAAAATTAAAACCAGAATATTAACAGTAACAGCAGAAGGCGGAGATAACAAGTGGCAAAATGACAATATGGAGGTCCAAGAAATAAAGAATAAATTAGAAAATAAAGATCGTAAATTCATAATGGAAAACAACACGGTACTAACTAAGCAAGGTAAAATATGGATACCATCAAATAATAGACAGAAGATGATAAAAGAAGTACACGTATTGCTGTGCCATGCAGGTACACAGAAAGTAACGAAATATATCCAAAATAATTTCGACATGGAAAATTTAGCCACGGAAGTAAAAGAGGTAATTGAGAACTGCGAAAGATGTCAGAAAATGAAAACGACAACAACCAAGACAAAGGAGGAAACAATAAAGAGTAGTGAGCCATTCGAGAAGATATATATGGACATATGTGGGCCATTGAAAGAAACGTTCAATAAAAAGAAATATATTTGCGGAATCATTGACCATTATAGTAAATACATATCATTAACGGCCATAAACAAGCAAGACGAAAAAACAATTAGTGAGACTTTATTAAATAGATGGATATTAAAATTTGGAGCTCCAAAAGAACTTCATGTAGATTGTGGGAAGAACTTTGAAGCATGAAGTATTAAAGAACTAGCAAAGGCAGCTGGTATTGAATTAATCTTTTCAAGCCCATATCACCACAACACGCATGGTATTATTGAAAGACAGTTCAAATCAATCAGAGAGTATATTAACGCGTCATTGAATGAAGGAGAAAGAAAAAACTGGGCTGATTTAGTACCAGAAATAGAATATACTTTAAATGCAACAGTTCAAAAAACAACTGGAGTAAGTCCAGCAGAGATTATATTTGGAAGGAAAATCGACAGGATGAAATGGTACACGAATAAAGAAATAAATAGAGAGGATATGGAAAAGAGAATAGAGGCTTAAACACTAAAGCCAAACGGAAGCAAAACAGTGAGAAACTTCGAAATGGGAGATATGGTTTTGATCAAACAAGAAATTACAAATGAAGACGACGCAAGGTGGGAAAGGCTGTACAAAATGATAAAGAAAAAGCGGGATGGGAGGAGTTAAAATTAAAATGTTAAATTAAAATAATTTCATGATTAAATTTTGTAAAATTAAAAGTGAAACTTAAATTATTTGAAATATATTAGAATTAAAATGGTTTAAAATAATTTTGAAATAAAATAATTTTTAATAAAATTGCGATTCAAGTATGAATGTGGTTTGTTGATGGTATGTTGATATTTGGTTGAAATTAAAATTTATAAAAAGAAAATGTCCCAAGAATATTATGTTTATATAAGCAGATTTAGTGAAATATAATTTTGGATTTATTTAGTAATTTATTGATTTGATGACAGAAGAATTGAATGTTATAAAATCTAACAAGGCATATTCTATCGGATTTTCTGGTATGATCCTAGACTATCCTCCCTGATAAGTCGAGGACAATGACATTCTTAATTAAAATTGGTTTGCTTCTGCTATGTGTTTATGCTATGTTTGAGTTCGTTTCGTGCAATACTTTTTGCTTTTTATTTCATTTTACTTTACTTTCGCGTTTATCATTTTGGTGTTAGGTGAATTCTATTTGGTTGTATTTAATCGATGTGTTGACTTATTTTTGAGTTTAACTTCACTGGATGTTATGCCTGAATGTTATTTCCGGCGCATTCCGCTTACGTTTTATCTATGTGGACTTAAAATCAATTTTTGCTCAACACATGCATTTTATTCAAAATGGTTAAAACTAACCAAAAATTCCCTTGCGGAAATCATTTAAATATCAGTTTTATACACTGATCAAATAATGGTTATTTTTTTAAAGTTTACTTACCTTGTTTTAATCATTTTAAAAAATAAAGTAGATCCAATCACAAATGACCAGCACCCAGTTACCATGTTAAATTATAAATAAAAATTTAATTTCTATCATAAAAGCAATATTATATTTTAGTGACCAACGTAGGATGCAATACTCAGCAACAACCGTGGTGTAAAGATGTGCCAGGTTTAGAATATTGGCAGTACGGTTTGTCATTGGCTTTTTTTACTCTGGGATACCCTACAGCCAATGTCTTATCGTATGTGATATTCTCCAGACTTGTAGATCCATCTGCACAAGTAATTCTTTCTCATTTATACACTTACTTTCCAATTTCATATCTATATTTCTGAAATTTATATTTTTTGAATTATAGCTATAGGATAAAGATTAGGGTTAAGGCAAGTGGTAGGATAGGGTAGGTTTTTGATTAGGGTTCGCGGTTAGATGAAGCACATAGTATATTGTAAAATATTTACAAAATAATTAATCTTCAATTTTATTTATTTTAATCTCCTTTCTTCGTTATTGGTGAAACATATTTATTCCTATGAAGCATTCAAATGGTTAAATTGATCAAATTCTTTATTAAACGCATTTATATTTATTTTTCTTTATGAATAATGATATATTCTATCGGTTTTAAACATTTAGACCAGTGGTACTTAACCTTTATGGAGGTACCGAACCCCACCAGTTGCATATGCGCATTCACCGAACCCCTCCTAATTTGAAAAATTAAATTAAATTTTTACAAATTCAAAACATGGTATATATTTATATATAGGTGTACAAAATGAAAAAAAAACAAAGATCAAAACATTAAATTTTAATGGTTAAATCAAAACATGAAACATATTAATTAATATTTATTTCAAATCAGTGTGACTTCTGCTGTTGCCTTTCAGAAACCAATTCAGAAATTCGCGGCTTTACCTTGGCAATTGCTACTCTAATGTCATTTTCACAACAAAGTCTATTCCTCTTCTTCGTTTTTATATTCAACATCTTCGAAAAGGATTGCTCGCAAAGATATGTTGTAACAAACGGTATAAAAATCTCCAGAGTTTTCTTAGCAATAACAGGGTATGTTTCCATTTGTTGACACCAAAACGTTGAGAGCGATGTTGTTCTGAAGAGTTGCTGTTGATCATCATTGATGTTGACTGCTGTCTCAACCCTAAACGTGAAAGGCTGTCTCACCCATGGTGGATATGACACTCTTGTAGGGAATTATCCATCGAGAGATAAATGTCTATGGTCATTTTCGGGCGGCCATCTTGACCGGTAATCGCAAGCTCTACCGCTGCGTGATTACCTGCAGCCAATGATGGACAAGCGGGGTGTGTCACCATGAATCATATAAGTCGGGGTCTTGACCTACACCGAACCCCTGGGGTTCGATCGAACCCAGTTTAAGAACCACTGATTTAGAAAATTAATATGTAGTTCATGTAGTTCAGTTTGTTGTTGATAGAAAAACATCCGAAAGATCAAAATGGTGTTAATCATTTTTTGAGTAATTATAAAGATCATCTGTCAATGACTGATTTTCAAAAGATTCAGTTAAATTTGACAATTTGAATTGACATTTTAATCGAAATTAGCATGGATTCTCGGTCCATCACGCTCCCGATGAATCCCAAGATACTGCGTTAAATTATAATTTGATCTATGACCTTGCATTTGAGGTCAATGCCCTAACAATAAAACTCAAGTTCACTCATCTTGTATCATTCAATAAAGCTTTGGCAATGAATTTTAAATAATACATTTTCAAAGTTTTTCTCATAACATTGGTGCTTAAGGGTTAAAATATTGAACATTATCAATTTTATCCACAAGACACGTGAGAAATACATTTCAAATTAGATTATAAATAATTTCCTTTTATCAAAATTAAAGAAAATATTTACAGTTTCATTCACAATGGTGCAAATCATTTGTTCAAGATTTACACATTATTGTTGGTGATAACTTGCGATACCTTGTCGAATTTACTTGCAACCGGATATGTTTTTAAAAAATTTGGATAGTTAATAGTTAAATAAATTAAATCCTTGGAATAGATTTGTCGAGTTTTTCAAATCTCAACTTGATAGTTCCTATATAAATAAGAGCACAAACACTGGTTCAATACTTGCAGTTTCATGAGCTCGGATGTGTAAATAGGTATGCTCTTAATTATATTGCTATATCAATTTCTGAATTTGCAACTCTTCTTGAAAGCTTTTATTTTAGGGCGATTTGACTGAGAAAAGATTTTGTTGACTTTTCTTTTAAAAATTGTGATTTGTCAATGATTGCTATTGTGAGATAATTTCCTGTTCTTAAAGAGTATAATTCTATTTTTAGTATCGCCACGATTCCCAGGGTCTGTTTTCAGGTTGGTATCTGTGTATCATCATTTTGTAGAACCCTAAATCCGAAAATGAAATTCGGTAAAATATTTATGATGTTTTCGGAATTGCTTTTCTCTTTTGTATTTATATAATTTACATTAAGCAGAATTATAAATTGAAAGGTTTGTGTTTGTGCATTGATGTTTATTACTGTACATCTTATTTGAAATATATTTAATATTTAATTACATATATAAGAAGGTTTAAATGATTTCCATTATTCCTGTTCAATTAACAGCTAATCGATTTTCCTATATTTTCTATTTTTTCGATAATCTGTACTTAATTAATAACAGAGTTTACAAGAATATTAATAATTATAATAATGTGTTCTTAATATTTTTTCAAGAAAATTATTTACCTAATTGAACGATTTTTTAATATATTCAGTTTTTTGTAATTTTTGTAGATTATGGGTGAGTAAAATTTTAATTTAAATAAAAAATCCATTTCCTTTATTTTTTTCAGTGAAAATAAATGAGAGAATCTTAAAAACATGACCCAAAAAAAAACAATCTTGCACTTAGTGCAAAACACAAAAATAACAAGCAAAAAAGCAAACTGATTTTAAATTGATTTTATTGTTGGTTTACAACTTAATTTTTGTCGAATTGTGTCACTGTGTACCAATAATAATAATAATAATAATAATAATAATAATAATAATAATAATAATAATAATAATAATAATAATAATAATAATAATAATAATAATAATAATAATAATAATAATAATAATAATAATAATAATAATAATAATAATAATAATAATAATAATAATAATAATAATAATAATAATAATAATAATAATAATAACAATATCAATAATATTAATAATTACGACAACAAAGCGACTACACTGAAAAGTAACAACATCTTCAGATATTCACTTGGCAATAGAAATCGATTTATCTCATCAGAAATATTTTAAACAAAAGTGTTGTTTAACCCAAAAACAATTAATTGTGATTTCTCAAGACGTTTTGCTGATATTCTTGATTTGTATATAAAATAATAATAATAATAATAATAATAATAATAATAATAATAATAATAATAATAATAATAATAATAATAATAATAATAATAATAATAATACCAAAAAAATAATAATAATAACTATGAAGAAGATGAAAGATTCTAAAAGTTTTAATTAGAAATTTTGTTAAATTTTAAAAATATTTTTATCGAGAAATATTGAAATTTTTTTAAATAAGAAAAGAAAGAAAAGATAAGTTTTGAGTATATAATTTATTAAATAAAATTTATGGAATTATTTAGTGATTTGCAAACAGATATTAATGGTTTAACGGATGATAATCCTAATAATAACAAACAACAAATAATAAATAACAATAACAAACAATAAATAATAATAAACAATAATAATACATAAATAAATATCATCATTTTTTATCCGTTATTTATTATCAACAAATTCATAAAATATAAAGTTCATATATATTATAATAAACCAATAAATCAATAAAAATAAAATATATAATTACAGCTTAATTATCCCATTAATCACATAGATATTATTGATTATTATCCACAGGTATATTTATCCTATATTTATTTGTCCATATTATGTAATGTTTGAGTTTTAAAATCTTCAATGTCCATCTTCTAACAGATTTTAACCTTAATGTTATTCAATAATTATAACAATAAAGTAATAATAATAATAATAATAATAATAATAATAATAATAATAATAATAATAATAATAATAATAATAATAATAATAATAATAATAATAATAATAATAATAATAATAATAATAATAATAATAATAATAATAATAATAATAATAATAATAATAATAATAATAATAATAATAATAATAATAATAAATACATTTTAAAATTGCGTATGTAGTTATTGGAGACTTTTTTTATAAATATTTTAAGATATTATTTATGATATTATTTATGATATTATTATGATATTATTTATTGAAAGAAGTTTCTATGAGCTAATTATAGAAGCTTTAAAAACTTTTTAATTAAAAATTTTAAATTCTTCAAAAAGGTTTTATTTTGATTCAGTTTATTTTATACCAATAAGAAGTAAGAAAATGGAAATAAAAGAGAAAATAAAAAAAAACATTTGAAATTGAAGCAACTTAATTCTAGGAAAATGACTATTTTTATAGTTGAACATTCTTTCATTTTATTGAAGGCTTACAAAAGGCTTAAATTATCATTTAATTGTTTAACATTTAATTAATGTTGCTACCAGGAAATCATCACTTTATACTACTACTACTACTACTACTACTACTAATAATAATAATAATAATAATAATAATAATAATAATAATAATAATAATAATAATAATAATAATAATAATAATAATAATAATAATAATAATAATAATAATAATAATAATAATAATAATAATAATAATAATAATAATAATAATAATAATAATAATAATAATAATTTGCTTTTTGTTGCAAATAATGTATTTAATGAAAGAATTTTCGACTATAAGATAGTCCTTATCAATCTCCTGGAATTTAGCAATGTTCTTCCCGAAAATACCTTTCAATCTTTCTTTTATTTCCTTTCTCTTAATTCTCATTGGTTATCAATATAATATATACTTTCGTTTTATGAATATTTTTATTAAAAACTTTTAAAATTTTATTGAAAAATAAAATTAAAAATAAAATAAAATAAATACCATTTAAAATTCCAAAATGACACAAACTAAAAATTTTTAACTTTTTTTATAAAGCTTCTATAATTCGCTTCTAGAAGCCTAATAAAATATTTCAAAATATTTTAAAATAAAACCTCTAATAACTATACGCTATTTAAATATTTCAATAAATGTGTCAATTTTGATTTTTAAATCCTATTTTTTGAAAGTATATTTCCTAAAATTTTCTGTATTTTTTTAATTATTACTGTTTAATTTATTATATTTTTTTAATTTCTTTATATATTGTCAGTTATTCTCAAATTCAATGACAACAGATCAAATTCATGATTTCATAGATTTCTTCTTTAGTGTTGATCTTTGGCTGTCTGTTTATGATGAGAATTGCTTCTTTGAATCTGACATTTTTCTTTTGGATGTTTCAATAATAATAATAATAATTTATTTTTTAGAGCTTGTGGATGGGATTATTAACAGCGAGTGGAAGCACTGCTAGAGTTGTGGGACCATTATTCATATCAAAATTTTATGAGTCTTTCGGAACTCAGATTGCTTTTGGATCCTGGAGTGCGATTATTTTTTTATTTTTATGTTTCACTCCATTTTTATTATGGAAATTATCAAAGACTGAGAAACTGCGCAATATAATCAACTGAATTTGATTTAAGAGTAAACTTAATCATTATCCTTTTAAAGATGAATTTTGAATGTAGTTTAAATAAATTTTACACGTATTTTTTCAAAGGAGTATCTTTACTGCAATAAATACGAATAAACAGGAATTAGCATTGTAAGGAGTTAGTAAACCCCAAATTTAAAATTATTATGGTTAAATGGTAGAAGTGAGATCAGTTAGTAGAAATAATTATTTCTGTTAAATTTTTATATTTAAATTCTATATTAAATCATATCATATTATATTAAATTATATTAAATTAAATCAATTAAATGTATGACCGGTAATTACATTAATATTAATAATTATCACGCCTCGGTGTTTAAATATGCTAGTAAACGACACAAGTTTGAAGTTGTGAAAAAAATAAATGCTTGAAGAACATTTGAATTTAATTGCGTCTAACAAGCATTTTTATTTGTTGCATAAGAGTAAAAGATGTGTCAAAAATATGTGGCTATCCCATAAAATATTTTAATATTATTTTTGGGGCCAGCTTGTTTTAATATAAATGTTGAAGTTTCCAGAATCTCAACTTGGTATCTTATATAAATAAATAAGATGACAGTGGTTAGTAAATTTTATTTAATGTAACAATTACAAAGATGATTACCTGATAAAATATAAAAAATATTACACCTCAATATATTATGTATGTATAAGTGTATGTCTATGTGTGATTGGATGTGTTTTCTGATCTCAATTTATTGTATTTTATATTTTAATCTTTCAGTAGTCGAAATAAAATTCCTCTAGAGCTAAGAATTGTTTTGAGGATTTGACTGAACATTCCCCCAGCTTATATACAAAATTTTTGTTGTCCTTAAGTGCTTGTTATTATTGTTTTATTTATTTAATTACAAAAAATCAATTTGTTATATGGATTGAATTAAACTTTAATTCATATATTATAATTTAAAAATTTGTATTGTGGAGAATTTAAAATTAACATCATTTTAAATTATTTCAATAATACTTATTTTTTGGAATATATATTTTTGCACTATTTCTTATTTTATAATTTTATAGATGTATAACATGGCGTCACGAGAAAAAAAGAATACTTACAAGAATTTATATTTAATGAAAGGCTCTCAAAGTTGAAAGTCTTTAAGAGATACAGTAACGAAACGATTGAAGAAAATTTGAAGAAAGTACAAAATTTTTTAAAGCAGTTCGGGGAACACAATTTAGTAACAGCAGATGAAGAAAAAGAGGTTTTCCTAAAGTACTTCGAAGAAGGTGTAATAAAGGAAGTAGATTATATGACAGAGAAAGATGCAAGATGAAGTCAATAGTGGTACACCGATAAGATTACAAAATTACTGAGTCAACGACAAAAGTAACATGCGCTAACGGAAGTACAGTGCAATGTATCGGAAAGATTAAGTTCAATATTTCAATCGCGCATATATCAAAGAGTTATGTTTTTGACAATTTGAGTAATATATTTCCACATATTTATACAGGACTTGGAAGCATGAAGAGATGCGGAATTATTATTGATGAAGCAAATGACGGAATTGAATTGCAAGGGATTAAGATTCCATTTTTATCTAAGAGAATTCCTGCTTCATCTTTAATAGAATGACAACCGTACTGGGGAGTCGGAGTCTGGTTGTGACGATAAAGGAAGCAACTGTCTCTATCATAATGATTCTTAAAACGACTATTTCTATTATAAAAATTATTGTTATCTCTAAAATTATTTCTATTCTCAAAATTTCAAATTGGACTATCAAATCTCCGTCTGTCCTCAGGCGATTAGCTTCTATTTGGCCTTGGATTAAATTTTCGTCTATTATTTACGTAACTCAAATATAATTGTTTAATTTCCTTTTAGGGGATACTGTCATTATTACTCTTCAATTCAGTTTTCCCCCAATTGATTTTTCAATTTCTACAGCATCCATTTCTGGTCTAAATCTATCTCTTTGCTTGAATGCGTTTTGCTTTATATACTAACTCATTTAAATCTACATACTCTATTGTGATTAATGTTTTATATAGATATTTTATTATTCCATTACAGAATTTTCCTTTATTAATTTACTAGTGTGCTATCCGGCACCAAAAACCCTTTTCACTAATTCTGTTAACGTATATATGCATTCGCCTACTGATTCTCTTGCTCCTTGATATCTATTTCTAAATTTTTGCATATTTATTTTTTGTAGATCTCTATCTATTACAATTATTATTCAAGAAATTATTAAACAAAAGAACATTAAATAAAATTAGTATATTAAAGAAATTAAACCCAAGAAGAATACATAAAGATGAAGAGGAAGATGACAATTATCAAAGATCATATACTGCACTAGCATCTATAATTGTTGATAAAAATTCAATACCACAAGAAATTGAAGACCAAGTTTCATATTTGGAAACAAGAATGCACGAGGAAGAACTTAGAGGAAGTGGGTGGTTTTTTAAAGAAATTAAACAAATATCATTAAATATTAGTCAATATAGAACACCGGTAAAAAATTGATCAGTTGTAAAAAAAATATGAAATTATATAGACACTTTTATTAGTAGTGTTTTGGCATTTGAAAGTGTTACAAATTTTTTATTTTTTTGGGGGGAATGGAGCGATGTTCACGCAGAAGGGAGGAAAATAAAATAAAATCTTTTTAAGGCTTTCAAATGCCAAAACACTACTACTAAAGTCGTATTGTCACATAAAATGATAAAGATCACAACGTCGTCTTAGATGATAGATTAAATATATTTTCAACGATAAGGATTATATAGAGAAGTAAAATTGATAATCACATAAAGTTTGAATTACTGGGGTTGAATGGGCTTGAGAATTGAGGTTTGTTTGAGGATTGTTTGGGATGATTGAATTATGTTTGATTGATTAGATTGATGTGTATCGGGATGGATATTCTAATTGAGATTGTGATTGAATTGAAATAATTGTTCGATTGCTTGAAATATATCGTATGCACTTGGATGGATATTCTCATTTCTCAGAGTATATATTTACTCGGTATGAGTTTGCCCCAGTCTTGTAATATTTTGACAGGATGAATGTGTCGATGGGTTTACCCTCATCATCCAACACACTTATCGATCTAACGCCGACTTAACTTATCCAACTGTTACGCTCTCACACCGTCGCACTCATACACCTCTTACGCACGTCACTTTCTATACTTTATTCTCAAAATTTCCTATTATAAAGAATTTTACTCACGCTCACGATTTCGACACATGCATATTCATTATAAAGGAAACTTGACCATTATTCAATTTATTTCAGTAGATGGATTGGGCACCGCTGGCACAGGGCACCGCTGGCACAGGGCACCGCTAGCACAGTACCCCCCCCCCACCCACCCCGGTCGTAAAATTTTTAAAAAATTCTAAGTCTAAAAGTACATTTTTTCCAAGGTCAAATTTAAACAAAGACATATGACTCATCAAGGTCATTTAAACAAAGACCATGACTCATCCTATGACTCATCAAGGTCATTTTCAAGGTCATATGACTCATAATACGACTCATCAAGGGCAGTTTTTTTCAAGGTCATTTAGACAAAGGCCATGACTCATCGAGGTCATTTTCAAGGCCATATGACTCATACTATTACTCATCAAGGTCATTTAAACAAAGACCATGACTCATCCAAGGTCATTCTCAAGGTCATATGACTAATACTATGACTCATCAAAAATTTTCAAGGTCATTTTCAAGGTCACCTGAGTCATCCTATGACTCACCAAGGTCATTTTCAAGGTCGCATGTCTCATCCAAGGTCATTCTCAAGGTCATATGAGTCATCGCGATGAGTCATCAAGGTCATATTATTATTTTTAAAAAATATTATTATTTTTATTATTATTTTTAAAAAATATTATTATTTTATTTTTAATTTTTTCAAAGTTCTCGCCAACGAAAATTAATCATCGATAGCTCATTTTAAAGCTCAATCCAAGACCTTTCGAATGAGCCATATATCTTGTTATTAAGATTATGATATTATTATTATTATTATTATTATTATTATTATTATTATTATTATTATTATTATTATTATTATTATTATTATTATTATTATTATTATTATTATTATTATTATTATTATTATTATTATTATTATTATTATTATTATTATTAGTATTAATCTATATACACCGAGTCTATATACTCCGAGTCTATCCGACAAAATATTTTGTCCCCCTATGGGTAATGCTCACAAGGGTACTGGTCACGCTCAACAACTCACAAATCAACAAATCAACAAAACATACATTTATTTAAACAATAAAATAATGTAAAATTAACAAAGGTAAACTAAATATTGATGTACTACTATTCGCAGCAATATTGTTTGAAATTGGTAACGTTGAATTGATTTTCAGATATTCTATTGATCCTTTGATTGTTTGAATTTCTCTTAATAATAATTCAATCTTTTTTAACAAATAATCATGCTTCTTATCAATAATTTTCATATTCTTTTTATTTTCAGCAATAGAGTTATTGAAAACTTCAATATGTTCAATCAATTTAATTTTTATATTTTGTATATATTCAAATGTTAGTTCATAACTGTTTTCTAAATTCTCCAATCTTTGAGATATTCTTTTTCCTGGATGCTTTGACCATTTTGGTTTGTCGAGAATATATAAAATATCCATCAACTTGGCTGTATTCGGACAAACACATATTGATTTATTAAAAGACTCCACTGTTATTGTTGTATTGTGTGAGCACACACTCGTTATAATAATTAGCAATATTAATATAGTTTTCATGGTGTATCAAATCAAAACCTTTCTTTTACATTTATAGTCTATCAACCAATCAAAATCATACAGTATTAGTATAAATAAAACATCATATTTTAAATTATTGTAAAAATGTCTCATTTTATGGAAAATCTTTTAAGCGAACTCGTCAACAAGAATATTATGGAAAGCCTAAGTTTCCTGGTCGATCGGACCGAAAAGATCATAGAAGGAAATCATATTGATTATGAGGATGTGCTCAATTCCGATTGCATCGAAACTAAAAAATTCTATTTTAATAGGATTTTTAACTGCCTATGCGACGAGGAGATGAAGTGGACCCGAATACTAGTAGGGTTCGCTTATATGAAGATTATAATCGAAAGAAGTCTATGGGACTCTGAACATTATTATCAGTGGTCTCAAGAAGTAATACTTTTATAATCTATATTTTATTAATATTTATTTTCTAGATAATCAAGTCAAAGTTTCAACCATGGATTGAAGCCAATGGCGGATGGGGCGTACTGAATCAACTCGCCAGAAATGCGAAGGAAATAGATGATCAGAAAAGAAAATTTAAAAACTATATAAAACTTGCAACAGGTGTTGCTATTTTGTATGCTTTATCGCGATTTTTTAAATAAAAATTAATATAGTTATTTTGTTTGATTTTTAAATAAAATTTTAAATAAATTTACAAACACTAATTAACTAAGATTTATTAATTAACACATTCGCAGTCGTCATCTCCACATTTCATTATATTTTCAACGACATGATCAATACAATCATTCGTAATATTATCTTTAGATTCATCTTTAGGTTCCTCTATAGGTTCCTCTATAGGTTCATCTATAGGTTCATAGATTTCCTCATCAATTTCTTGAGTTTCTTCCTCATCAATTTCTTGAGTTTCTTCCTCATCAATTTCTTGAGTTTCTTCCTCATCATCAAATCCTGTATCTTCACTCTCAACTATCCAGCCGATATTTAAGGCATTTGTAATAGATAATATGTCCTCAATTTTCACACCAGATATTTCTGCTAACTTTTCCAACAAAAAGTTGATTAAAAATTCTAAATAATAAATAATTCGGTAATTAATTAATCATGTTAACCTTTTTCTGCAGTCATTTTCATCACTTTAAAACTATATTATAAGTTTGTTTATAGATTTTCTTTGTTAAATTTGCATGTCATTTGCATTTATGTTGCAATTAATAAAGAGAAAAACAAATCTGACTAATACATTTATTAAATATAACATTAAAATATTTGTGAAAGTCTAGCAGACATAATTTTCCAAATAGGAGAATATACATCATTATTATCAACTTTATATCCCTGGATTGCAATTGTTATATACCAATTTTCATTTTCTTTGAAACTGATTTCATCAAAAGCATCATAAAATCTTGCATATCTATTGTTGAACCACGCATGTTGATTACACGATAGATTCGAATCTATCCGTTTAAAAACATCATCAATAGTTTTGACATCAATCATTGAAAGCGTGCCGGATAAGAATTCAAATTTAGTTGGAATTAGCTTGACTGGTGCAACCAATTTCATATTGATTTCTTCTTTCAAAAAATACATTTTGTAGTTGTGGAACATTTGAACTGGTTGTACCATTTCTTTAGGTTTTTCGGTGCTTGAAATTTTCTTGGTCATCGTGAATAATGAATAAATTTAAATGTTACAGGGTTTTTATACCTTTGACTCATGCCTATCAACCAATCAGATTATAGCATGTCTTTGTTTAAATTGCATTCAAAATGCATTGATGTTGCATTGTCACATGTTTTGTTATATGTTCTATTTACAGATTTATTATTTATGTGTTTTAATTATTACATGTTCTATTTACAGATTTATTATTAATGTGTTTCATTATTATTAATGTTTTTACTATTATTAATGTTTTTTACTATTATTGTTATTATTATTATTATTATTATTATTACTATTATTAATATTATTACTATTATTATTACTATTATCAAAATATATAAAATATCAAAACTTAAATAACGAAAACTAAATAACATTTATTTGTTAAAAACATTCAAAATGTATTCTTGATATGATGGAAATCCCGAAGAGTTTTAACCAAAACCCATTCTACATATCGCTGATATCTAGCTTTGCAGCAGGAACAGCTATTGTAACATAAATATTCTGGATCCACATGTTTAATTGTTCGATTTATCTTCACATCCCACATAAATTGATGGAAAATCTCCAACATCCTTATCCCCGTCGCATTGAACACCAAATCGGGGATTAATTCTGCAGGCTTGTTGTATACTGCTGCATTGATTTCTGGATAATAGTATGCTAACTTCTTTAGCATGACTGCAGCATATTCTTCTGAAAAATATAATATTTAAATTTCTAAACAAAAAATAAAAATTTACCATAATCATCTATTTCTTTTATTAAATTCGCGGCGCTTGGTATTTTGTACATAGTGAAATAAATGAATCCTAAACAAAAACCGTTTGTTTAAATCAATCAATAACCAATTAGAAATTAACCAATTAGAAATCGACCAATGAAATTATCTCATTTCGAACATTGTCAACAAATTCTCTATACTCCAAATTTCTCAACCCCAACATGACAACCTTTCCACTAGCAAACACGTTGACACATATAGGGTTATATTTTAATAGTCTTAGTGCCGGAAACAATTCCGGTTCAAACATACAATCACATTTTTTCGACATGTTATATAGATTGATACTATGTCCCATATCCATAGTAACGGTAATTGATTGGATTATAATATTATTTATTCGATATTGTAATTTATTAATATTCAAAGGTTTCTTACATCCCATGATTCGACATTTACCAGTCTTGAAAAATATTATCGGATATTTCCCGCTTCTATCGATAATTTGCTGGGGTTTCCCTGGTGGGAACCTCATATTCGATACATCAAAATTTCCTCGATAATTTATATTTGCTAACATTATTAAATCATTTATGAAAATTAGTCTTTATATATAAATTGAGCACGAGTTCATTAAATCATCGAATATAAACAAATACACATTTATAAAATTTTTGAAATGGAATTAAGAAATGATGCAGTATACCAAATCGTTGGTCCGAGTGGTAGTGGAAAAACATTATTTGTTTGTAAATTACTAAAATCAAATTTATTCAAATCAAAATTCAACAGGATTTATTGGCATAGGGGTGCTGATGAAGAACATGGATTAACTCAATCAAGTTTCTGTAAATTATAAAACATGAAAATAGTAAAGGGATTTGATAAAAACTGGTCCAGCCGATTAAAGAAAGGTGATGTCATTATTATCGATGATTTGTATCAAGAAGCTAATAAAGAAAAAGATTTTAATAATTTATTTACAAAGATCAGCAGACATGTCGGTGTAACAGTTATTTTCATAACACAAAATCTATTTCATCAAGGTGGGGCACATCGAACACGTAATTTAAATGTACAATATTTAGTCATTTTCAAGAATCCTAGAGATGCAACAGTGATTGATTTTCTTGCACGCCAAGCATACCCTAACAATCGTAATTTTCTTATCAGTGCATTTCAAGATGCTACAAAAATACCTCATGGATATATATTTCTTGATTTCACACAACAATGTCCCGATGATTTACGAGTAAAAACAGATATTTTCAACCCAAAAGGTGCCATGGTTTATAAACAAAGTTGAAAACCTCTATGAATAATAATGTTTCTAAAAGCAAGGGTGAAAAATATTAGGAAATTAAGAAAAGGTATTAGAAAGACTATTAAAGTTCCAAAGGTTCCACCAACAACTAGTTATACACCATCTAAAAACTTGTAACTGAAAATTTCTCTGCAATGAATCTTATTTCGAAAAATCCAAAACCTAAACGTAAAACCCGTAAAACCCGTAAAACTGGTAAAAAAGTAGTTAAAAATCATCGCAGTTTTCCATTTTTTAATGCATTGTTAAAGGCCCCGAGTATGAAAAGAATGAATATATTGCAATCATTCCCAAATTTTGTTGTCGATGATTTACTCAATATTATACTTAAAGTAGTCAAAGGCAAAATTAAAATCAGTAAATCAAAAAAGCATTTATTGAGCAAACATAGGAAACCTTTATTATCTTTAGTAAATAATAAAAATCGTAAGCAAATGAGGAAAATTATATATAAACAACAAGGTGGATTTATTGGTGCATTGATACCTCTGGCATTATCATTATTAGGTGGAGTTGTAGGAAATCAATCATAAACAATGGGTGCTAATCCTTCATTGCCCGACATAAAATTTAATTTTAAATCTTCTTGTTGTAATGGAGAAGATTTGGACGAACCCAGAAGACGAAGCCGGTTTCGGTGGAGTGGCAAAATTAAACAAAAGAGTTCCGAATTCGAAAAAAGAAACCCAGAAGTGGTTATCAGATCAGCTTGCGTACAGTTTGAACAAACCAATGCGGAAAAGATTTCCAACAAGAGCGTATAAAACATTCGGTATTGACGATTTATGGCAAATGGATTTGATGGAGATGATACCTTATTCGAAAATTAACAATGGGAATAAATATATTTTAACATGTATTAATGTATACAGCAGGTTTGCACGAGCAATACCAGTCAAGGCAAAATCTGCAGAAGAAGTGTCCAAGGCAATTAATATTTTATTTAAAGATGGACATCCTAATAACTTGCAAACAGATTTAGGTATTATTATTATTATTATTATTATTATTATTATTATTATTATTATTATTATTATTATTATTATTACTATTATTATTATTATTATTATTATTATTATTATTATTATTATTATTATTATTATTATTATTATTATTATTATTATTATTATTATTATTATTATTATTATTTTAGGTAAAGAATTCTACAATAGCAAAGTTAAGCAAATCCTCGATAAACTGAAAATAAATCACTACTCGGTACATTCTCAATACAAAGCTGCCCATGTTGAAAGATTTAATCGAACATTGAGAGATAGATTAAAGAAATTCTTCGTGCATCAAGGTAATAAAAAATGGGTAAATGCTTTACCGAAAATAATAACAAGTTATAATCATTCATCACATCGATGACTGAATGGATTGAGACCGGTTGATATTACATCAAAAACATCATTGACTTCTTAGAAATCTGTAAAAATTACAAAACCTAAATATAAAGTCGGTGACCATGTTAGAATTAGTAAAATTAGTGCATCACCATTTATTAAAAATTTTGATACAAATTGGAGTGATGAAGTCTTTGTAATTTCAAAAATAAATACTAAACAGAATCCTGTAATGTATGTCATCAAAGACAATGATAATAATATTGTACAAGGGAAATTTTATGAGCAGGAATTACAAGTCATTCCTCCCCCAAAAGTATTTAGAATTCAAAAAATATTGAAAACTAAAAAGGTCGGTAAGGATAAACAATACTATGTCAAATGGCATGGTTATCAAAACCCGTCATGGATATCAGCAAAAGACCTAGTAAAGTGAATTTTTATACTATTTTGCCGAGCAATAGTTGCCCATTAATTCATCCAGACAATCAAGCAAGCAAATTCATCATCGAACTCCAAAACCCTATCTATTTGGATAATGACTGGGAAGTTGCTCTGTTGGATTTTACATTTGTATACAATTTATTCCCAATCTATAGCAAATCAGTTATTGAATATAATAAGAAAGTAGCAGTAACGGAATATATTAGTGTTCTTATTGATAAAGATAGTTATAACTTGACGAGTTCATCGAAATCAAGGAAACCTATAATTTATGATGATGGTCAATATTTATACATGAATTGCTTGAATAAGCCATTCGAAATTATATTTTCTACAACGGCTGATGCTAAACGTCTTGGATTTACTGATTTACGTAATGTATTTAATGATACAGTCAAAATAAATCTCTCTACACTTCCAAAAACTAATAATTTAGTGGAATTCAAATTTAAGCTATCATACTTTGAAATAACAGAGCATGCATATACTTTTAAAGATAATTTATATATTACAGACCTCGAACAATTACAATCTTATTTAGGTGAGAATTGTAGCGATATTTTAACAGTTTTTGAGCTTCAAAAAGATAAAGTATTTAGATTTAGTATAAATTCTAATCTTAGTCAAGTTAAATTTGACTCAAATTTGTCAAAAACATTAGGATTGACTAAACCAGTATGTACACAAAATGAACAAATTTGTGAAGGAACAAACAAACCGAAAATCCTTAAACATCATCAGCAAATGTTCATTTACAGTAATATCGTAGAACCAGTTATTGTTGGCGATTCTAGTGTTCCTTTAATGAAATCTATATGGATTGAAAAACATGATCAAGATGAAGTTGTACAAATCAATGTAGAAAATCCCATGTATTTACCTGTTTCAACATCTTGTATAAAAGGCTCAAAGGTTTTCACTATGTGCTCATCATTACAACTTGATTTTATGGATCAACCGAAATATTTACTACCGGGAGTTAATGTACATATTAGACTGAAAAGGTCGGATTCTGCATTATCTCTTACTAGTGCAACTACTACACCAATATGTCAATTAGTTGATGCAAAATTATTGGTGAGAAGAGTACGAGTAGACCCCTCAGTATTAGCAGGTCATCAATTGGGTCTTAATTCAAAACATGCAATTTATCCATTAAAAACAAAGGAAATTGTACAATTTGCTATTGCTAAAGGTGCTTCATCATTCTATAAAGAACAAATATTTGGTGACAGAAGAATGCCTAATTTTATTCTGATAACATTTCAAAGTGAAGCACAATATAATGGATCATATACTGCGTCCAGCTCAATTTTCAAAAACTTTGGTGTTACATCATTGACTTTGTCGAAAAATACTGATTATAGAGAAACATATATTCAAGATTTCGAGAATGACAATTACTGCGCGACATATATGCAGAGTATTGTTAGAAATCTGGGTTATTTAGATAAAAATTTGAATTGCGGAATAACTCTAGAAGATTTTAAAAGCAAATACCCATTTTTTACATTTGTTTTAGCCCTTGATTTTGATTTAAATCAAAGTCAATTACCTCAAAATGGAAATTTACGACTGGATATAAAGTTTGCAAAAGCTATTACTGAACCAGTACATGTTATAATATATGGAGTATTTGAAAATGAAGTTCAAATTACTGCAAATAGAACTGTGTTGGTATAAATGTATACAGAAACACAAAAAGTTGTCATGGAGTAAGTTGTTTTTTATACTCTGGATTTATTTAAGTAGTTCTGTTCAGGTCAATAAAATCGGAAAACAGATATTGGGAAATGAATTTGTTGGAGTTTTTCCTCTTGATAAAATTCCATATTTGAGCAATAATCAAGCCATAATCGTCAATACTCAATCGTCTCATCTTGGTGGAGAACATTGGATAGCTATATATGTGAAACCTGGTAATATATTCGTGTTCGATCCTATGGGCTTTGTTGATATCAAAACTACAAACAATGGGGAAACCTATTGTGTATAATAAAACTATGTTTCAAAATCCCTTGACCCAAACATGCGGTCAACATTGTTTAGCTTGGTTATTGTACAAAAAATTTGATGTTTAATAAAATTTTATGTTTAATAAATGTATCCTTTCCTTTGTTGTTGTGATTATTATTATTAATATTATTATTATTATTATTATTATTATTAATATTATTATTATTATTATTAATATTATTATTAATATTATTATTAATATTATTTTGAAAAATATTATTATTTTATTATTATTTACATAAATATTATTAATTTTAGATAAAGACCGCCTTTGCCTGAGGCATGCACAGTGCAAGTTAACAAAGGCATGACTAACAAAGGCAGTCACATGTAATTTCTGAGTGATTTACATTACATACATGCATGCGTGTGATTGGTTGAGAGAGTAAAATATTCAGTGTATATGTGTGTGTGTCTATATTCTCATTGGCTGGGACAGGAAAATATTCATTCTCTTTATAAACATTGACAAATCTAAAATTTGTCACAATTATTTTAAAATTTTAAGAATTCAATTTCGAAATCAATTTACTAACTAAAATGCAAAATAACAATAACAATAATATCTTAAGAAATCTGTTGACGACTATGGGTAATTTATTTTATTATATTTTATTTTATTTTATTTTATTCTTTTAGAACCATTCGATTGGTATGAAGTAACTGAAGACGAATCTATGTTAAATGTCGATAAGATCTTCGGTAAATTTATTATTGTAATTTTTATTAAATTAATTTTTTCATTACAGAAAATGATAATGAAAATAGCGACGATGATGTCGTCTTTATTGGGCAAACGGATGCCCCTAATAAGATCTTTGGTAAATTTATAATTTTAATTTTTATTAAATTAATTTTTCATTTAGAAAATGTTTTAAATAGCGACGACGATGATGTCGTTTTTCTTGGGCAAACTGATGCCCCTAATTATGCCTCAGTTTTCAAAGAAAGAAGTAAATTTATTTTATTTTAGTATTTTATTTTTAAAAACTTTTTAGTGTTTAATGTCGATATTGATGCAGAAATTAATAATCCTATGGAAGATTTTATCGAAAATGTGGTACCGGATAATGACTCTTCTGAGGTACCGGATAATGACTCTTCTGATGTAGAGGACCGAATTAATAATGACTCTTCTGAGGATGATTCTGACATGGAATCACAATGTAAGATTTATTTATTTATATATATATTTTTTTATATATTAAAATTTCGTAAGCACTTTTTTAAATATTTTGATAAAAATTTTCTTAAATATTTTGATAAAATTATGATGAAACTTATGACGAAAATTTATGACGAAAATTTATGAAGAAAATGAAAATGATTTATGAAGAAAATGATGATGAAAATGATTTATGATGAAAATGATTTATACCCAAAATTATGATGAAAATGATTTATGCCCAAAATTATGAAGAAAATGATTTATGCCCAAAATTATGATGATGAAAATGATTTATGAAGAAAATGATTTATGATTTATGATGAAAATGATTTATGATGAAAATGATTTATGCCCAAAATTATGATGAAAATGATTTATACCCAAAATTATGAAGAAAATGATTTATGATGAAAATGAAAATGATTTATGATTTATGATGAAAATGATTTATGCCCAAATTATGATGATTTATGATTTATGACCAAAATTATGATGAAAATGATTTATGATGAAATTATGACGAAAATTTATGAAGAAAATGAAAATGATTTATGATGAAAATATTATGATGAAAATGATTATATGAAGTAAATACTATGTTTTTGAAATATAATCAAAGTATTTAAAAAAGTGATTACAAAATTATAGTTATAAAATAAATCCTTGTAGTTTGCAATGTGCATCTACAATAGTTAAAATAATAATAATAATAATAATAATAATAATAATAATAATAATAATAATAATAATAATAATAATAATAATAATAATAATAATAATAATAATAATAATAATAATAATAATAATAATAATAATAATAATAATAATAATAATAATAATAACAATAATAATAATAATAATAATAATAATAATAATAATAATAATAATAATAATAATAATAATCTGATTCGTCTACTATAGTCTCTCTAATATTTAACATATTCATATAATAATAATAATAATAATAATAATAATAATAATAATCTGACCTATCTACTAAAATCTCTCTAATATTCTCTCGAATATATTAACCTATTTTCTATAAGGATTTATCATCATTTGTTATATAGTTCATTTGAATTAAATAACAAATGATGATAAATCCTTATAGATGTAACAATTAGTTTTCTATATAGAAAAAGAATAAAACTTTAATTTTATTATTTAACAGGTAGACTATACCCAAATTATTGCCAATCATCAATTGGGCATAACGAACAATGTCATGATACGATGAAAAAATATTACCGAAAAAAGTTTAATTCACTCAACTTTTTTATATGTCCCAAATGCGTGACTAGCGAAAAAATAAAATATATGACATTTTTTAATAAACATCATAGTCACTTAGGGCAATTTTCGATTTCAAAAAATGTTTTATTTAAAAAAATAAATAAAAATAAAAAAAATTTACAAAAAAATTTACAAAAAAATATTATTAAAAAAGATGTTATTAAAAAAGATTAAAAAAGATTTAAAAAATATTAAAAAAAATATAAAAGAAAAAACAGATTATAAAGATACTATTAAAAAAGATACTATAAATATTATTAAAAAAGATTCTATAAATATTATTAAAAAAGATTCTATTAAAAGACCTGCTGGTTTAATTAAAAATTATATTCCTAATAAATTATCGCGACCTGAAGTGATAGTCATCAGCAAAGATGAATGTGTAGCTTCAACATCGTTCACACAACAAGCACCCTCTACACAACAAGAAGTGATAGTCATCAATGATGAATGTGTAGCTTCAACGTCTTTCAACATATGTCAAATAGGCGGCTCTTTGTTTGAACCTATGGTAGAATCCGATTTGAACGGATCGCGAAAAACATTAAAGTTTGACATAAGAAATCAAAACTTAGTAAAAATAGCCCTAACATCAAAAATTGAAGAAAGATTAATAGAGGAAATAGAAAAGATGGGCAATGTAAAAATTCAATTTACAATTTTAATTAAATTTGAAAAAGATGGGGAGATCCGGGATAATTATTTTTCAAACAATGCGCAAGTTTTTACAGCAAACTTTATAAACGAGGGGGTGGGCAAATTAAATGAAAAGATTGAGCAATTCACTTATTTAGGAAGCGGGTGGCAAGTAATGAATATTTTAGAGATAGATTTTATTTTAACGAAATACGCACCCGTTAGTAGATTATCCGGACATAGTTATATAAAAACCCCATCTGCATTAAAATTAAAACACGCAATAATTAATGTTAAAAACAACGACCATAAGTGTTTCTTGTATAGCATCCTTGCGCTTTTAAAAAGAGAAGAAATAGGTCGTAATCACCAAAGAGCCGCCAAATATTACGAATTTTTACATCTATTAAATTATGATGAAGACACAGATTGCCCGATGAGGCTATGTAACATTCCGAAATTCGAAAGGAAAAATCCAGATTTAAACTTAAGCATAAACGTTCTGTCTTATAATCCAGCCAGTTCTGATTGTGATATTTCTGAGGATTATGTAGCTCACCACCCTCATCTTAATATTGTACATCGCTCCAAGGTTATAGATGGTAGGCCGATTTATTTATTACTTTTGAGTAATAAAGATAAATATCATTATACGGCCGTGACAGACTTGGACAAATTAATGAATTGCCATTTAAATGAAAATGTTAATGTTCAAATAAGGTGTAACTGGTGCCCACATTGTTTAAATGGCTTTAGATATAAGAATGCTTTCGATCAGCATGTTGCTCTATGCTGTAAAAATCAGACTGGCACAACCTTGTATACACTTCCTAAAAATAAGGATTTATTATTCACAGATTACGCAAAAACCGTTACACNTCATACAAAATCTGCTTTTTGATATATGCTGACATGTCTCCGATAGTAAAATGCGACATCTATGAGTCTGTAAGTGTACCTAATGTCTGATATAATCCACTGAATAGTATTATCGGACAGAGATATTCGTCGCATCTTTGCTTTACTGGAATCCCTAAGAATTAATTTCACCATCTTCAACATGCAGGGTTTGAAAAGCCTTTCCCCAATTGTGTGAGGTTTCTTTTGCTTGGCAATGTCCAATGCGACTTCGAATGATGGTTGTACTAACGCTGTGCTCTCTTGCTTAAAACTTCCAGTTTGATCAAGTCTCTGGCGTTTGCTACTAGTTTTATACCTACAAAAGAACTCCAAATTATTTTGAGTCTGTTATGAATGCTTCGTCTTTAAGTTACGTTTCATTTTTGAAGGTTTCATAGACTCGTGACTAAGAACAACTTTGCATAATACTCATTATGGTTTTCCTATTCAGTTACTAACCAAGTTAGTAAAGCCAAATTTGAGATATTCTTCTGAATATTTATGTTTCTTTTCCATTGCCGAAGAAAACTATTTTACGCTACGTAAATAATAATGTACCTGAAAACTAAACGAATGAAATATTGAAATTCTATGTAAAATGTTATAACTGTTTTTTAAGTCACACCCGCGTATGTATGTATGAAGTGTTTTTTGAAAATGAAACAACTGCAAATGCATACGAAAACCGAATTTTTTGGACAACAAATCAATACTGAATAAGTCTGTAATGGCAAGAGTTTAGAGATAGTGAGTATTTAGTTTTGTAGTACCTTTAAGTTTAAGAACCTTTAAGGATTTTAGCTTTTCCATATCAAAGTGAATAAATTTTTTTTTTCAAATTTATACTGACTGCTTTGTTGATTAGTCTCGTTGCATGTTGGAACGGGTTCGGACCTTAGTGCATCTGGTAAAATGTACCTAATCGACACATATTTCAAAACATCTAAAAAATAAAAAATCCATTGTAGTGAATATCTAAAATCTTTAGTTAGCTAGCGACTCCTTTGGGTGTTGCGACCCATAGGTTGGGAACCTGTGCCTTGGAATCACGAACAAACTAAAAGCTTGTAGTAGTTCCCGATCTGCTTAAATAGATTTTAACCGCCGTGGTATTCCGTGATACTGGGCTTACCTGTATAGTACGGGCTACCGAAGCGCACCCCATTTAAAAAAGAAAAGGCTTTATTTGAAGCCTATATATACACAAAAGATAAAGAATTAAATGGAAAAACATATTGTCAATGTTAAATAAGAAGCTGCAACTCAAGAATGCACGGCACAATGTAATCATCGCCAGCATGCTCCATCTTGTGATCGTATTTATGCACCAATTGTGTCTGGATAAATATGTCGAAAAGCATTAGATTGTGAGAGTTCAACCAAAAACATTGTACAGCAAGCTATGTCTCAGGTACCTGTTCGTTGTTGCACCTGCGCTGGCTTCAACTTCAGCATTATGACAAATTGTAAGAAGGAAACGAAAAGCAGCACTAGCTTATGAAGACACAGAAACGGATCTTCATGAAAAACTATATTGTTCCTAGGAAGCTTTAACGCGCATGCGACGATACTGAATTCATGCTATTTTCTTCAGAAAATATTATTTTATTTGCGTCTCCTTTTGGAATAGATATGCTCGACTATGAATAGAATTGGTTTGCAGATGGACATTTTATGTAACTCCAAAAGAATATAATCAGCTCTACACCATTCATGTTCTACTTGGAAATTCTGAAACTATCCCATGTGTCTACGCTCTTTTAAATAATAAATCAAGGGAATTGTATGCTGCCATGTTTCAGTTTTTGCAGGATATGAATCCGGATAAACCCTTAAAACTCGCAAGCGTCACCGTAGACTTTGAACAAGCAACTATAACAGCATTTAGAAAAACATTCCTAGACATCGAGATACGCGGATGTTTCTTCCATCTAAGTCAAAATATTTGGAGGCGAAATCAAGAATCTGGTCTTCAGATTTTGTGTGGATCAGATGATGAATTTGCATTGAAGACTTAATGTCTAGCAGCAATCGCATTTTTACCAACGGAAGACATCATACATGGATTCAAACTTCTGACACATGACGAAGATTATCTGGATGAATTAGACCAAATAGTCCATTATTTCGAATCAAATTATATCGGTAACATCGGCCGACGTCATACAAGACAACATCCGAATTTTCCCCATTCTATGTGGTCACAGTATGAACGAGTCAAAAATAGTCTTCCACGAACAACCAATTCCTAGAGAGGTGGTATAACGCACTGAAAAGTGTCATCCAAAAAGCACATCCGTCAATGGCAGCATTCGTAACTAAGCTACGTCTAGAAGGGTCATATATAGAACGCAAAATTGAAAGAGTCATTGGTGGTCATCCTACGAAATATAAGACGAAGAAATACGAGGCCTTCGACACTAGAATAAAACTATTAGTGGATGGATATGATTCGAACAATATCAAGTAGTTTCTGAAAAGCATTGCTCATAACATCACGTATTGAATAAATTACTTTTGTACTTTTGTTGGTCATATGTATTTTTAATACAAAATAAATGACTGTATTACTGTTTATTTTTTCGACCAATTGATCTTGCACGAAATTAACTTCGACCAAATGAATTCGGCAAAATGGACTTCAACGGCCTGATCGGTCACCATATTTTTGCCTATAATTTTAGTTTTTTTGTTACAATTTTAACAAAGGACGAAATGTTTATGAATAAATTGGATATGCCACGACAGAAAATATTCCACAAATAACAACATAAAAATTGGGTTATTAGCATTCTTGTTATTTAAATTAAATATTATATTTTCTAAAAATTCAATAAAATTTAGATTCTAATTGGCTTATTTGTTTCAGTTTATAATAAAATAAAAACATTTTGATTTGGGTTTATCGTATTTCCAATTTTACAATTACTTAACGTATGATGTGGTCTGGAAAATTTGTCCCGATGAAGCCCAGGCTTCCTTTTATAAGTGTCACAATAGAACTTGTTTCTTTTCTTCTGCCAGGAATATTGTGCTCAGAACACACTATTGTAAACCATTTCAGCATTGAATATATTCTAAAGTGGTAGTTAGTGCCTCACCTGTTGGATTTAGAAATATGCTCCTACAATATACTTTGATATTTATTTCTAAGAATTTCATTATATGGACATGATTTTACATAAATCTAACGTTTTTTACAAAGTTAATCGTTGTGAAAAATTTTGTCTTTAGGTACAGTAAGTGCTATAAAATCGAATATATTACTATTGGGTGCCTGTAGTCATCTCAGTTGCAAGCTGTACTGAACATAACAGAGGAAAAGGTTAAATATCCAATGAACACAAAATTAATAAATATTAATAACTTTGGACAACAACATTCCTATAAATAATCAACATAATAAAACAAGTACCAAAATAACCTTCAAGACATGATTTGCTAAACTTTTTCCACAAAAATATAAAATCTCAAAAATTGGTTCAAAAAATAAAATTTTGAAACAATGGAATTTAATTAAAATTTTTAGTTCTTCATCAAATTTAAAGATTTGTTAGATTGATTTAAATAAAAAATGGCAAAAAATAATCAGAATAGCACAATGTACTAAAATAAGTTAATTCCACATAAGACAAGTACACGACAAATATAGGTTCTTCAATATGGATAATAATATAATTAAAAATAGTTATAATAATAATAATAATAATAATAATGATAATAACATTAAAAGTAACAGAAAGGGCGAGGTGAACGAGACGATTTGATTATGACAACCCAGACGAATCACAGACGTTTAACAGAATAAAATTGCTTATTTGTTATTTCCCGATTATTCAACATGGTCTGTCAATTCTTGAATTCGGGCGTAATCTTCTTTTTTGCTCATCCGATAATAAAATGCTAATCCAGCAAAAATTATGTTGAATATAACACAGAGAACAGCAAATATAAGATACTCCCAGCTCTAAAATTTTTCATTTAGTTATTAAAATTATTTATTATTATTATTATTATTATTATTATTATTATTATTATTATTATTATTATTATTATTATTATTATTATTATTATTATTATTATTATTATTATTATTATTAAACAAGTAAATGATAATATAAACCCTTTGTTGCAAAGAATATATTGAATAAAATTAAATAATTTTCTATTATAAAAATAATTATCAATTGATAAGGATTATTTTTATAATCGAATTTTTTTTATTTTATTCAATATATACTTTTCAGTAAAAGGCTTATATTATCATTTACTTGTTTAACATTTAATTAATGCTACTACCAAGAAATCATCGCTTTATACAGTTTTTTATGAGTACAATTTATTTATTTCTAAGATTCCATACATTTCACTCAATTTAAATTAGTGCTCAGTTTCTTATAACGCGTTTTCCATATAACGCGACAGTGGTTTCTATATAACACGATGCAAGTAAATATGATTTGTCGTATCTCTATATTTCTCATAACGTGATCTCCATAAAATGCATTTACAAAATCGAGTTTCTTATAACACGATTTCCATATAACGTGGTACAATTCAATCGAGTTATAGAAGAGTTGACTGTAATATTAATATTAATATTAATATTATTATTATTATTATTATTATTATTATTATTATTATTATTATTATTATTATTATTATTATTATTATTATTATTATTATTATTATAAAATTTTTAAGGCATTACCTGTCTGTTGACTGTACAGTAATATGGATTCATTAATGTTAGATTTTATTAACATTTTAAAGTTTATACATAAACAATTTTTTTCAATTTATTTTTAAATCTAGAGCACATATTTTACATCAATATTTAATTCCGAATTAATAAAAATTATATTGACAGAATGTTAGATTTCACAGCTGTATATTTTATTTTGCTTTTTTCAAAATTTTTTATAAACTAAGCTTGATGTCCTTATGTCCTAAAGAATGTCCTTAAGTCAATTATTTTGTTTGTTTCATTTTTAGAATTGAATGAAAAATATTTGTCACAAATATGCATAACATCTTAAATTCTGAGATATAACATTGCTAATATTAAGATTTTCCTCAGTCATGGTTAACATTATTGAAATATATAAATAATCTGATAATGAAATTATTATTTAATAAATATAATGAATAATTTGATGTTTGTAAAATTGTAATTATTTCTTATGAATAAAGTCTTTTATAAAATGATGTGAAAATAGTCATTAATATACAGGTTATTGTCAGTTTCATTAATATTGCAATTATGAAATTTGGAATTCATGCTAAAAGTTATAAACTGCAATTCTTTACAATATAAAATTTATATATATATACCGTATTTTCCCGCATATAGCACGCATGCGCAGATAACCCGCACCCTCATATACCCCGCGGGTTTTTAAGTTTTGTTTAAAAATTAACCAATACGTGTAAAAAGTTTGGTATAACCCGCGAGTTACCTGCGGGAAAATACCTTTCAATAATTTCAACGTAAATAATTAACAGGGTATAATCTGGAAATAAAAATATTGATGTAATTAACTTCAAAAAATAAACTTAGAAATCTGACAAACCTGCTTTTCCACAAGATCCATTTTAGCAACGATCATGACAATAATATTACCGAATGCATTAGACAAGTACCAAAAAGCATTAACCAGAGATTTCATTCCATCAGGAGCTTGGTCGTATGAAAAAGAAAGACCAGTTATACTCACCAATATCTCACCAATTGATATCAGTAAATATTGTGGAAATTGCCACATTATTGAAATTGTTGAACCATTGTTAAGTAAAAGCTAAGAAAATATTAAATATTTATAATAAACTTAATATAAGACGAGTAGCAAGATATTGAAGTCTACGACAAATAAATTTAGGAAAGTAAGTTCTAATAGATAATTGCATAGAGAATGGTAGAGGAGGCCTATAAATTTTGTAAAATTTAATGAACAGAGGAATATAAAAAATTGTTACATATATTGAATTATCGTTTATCAAAATCGTTTAGCAAAATAGAAAATTTCGAAAAATATTTCTTTAAAAGGACGCATTTTATACACTCATAATTTCACACTTTCGCTCATTTTCCTTTAGTTTAACCGAAATGAATTTCAAAGAGACATTACAAAAATACTTTATGAAGAGTAAATGCCGTATTATTATTTACATTCATCTTTTTAACACCTATAAAATTTGTAATTATGTAAATATATGGGTCTGAAATAGTAAATTGTGTGAAATTAGTAATGAATATAGTTAAATTTAAGTGTAAGCGTACTGAAACGAAATCACTAGTAAAAATTCTAAAATTTATTCTTATGATAGTCAAAATAGAATGGACATTGTAAACTTGTAATAGTATTTCTGTGACAAATAATTATCAGTAAAGCCTCGTGTGACTCATGAACTATGGTTAACATTTTGTTTGTTCTATATATGTTACAATTAAAGTATAAACTTAGACAATGTATACATTACAGTCAGTGGCGGCTCGTACTCAAATATTTTGTGAAAGCAATAAAAAGGGTTAGGGTTAGTTCTTCTTGTTTTTCTACAAAATTCTTTAATTACTAAATATAAAAATTGTCTTTAGTAGCCAAGGTTCTTTTTAAAAGAATTAAAAATTTGAAATATATAATTTCTCAAAATTGAAGTGCAAGCAATGCTTGCATTGGTTTTATGGACAAGACGCCATTGATTACAGTTAAAGTTTTAAATTCAGTTAAAATATACCGTCACTAGTAAATTTTTTAGTAGTTAAATTTTTATACAATAATAAAATAATAATAAAATGTATATTATATCTAGGTAGTATGCGGTATTGCTGTTGAATAATAACTATAAAATGTGACGCACAATGTTTATTAAAAACAGACATTTATATCGCAGTATAAATTACAGCAACGTAATTTATCGACGAGAACTATTACATAATAGTTTCATCGTTCGGCACTGTTACGCAATAATGTCGCAGTATTTTTCTCACACATTCCCCCGTGATCAGTATGATGTATCCAAGTCATACTGATCAAGATAAAGCGGCTTCCTCCAAGGTCGTTTCGGCCAGCCCTCACGCGAGGCCGCTTCCATATTCTCACTTGCTCGACCTGTCTCAGATTGATATTCGGATTTATCATCAGCACCATCTTCTTCCACTGCTGGTAGGATGTCCGCAATGTGTCGT
Organism: Schmidtea polychroa; assembly: GCA_959609185.1. NCBI lineage: Eukaryota > Metazoa > Platyhelminthes > Tricladida > Dugesiidae > Schmidtea > Schmidtea polychroa. Next base: position 177,346 of record CAUHTR010000080.1, read on the forward strand.
GATGTTCCATCTACTTCAATGTTTGTGGCAGAATTAATTCCGGTCACAATTCCAATGGGCCATTGAGTAGTACACTTTCCAGGTATCAGCTTTACAACAACCCTTTGTCCAGTTGTATATTCACACGTTTCCGAGTGTTCATCTTCTTTTCCTCGATAAAATCTCCAATGATACTTGAACAACCCTTCCGACGGGGCTGTGTCCTGACTGATGCCATCTCTAGGTGCAGCGTTGTACCAGAATACAATATCACGGGGATCTGCTTCACTCCTGGCCACATGACACTTTATTGTCCGGTGGTTTCTTTCTACTATCCCATGTCCAGCGGGCTGATAAGCGCATCTGTATGTTGGTTTAACATTCAATCTACAACATAGCTCTCTGAGGGAATTAGATTGAAAACTTGCCCCATTGTCCATCAATAGTTCTGATACTGGGCCTCTCTCTCGGAGTACTTCCTCCAAATTTCTTACAATGTTCGGCGCGTCTTAGCGGTTTATTTTCCTTCAGATTGCAAATCTGCTGGGCCCGCAGTCCACCATTGTCATAAATGTTGATTCCTTGTAGTGCGTGACGTCAACCGCCAGTCACCTCCAGTTTATATATATATATATATTTAAATGCATGTTTAAAACTACTTGGAATTTCATAAAAACGCAAACGTTTGCAATTATTATTCTTATTTTTTATTTTAAAGAGAAAGATGAAGCTAAAATTCATAAATGGCATTATTCGTTGAATTTATTCATTATATGCCAAATAAATTAAATAATAACTCACTGGAATTGTAATAACCGTTTGTTCAGGATTGGTTAACATCATATAAAATATAACCACTTCCGACGATGTGATGCGGATTGGATTTACTTCCAAGTTGTTACCATCCAATGAGAGTACTCCAGCCCATTTGCTAGTGTTGGTAGGGCCACTCGGTGGAATCATTGCTGATTTCACATTCCAAATATATCTGGAATTTATAATTCATATTACGAACACTTTCACAAATTCCAAGTATAAAATAATCCTCAAATTGATTTGAAATAATTTTCAATTTAGTATAACCGCAACATAGAGAGCCATACTTGATTGAAAACAATTAAATTTAACCACCGCTATTTCAATTAATTTTGATTATTTACAACCAATATTTATTTAATTGTCTATTCAATTTCAACAATAATTCGCAATGAAGTTTTGATTTATTCACTCACTGTAACCAGCGGAACAGCAATCTTGGCATAAGCCTATCGCCATATGAATTTAATACATAATTTACAAATTAAATCTGCTACTAGACTATTGTAACTTTGGTGATTTGGTAGAAAGTAATCGAACACCGATGAGTGTGGATAGATCCTAATCATTAGGACCCAATGTATTTAATATTTGTCTTTGTAGGTGTCGCGTGGTTTTGTCTACATGAAACTAAAGGTGTAAATGGTGTAATAATAATTTATGGTACATCATCAATTAAGATAATGTGACGTGGAAAATTTTAATAGAACAATAAAAGATTTTTAGAAGTTTGTTATTTTATATGGCAATAGATTAATAAAAGAATAACAGCAACCTTGTAGTATAGAACCAATTTCATTTAAATAATAAACTAAAATCCACCAGTAACAAAAACTACTTTCCACCGCCCTAACCCTAACCCAAATAACTACCATCTGTTCTTTTATCTATAGATATAAGTATCCAACAAGAAATAAGGACATTTGAAAAATTTCAAAAAAGACAGAATTTTTGTGAAATTATTTATACCTAAACCATTCTAGAATGGAATCGACAAAATGGTAGCACGTCGAAAGCAATTGACGAATAATAAAGATAAATATTTTGTTTTAAATAACTGTTTTATGTTAAAATTTTAAAATTATGTTAAAATTTTAAATACCATTTCCGATTTTATTTGAACGAAAAATTAAAATGTTATTTGAATTTTTTGACCAGAATTTAAAAAAATGATTGTTTTGAAATACAATAATTTGGAAAGTCAATTATTGATTTAATATAACAATTATAAATAATTATTAATGATGAGGATTTATATTTGAATAAAAATTATTGGTATTGGTATAATTAAGATCAGAAATACTTTTAGTTAAAATCGTTCTAATTATTATTATTATTTGATTTAACATTGTAAAATTGTTTTCATTACATTGAAGAAAGTTAATATTGAAAGTACATAAGTTCAAATTAATTTTGGAAAATATTGTCTTTTGAGACTGTTAGCAGAAGTAGATTGTCGACAACAATCTGGAAACTATTTAGTCATATGGTTGCCAAACGTTTTGAGATCATTGTCCCGGTTTTTTTGCAATATCGCAAATAAAATTAAAAATTTTGGAGGACAATCCCCTCTAAAGTTTCGTTTATTTATTACACTTTTTCTATTTATCAAATTAGCTTTCATGTTCGGTGGGTTTTAATATGAAACTTTTCCTGTTGGGTAGTTTGTTTTTGTTATGAATGACAGATGGTTAAGTTTTGTTTTTGTTTAATTTAATCTGTGGCCGTCGTGGGAAAGTTACTTTTTTATTTACAATATTTAAAGTTATTAAATTATTTAAAAATATGTGAGTTTATTGATTTTTATATTTATACTTGGTTTATTATTTTAATTTTTTATATAGTTACTAGGGTTGCCAGACGTTCCGGTTTTCCGGGATTGTCCCGGTTTGTCTTCGTGAAAATCTGGCAACCTCATTTAGTCAAGAACTGGTAAAATAGATTTGATGGAATTTCAGATACAGTAAATGATTAACGAAAACAATATTATTTTAATAATTATAAAAGTAAATTATTTAACACTATGCATTGAACGTTTTCTGGAGTATGTGCATAGAGGAAATCAGACTTATACATTTTTATATATTTTGTAAGGAAATGAACAAAATTTTAGTTTTTATTAAAAGTTTTACTAATTTTTTTGACACCAATTGTAGAGACACGAACCTAATTTGCATAATATTTTTAATGAAAACGACATTGAAAACGATCATAGAAATATTTGTTTCAGCAGTCAGTGTTTCCACTAAAGCATATATAGTTGTTCTGGCGATTGTACTGAAATTGTTGATGAACTCGCATTTGGGCATGTAGACTCCAGTATCGTACGATGTGAAAGTATTGGAATCTTTATCTGGAATAACTTTGATCATTAACTCCTTTTGGCAATCGAAAACGGATGGTTCACTCCGGCTATCGTAATGAACTTCATTACGAGAATCACTAGAATTGTGAATTAGTATTCTAAGAAAAATTTCTTTGATTGAATAGAAGTTGTTGATGATCAAGCTCATCAGCAGAAGGATCTCAGCTAGGAAAACAAAGGTTTCGGCTTCTCGAATGTTTGGCATATTTTTTATTGATTTTGATGAGATTTAACGAATGAGATGTCGAAAGATGCGTGAATTGTTTATGATGTGTTTAAATAAAATGAATATTTAAACAATCATTTTAATATTATAAGAACTTTTTTTCCAATTTCACCACTGATTTCTTTTCCATTGTATTTATTAAAAAGCTTGAAGACTATGAATTAGTAAAAATATCGATGTTTTTGATATATTTACTGATTTATAGTCTTCAAGCTTTTTAATAAATCATTTTAATTTAATTAATTTAATAATATATTTAATTTAATTATTAAGTTCATATTTTTATTTATGTAGAAGTCAGAGGCAGTACATAATAATAGTAATTGTATTGTGTAAAAGATATTAGTTGTGACAATCCTATTTTGGGTCCATTTGATCCTAATGCACAAAGTGAAGGTTATGTTATTTCATATAAGAATTTAAAATATAAACTAGTTTCAAATGTGGAAAGTTAAAATTTTTTAATGTCTGTTATATTTGTTATCAGAAATATTATTTGTCTCGAAAATGCTTGCTCCATTAATCATCATTATGAGTAACAAATGACATTTCGAATTATTCGATAGAAATAAATTTATTGGAAACTATGATTGAAAAATTAAATGTTATGACATATAATATAGTATATTACCAGAAAATTACAGTGTATCTCAATTTCAACCTCCCGTAACATCAATTACATTTTGTCCAGTCAATCATGTCAGCATATGATGTAGCAGACGACTGAAGAAAGACAGTATTCTTGTCCATAGTGCGAATCACTTCGGAAGGGAGAAAATTTTGTCTTGCAGTTATGATTTTTTCTGTTGCAAACTTTCTGATTTCTTCATCATCATCACCAACTGCAGCTAGGAGTATATTTTCTGGATGTGAGAAGTAATTGTTGTTCTGAATGACAGGAAAGATGATTTCTTGGTCTGATGGATCCAAATCCTGCAGAAGTTGGAGCATATAAAAAATATTTCTTGCACCATCTTGCATGACGAGTGAATCTTTATATAAAACCATGACGGTCCATAGAAATTTGACAATAAATTTCACTATTCGCATGAGAGGTTCAGATGGAGCAAGTTTCGGACATATATAGTCGCAGAATTCTATTAGCTTTCGTTAGCCAGCGACTGTGATTCAAATTTCCTGGTTGTGCCATTTGTAGAAAAGGGACATCCTTGTTGTTGTGGTACCCTTTCTGGACTGCCAAGCATACTCTGAGGAAATACAATTGATCAGTGTTCAATTCTTTCTTGACATTTTCACTTAATATCTACGACCTTTCCAGGAAGGGACATTAAAGGCTACTACGGGCTTGTCTTTTGGATCAAATCAAGAACGCTTCCTATTTCACCACATGACGTTTTTGGACCTTTTGTTTCTCCACCATCGACGACTGAAAAATACTTCCTGAATGGTAATTCATTTGCATGCAACAAGCATATCAGCCATTGTAGAGGTCGCCCTAGGCTTTTTTCGAGTCTTCTGATTATTCCATTATTTTTTCCGGTGTTTGTATTGGTTCCATCGCACACAATTGCTTGAAGGGTCAGTGAGGACTGCGTGCTAACGATGATTGACATGGATTTCTTTGCCAATATCCACAGCTTTACTACTTTGAGGTACAACATGATCGATATATGTATCCCCTGGAAAGGCGACAATCACATAATGCTCCTCTTTTAGGATCCTTCTATGAAGTAAGGTGGAATCTTGTTTCCCGTCGAAACCGAGGCAAATCAAGTTTTTCGCTTCTGCTGAATGCTGTTCAATTTCTCTCTCCCTCCAGTACTTTCTCTGACGTCGTAATTTTGCGGGATCGATGATTGTTTGAGAGGATTAACAGTTCCATATCTTTCAGAAAGCGTTTACTAGCAAACACGTGTCTCTGTTGCTCACACCACATCTGTCAACAGCTTTACTTAATTCAGGATAATGTCTTCTATTTTGAAATTCATCACATTTTTCTACGCTTGACTCTGAGCTTTCTGTTGAATTGTCTAACTTATCTTTACTTTCATCACTAGCGGCTTCACTCTCCATGTCACTTCTTGAGGTCGGATGTAGATCGTTAACTTCAGTGTCCATTATTTCATTTTTCATTTGTTTTCCTTTTCCTGTAGGGCTGCTTTTCGTTTGTTTTCTCTTCAATTTTGAGGTTTCCTGTCTGTCCGTATTCCGATTTTCATGTTTCTGGTAGTTTGTTGGTCAATCCAGAACTCCCACTCTAAGGTAGGAATTTTCAAGGCCAATCGGCATGTACACTGACTTCTTCCACGAGCACCATCATTAAAACATTTGCAGCAACATATGTCAAACAATTTGGAAAAACGAGCTTAACTTATCTTGAAATTTGGCAGATGACCTCTTGCATACTGGATACTTCTCTAATTCACGCACTTTTGATATTAGTCGCTTGACACGAACCACAATACTACTGAACTCAACATTTGGGATACTTGCCTTCATATAAATTTCCTTCACCTTATTTGCGAGAAGAGTTGCTTGTTCGTTAAAGCCAGTATGAAATTGCGTACATTTCTCATTGTAACAGTAATCACGAAACACATCTTCACAAGTAGGTAATTGGTTTCTGGGTAGTTCACAAGTTTGACCAAACAGACAATGACGTGATTTACTTCTTGTTTTGCGAAATTGCTTATTTCTCTGTCCCTTCATAACTGCTCTTCTGTACTCAGCTCTGGCAAAATAAAAGTGAATCATCAAGTTAACTTTTTAATTATGTCCCAGCAAACACTTGACATCCTATAATGTTTTTCTCATATCAATAAAATTTGATATATTGAACATTTTGTTAAAATGCTTTGTGTGATACAGCATGTAAAGAAAAATTATGTTAAGGTAGCAATGTTGAATGAGGGGCAAACATGGAACCACAGAAAATCATATCATCGTCAGAGGAATGAAAGAATCGGACAGTCGGATGTGGAACGACCGGAAACAAATACTCAAATATCAGGAAATGAGTGGGAAAAGACCAGAAATCAAGGACAACAGTGGCCCGCGAGACATTTTAAACCAAGATAATCGTATGCGAAGATGTTTGGCTTGTAGAGAAGGAGGTCATCTAAGATCAGAATGCCGAAATGTCAAATGTAACCATTGTCACAAGAATGGACTTTTAAAACACCAGTGTAATGAAGTTAGTCCACAAAGAAAGTTCCAGAGTGCTCGGTACATGGCTGCCTTCAGAGACGAGTGCGAACAATCAGTGGAAGGAGATGACCCAAACGAATTTGCTACGACATCTGGAGAAGTGATCGGAGCCATAAATTGAATGTAAGTGATATTTTGAACAATGTTTGCATGGATTTGAATGATTGTGAATGAGGAGAGAAACCGAATTAAAGAAAAGATTTGTATAATTGAGAATGATTAATTAAATGCACCGTAATAACTAATCATTTGAAAGCATAGAAAACTAAATATTTCCAGCAAATGATATACGAGAATATCAAAAATATGCTTATATATACCTGCCAGTTTTCATCAGCGTAATCCAATCACTAAGGAATACTGGCTGATTGCCATCCACCGTCATATTTGCCGTCAGGTCTCCTGTACTTGAATGCTTTAATATGAATTGATATTTATTTAATGAAGAAGAAGCCACAAGTTGCGCTAATGGATGCCCCTTTGGATTTGACTTTTTAAACGCATGAATAGTTTGAACTGATATCTGTTTATTTTCAAAGTTGACTAAAACAAAATTGTTTTCTCTAGGAACAAGTTTGATTGACATCAATGTAGACACTTCTTGGTCAATAAGATTACCTAAAATTGATAAAAAATAAATATTAAAATAATAATAATAATTATTATTATTATTATTACAGGGTGCTTCGTAAGTAGTTAGTGTGCATTTATTTTCAAATATCTCAAAAGTAAAATAGAGTAAATGAGGTAAATATCTTTTATTGTATAGTAAAATTATGTACAAATTTATTGATACAAAGAATTATTCCTGTTGATGTCCACTTATCACAGCATCTCTTTTCTTTTGGATTAAACTTTTGTATACATTCTCACACATATACCTGATATCTCTGTGCATAATATAGGGATACAGTCGCAAAGCTCCTCGATTGTAGCTACCTTCTCTTTATACACAATATTCTTAAAGTAGGAATGAAATAAAAAAAAATTGAAAAAGAAATTGAATTGATGTCCCATCTTGTTGAAAGTACATATCTTTACATCTTATTTTTGACCAAAAAAGTTTTTGAACACGGCCCGGTAAGTGTGGGGATTGGCATTTCCCTTGAAGAAGTAAGGTACGATTATGCCTGCTGACGTTGGTCCTACACCATACCATTATGCTTGGATCAAACTGTGTAACCGGAATTTGTACGTGTGAGTGAGAGCAGTGACAAATCTCTTTTCAAGTAACTTTTTAACAAATGCAGTTATACAAAATTTAAATAATATTTTTTATTAGGTATTTCAAAATGATAAAGCCAATTTTTTTCGACCCCTCTTGAGTTTTTCGCGACTCACACTTTGAGCACCACTGTGTTAGAGGATGCCCAGTAGCAGCTGGTGTGATAGTTTATGAATCGTTCAACTTGAACACACTCTCATCAGACCATATGATCTTGTCGAGAAACCTCGATTCTTGCTCAAAATTTTCCAAGAAAGTTGAACAAAATTCTTCTTTCCTATCGAAATAGTCGTTCCTTAGTTCGTGCATGAAACCTGTCTTGTGAGCAGCACGATAAAAACTCACATTACTAATTCCTAACTCACTGGTACCAACTTTGATTGATGTATTAGAATTATCGGTTTGCATTTGTTGACGAATTTGACAGCATCCTCAGTTACCATTGATTGTAACCGCTTAGGTCTGTGATGTTCATGAGTGCTGCCAGTCTCCTCCTTTTCCATGCTTTGCAAAAGTTTGTTTAAATCCTCTTCATCTGCAATGAACACAGTGCCGGATTAAACATTTAAGGGGCCAATTGCGGCTGTGCCAAAAAATCGGGGGACCTTTTTGCCAGGCATAATTTTATCTCAAAAATTAAACCTCTGAAAACTACACTTTTAAAGAGTCTTTCCTATATGTATTTAGTCAAATTTGAGCTCAATAGAATAAAGAAATGAGAAAAATATTTATTATTTATTAAATTCAATCTCTTCTTCAGTCTTCTTTGGTGTTACTGTTAGTTATAACGACTCCATCACAATGACCATACTTATTGATATTCTTGATTTAAAACATATAGTGTTATTTATTAGATGTTAATTTAGACGTTTTGCAAAAATGAAATCATTGAAATCAATTTTTTTGTAGTTCACTTTCAATTAGACATTAAAGACAAGATGTTTAACTGTTCTTGCAGCATGCATGTTTTAAGTTCATTTTTAATGAGCTTCAATTTTGAGAATGTCCTCTCTCCACTAGCATTACTAACCATCAAGCTGAGATATATTCTAAATGCAACTTCGATGTTTGGAAATGAACTGACAAGATTCAAGTCAAATAATCAGATAAACAACCTGTGAACTGATTGATTTTCTTCTTGATTTTTACTTTTAAGGAAATTCTGAATGAAAAATCTAAAATGCTGTAGCTCTTCCGAAAATGAACTTGCTAAATCATTTGGATACCGTTGTTGGAATAAATCAGCTCGAACAGTACATCATTTGTTGAAAGTTTCCAAAATTCTGTTAGAACACCAAATAAGTTGTATACTGAATCATAAGCTTTTGTTCGACTGTCCAATTCAACTGACAATTTATCAATTATTCGCAAATATGTTTCCACGCGAAATTTTTCTTTAATTTCTAGATTTGCTTCTTCAGGTGGGCTTCAAATTTATTACGTATTTTCTTACGTTTATCTTCGTTTCTGTATCTAGTTTCTGGACCTTTAATTTTGGCTCGTGTTTCAAATTTATCAAAATTTTCTCTTTGCAAACAAATATACTCTTGCAATGTCTTTAATAACTGCAATGCTGTACCAAGTTCCAAGTTTGATTTTTGAAGATATAAATTGGTTTTATTAATGTTCTGAATAAAATCGTTCCGCATTTCAATTAGAAACCCCGTTTCAAAAAATGACAAATTTCACAAAAGATTATTTGCTTCTCGTCGTGTTTCTAGTTTTTGATCATCACCTGCAAGACATGTTAAAGCTTTTATTATATTGTTGTATTCATTTAACAAAGCTTTAATTGCATTTGCTCTAGCTGACCATCTAGTTTGGGAGACATTTTAAAAGTAAATTTTTATAACTGCCCATCTAGATGTAGATACACTAAAGACATTTGATAATTTCTGCATAAAGCAAAAAAAAATTAACAGTGTCGACACAACATTCAACACCTGAAGTTCCAACTAAATTTAGGGAATGAGCAGTACATGGTATGAAGTGTGCTAATGGATTGCTTTTCCATAATTTTAGCTTGCGTGCCATTGTATATCCCCGACATATTTGTGGGGCGTTCTCGTATGACTGTCAACGACAATTTGATATATCTATACTAATTTCGTTCAAAAAACCTAACAAGGTATTTTTAGCGTTTCTCCAGTATGTCTTTCCAAAGGCAGAAACTTCAAAAACCTCTCCTTAGCTTGATGGGATGATTTTTCAACGTAGCGTATGATAGCAGTCAGTTGATCGACGTGAATAAGATCTGGAGTAGAATCAACAGTAACAGAATAATATTTTGCTCCTTAATTTCTTTTGCAATAATTTTTAACAATTTATCAGCCATAAGTTTGATAAATTCTTCGCATATTGTGGATGACAAGTACGATGCTCTGCCTTTTCCCTGGTTGCCGTATTTATCAATGTGGTTACTTAATAATGGATCAAACTGACTTAATAGCTGAAGAACTCCCAAATAATTACCATTTTGGGAAGAATTTATCAAATCATCATTTTGACGAAACGTAAGTCCTCATTCTGCTAAAAACTTTATGACTGCAACAATCCTTTTTAGAATATCACACCAATAATCCCCTTCTTTAGTAAATTCTAATTCCATTTGACCGTCTATTGTACCAACATATTGTTGTCTAGTAGCCAAAGTTAACATGGCATCTCTATGACATTAACTATTTTCATGCTGAGAAATGCATGCTGTTGAATGATTCCAGTTGCTAAATTCATCGTCAGAAGCAAATGCAGAATTTGAATTTGACTTGAATAGTGGACAACCAAAGCAAAATATACTTCCAGTTGGCGGTGAATAAAGCAGCCACGAACGTAAAATATTTTCACCAAATACATGTTTTCTATATAAATGATATCGTGAAAAATTTCGTTTTCTACCTTAGGGATAAATTCTCTCCTAAGCTTCGAAATTATCATCATAATGTTGGCAATCATCTGAACCTTTCCTAATTCAAAATTGACGACTATTATCAGAAATGTTAGTCAACAATGCACAGTCATTACCAGGGCCTTGCAGAGCTGAGAGGGGGCCCAGGCCAATAAAAAATATGGGGCCTCTGGTTTGAATAAAAAAAACAAATTTACATAGTTCTTTTATTATTTTTAATTTATTTAAAAAGTATGAAATTAATAATTAAATTACAAATAAGCTTTTTTCGAGCTTTAGTTGTAGCAAAATCTTTTATAATAGTTGAGAAATCAATATTTCGTGCAATATCTGAATTTATATGTAAAATGGCTAGCCCATTCAACCGTTCTTGGCTCATTGCCGATCTATTAAAATTTTTAACCCTTTTCAACACACAGAAACTGCGTTCCGCTGAAGCAACGGAGGCAGGTAGACTTAAAAATATTCTTAAAGCTGTTGATATATTTGGAAACAATCCAATTAGGTTTTTTTCTAAAATGTTTAGCAGCAACTTAGCTGGAGATGATTCTATATCAAAGTTTACTTCAAAAATATTTTTTAAAAATATTATTTCATCACATATTTCATTTGAAATTTCCTTTGGATATTTTAAGTGCATATTTTTTGCTCTCGATTTTATTTCCTCATCTGATGAAGTTTGAAAAGTCCAAAGGAATCCAAAAGTCTGGCAAATTTTGCGTAAAGACTCAAAGCGACGTGTCAAGCCTGAAATAACCGAATCAATAATGTATATAAAAACATTAACTCTATAATGTTCTTCAGCATCAAACTGTGACCTAATATGACGAGTTAATTGAAAATCAGTTGAAATTTTGGAAAGTACGGCAATCTCTTTTGAACTTAAGAGTAATCTGCCCCACTCTTCACGCATTATCTTCATCCTTGCAATAAGATTGTTAATATTTTCCATTTCTACGTCAAGTGTTGCATTGCGTGCTTCAATAATTAAATTAGCTTGTTGCAATAACGTTAATATTTCAAGCCATATTGTTGTCAACACAATGCATTCGAATGTATCTAAATATTGAAAAATTGACTGAAGTTCGGTACGTGCGTGCGGTGGAAGGTTTAGTGACTTACACTCCTCTAAAGCAGCCAGAATATTTGACTGATTATTTTGTAAATTGGTTTAACAGCATCAATTCGAGCAGATCATCTTGTCTTTGATATTGTGTGAAGTGACACAGCTAAATATTTCTTTAAAATCTCCCACTTTATAGGACTGCTGCTAAAAAATTATACATCTGTTGAATTCTCCCAAAATATGTAACTGCTTCTTTACATGATTCAGCAGAGTCAACTCCAACAAGATTAAGAGTATGATTCCACAACTGGAAAAAAATGCAATTCGGATTACGCTCAAGCTGCACAGCTTGCACACCGTTATACTGTCCTGCCATATTAGCACCATTATCAAATGGTTGCCCAAAGCATAAATTAAAATCAAGGCCAAAATTTTCAAGAATTTCAATAATTCGTGTAGCGATTTCGATTCCTCTTTTTTGTGTAAATGATTCAAATGTAATAAATCTTTCCTCAATTGAATACGATGCAATTATTTATTATTTTTACATTACGAATTACAAGACACGTTTGTTCTTGGTGTGAGCAGTCTGGTGTCGCATCCACAATAATAGAAAAATATTAGAATCAAGAATTTCTTCAATAATTTTTCTTTGCACAAATTTTCCACAAATCTGAATGAATTCATTTTGAATTCTTGATGATAAATAATGAACTTGAAGACGTTTGTGCTTGTCTTGTGACTCACGAACACTTTTTACATGTTCGTATAAAACTGGATCATACTTACTGAGCAATTCTATGATACCTAAAAAGTTTCCATTCCGCGAATTTCCAATATTCTCATTAGAACCAAATAATGCCAAACCACGCTCACTTAGGAAAAAATATAACATCCAAAATTCTGTGAAGAACTTTCTGCCAATTACTTGACTCACAGTTTAGTTGTTTCAGTAGAGATGATCCTAATGACGACTTTAATAATGCAGATCTACTTTCTGATTTCCAATGGACATAATTTTTTTTATGAATAATTGAATTTTCATGTGCGGGTACGCGATCTTTCAATTTCCTCCATCCTCTTAAAATATCCCATCCTGATTGGCTACCGAGAACTGATGCATCAAATTTCGTATCTTGTAGGAAGCACGGAAAACAAATAATGATTTTTTTGAATTGCTCCAGCATAGCCAATCTCTGTTGCAAATTTCTCCATTCGCTAAAACCTTCTTCGTCAGACGATATGGAAATTTATTGTTTTCAGTATCATTTGGGATGTATTCAGGTATTTTAAAATGTTCAATTTTCAAAAAATCTTCCATTTGCATTATATTTTTCTTGTTAAGTAAGGCGACGTCATCGTTTGAAAACAGGTATGAAGTTGTTGCTTCAATTCCTTGAATATTGGGTAGATTAGATGACACGTAATTTTCTTCATGTTTGTATCATCAACAATTATTCTGTAATGGTGACAAAGAATCTTCTATTTGTTCTGAAGTTATATTTCAACCACCGAAATTTGAGTATCGACATCAACAATTACATTTGTCATTTGTGAAATAGCATGAGTAGTTTCATTTTCAGGATGACTGTTGATTGATAATCTGTGCAGTGATGTTTTTTTTATTAAAGAATTTCGTTAATCGTGACAGACTTTGCTTGGCTTGTTCTTGTTCTTTTTTCTGTCGTCTCTTGCTTGCGCCACTCGGATATGTTCTTTTCATTATATTCCTAAAATTAATTACTTATGAATTAAATAGAAACTATTTTTAATATTAACTCCATTTAAACTTACAGATTACAAATATCACTAAACAATAAAAAAAATACTAATTATAATCACTAAAATTTATAGAACCAAAAGCTATACTCAATAGGAAAATTAAAATTGTACTGAATAGGAAATATAGTAAATTTTTAATAATTGAAAATTAAATATTCTTTTTTATGCAATTGGCCTACTACGTTAAAATTTTTTGAATTTTTCAGAGTTCAAACATATTCTTTTTTATGCAATTGGCCTACTACGTAAAAAGGTTTTATACATACATATAACAATAACTTGAAATTTTTACTATAACTTTTGTATCGTTATATTTTATAAATCTTTGGTTAAAATAAAAATAAATAATACTCAAATAATATTTCAACTTACTTTTCCGCACCTACTGTGACCAAATTAGGAAATAAATAGAGGCCCTTTCACAACTCGGGGCCTGAGCCAAATGGCCCTCATGGCCCACCCTTTGTTATGGCCTGTATATATATATATATATATGTATAATTTAAATGACGTTTTGAATTTATTTTTCAAAGATTTGCCTATAATTTTTCTATATTTAAAATATGTTAGCATTTATTGGAAATTTGCATATGACAGATGCTGGCGCTGTAAAATAGCATTACAAAATGCAACATCGCTGTGCTTTATCAAATTGAATATTTAGCCAACTAAAATTTTTTTTGAGTGTGTGTTTACTGAAAAATTTACAGATAGTTGTTGACAATATCAAAAATATATATAGATAAATCATTATTTATTTCTAAAATTAGTCTTTTATGACAATGATTGTTTATTTTCTATTTATTCAACTAAAATTCAATGAAAAACCATGATAAATTATCGATTAACCCCTTGACACCGGTTGATGTTAGATATACGAACTTTTTTTTCCATCGAACTTTTGCCCAGGGTCATAGTTTTATAACATCCTGGTATATATACGTTTTTAATTTTTTCATTAAATCAGTAAAGTAAAAATCATTTTTTTTTAGTATTTTAACATTAAAAACCGTTTCTCTTCAACTGCATTAAATAAAATATGGCTTCTGAATTTAGCGAAATTTTAACTGGTGCTGATTCTGATTCAGAAACCGAAATAAATATTTGACGAAATTCCCCGGTCTCAAAGGGTTAAATTATAAATTCATTCATAAAATAAAACTTGCACTACCGAATTTTTTAGAAAAATTTATTAAATCGAAATTTAGATCCTATATTCGATCTTTTATTACTTTGAATAAAGTGTACATCACCTAATTCGTATGATATATTTTGTAGTATTTTTAAAAAAAATTTACAATTTATTACCTGGTGTTATAATTTAAATTAGGTTTGTTTTAATGGATCTTATAAAAGGGTAATTTTAGCTTCCAGTTTAATTTGTTGTTTCAATTGAGTTATGTAAACAAAATTACTTTACTTTTGGAAATAGAGCAATAATATTCCAAATTTGTTTATAAAAATGAATATTGATTTATTTTGTACATTTATTAGCATTTTGAATGCCATTATTTTTAATAATTTATAGGCAGGGGTATAGGAGATTGGAATACAATAATACTTCTGATATCCTTTATGCACTCTCTTGTTTGTTTTGTTCTTTGAAATGGTTTTTTAAAATTGTTCTTTGAAAATTATAAAAGTATTTATTTAGATGGTTGACTATTTTGAAAGAATTCAAATTTTCTTTTACTTATCATTTACTCGAATACCTTAAAATAATTGAGATATTTATAACAATAATTTCTTGAAATCCATATAATTAATAATAATAATAATATTTCAAGGCGAAATTTTTGTTTTGTGTCATTTAACAGTTCACTTGTTATTCAGCATAATTCAATTATCTGAATTGAAATAATTTCTTGCAAACCCCGTTGATCATAAAATTTTATAGATATTTGTTATCTAAATATACATTACGTATTAGGAGTTGCAGGAGCTCATAAAAATTAATGATTCGTTCGTGTTAATAATAAATTTATATTTTTATTACTTTATAATAATAATAATAATAATAATAATAATAATAATAATAATAATAATAATAATAATAATAATAATAATAATAATAATAATAATAATAATAATAATAATAATAATAATAATAATAATAGTGTTTCATACGTAGTTAGTGCAGAGGTGAGCTATGAAATTTTTAACAAGGGGCTCGCTCTTTTTTTCCTCGAGAATCGTATGAACTAGTACCCTGGTAATGTGTCACCTCTAGTAATGTGTTGCTGCGACTGACATATAAAAAAACAAAATAATGCTAATTAAATGGTTTATTTTACACAAAAATCGTCGCTTTACAAATGTATGTAATGAAAATGATTTCAAGGTATTATATTTTCTTTTTGAAAAAATAGTTACCAAGAAGAACAAGGGGCTCGCAAATCATATAATAATTTAACAAAGGGCTCGCGCTAGCCCCCGCGAGCCTCCTATAGCTCACCACTGAGTTAGTGTATATGTTACCGTAAAAGCGTGTAATCTGTTATTTTATGAAATGAGTAGATATTTCATGAATTAACGATCTAAAATCGGTAAATTATAGAAAAGTTTATTATTACATACTTTAATTAGTTATTCCATGTTATATCGGATGGACTCCATTTAAAGTGTTTAATGATTTGCGAACCAGGGTTTGAAATGAAAACCAAAATGAAACTTAAGTTTACGAACTTGATGAATACTAAAGAAACTAAAACGAATAGTGCATTAATAACAAATGCTAAATATCTGAGGTTAATTGATTTTTATTTTAATTTATTTTATTTTAACCAAAGATTTATAAAATATAACGATACAAAAGTTATAGTAAAAATTTCAAGTTATTGTTATATGTATGTATAAAACCTTTTTACGTAGTAGGCCAATTGCATAAAAAAGAATATGTTGAACTCTGAAAAATTCAAAAAATTTTAACGTAGTAGGCCAATTGCATAAAAAAGAATATTTAATTTTCAATTATTAAAAATTTAACTATATTTCCTATTCAGTACAATTTTAATTTTCCTATTGAGTATAGCTTTTGGTTCTATAAATTTTAGTGATTATAATTAGTATTTTTTTTATTGTTTAGTGATATTTGTAATCTGTAAGTTTAAATGGAGTTAATATTAAAAATAGTTCTATTTAATTCATAAGTAATTAATTTTAGGAATATAATGAAAAGAACATATCCGAGTGGCGCAAGCAAGAGACAACAGAAAAAAGAACAAGAACAAGCCAAGCAAAGTCTGCCACGATTAACGAAATTCTTTAATAAAAAAAACATCACTGCACAGATTATCAATCAAACAGTCAATCCTGAAAATGAAACTACTCATGCTATTTCACAAATGGCAAATGTAATTGTTGATGTCGATACTCAAATTTCGGTGGTTGAAAATATAACTTCAGAACAAATAGAAGATTCTTTGTCACCATTACAGATAATTGTTGATGATACAAACATGGAAGAAAATTACGTGTCATCTAATCTACCCAATATTCAAGGAATTGAAGCAACAACTTCAATACCTGTTTTCAACGATGACGTCGCCTTACTTAACAAGAAAAATATAATGCAAATGGAAGATTTTTTGAAAATTGAACATTTTAAAATACCTGAATACATCCCAAATGATACTGAAAACAATAAATTTCCATATCGTCTGACGAAGAAGGTTTTAGCGAATGGAGAAATTTGCAACAGAGATTGGCTATGCTGGAGCAATTCAAAAAAATCATTATTTTGTTTTCCGTGCTTCCTACAAGATACGAAATTTGATGCATCAGTTCTCGGTAGCCAATCAGGATGGGATATTTTAAGAGGATGGAGGAAATTGAAAGATCGCGTACCCGCACATGAAAATTCAATTATTCATAAAAAAAATTATGTCCATTGGAAATCAGAAAGTAGATCTGCATTATTAAAGTCGTCATTAGGATCATCTCTACTGAAACAACTAAACTGTGAGTCAAGTAATTGGCAGAAAGTTCTTCACAGAATTTTGGATGTTATATTTTTCCTAAGTGAGCGTGGTTTGGCATTATTTGGTTCTAATGAGAATATTGGAAATTCGCGGAATGGAAACTTTTTAGGTATCATAGAATTGCTCAGTAAGTATGATCCAGTTTTATACGAACATGTAAAAAGTGTTCGTGAGTCACAAGACAAGCACAAACGTCTTCAAGTTCATTATTTATCATCAAGAATTCAAAATGAATTCATTCAGATTTGTGGAAAATTTGTGCAAAGAAAAATTATTGAAGAAATTCTTGATTCTAAATATTTTTCTATTATTGTGGATGCGACACCAGACTGCTCACACCAAGAACAAACGTGTCTTGTAATTCGTAATGTAAAAATAATAAATAATGCATCGTATTCAATTGAGGAAAGATTTATTACATTTGAATCATTTACACAAAAAAGAGGAATCGAAATCGCTACACGAATTATTGAAATTCTTGAAAATTTTGGCCTTGATTTTAATTTATGCTTTGGGCAACCATTTGATAATGGTGCTAATATGGCAGGACAGTATAACGGTGTGCAAGCTGTGCTGCTTGAGCGTAATCCGAATTGCATTTTTTCCAGTTGTGGAAATCATACTCTTAATCTTGTTGGAGTTGACTCTGCTGAATCATGTAAAGAAGCAGTTACATATTTTGGGAGAATTCAACAGATGTATAATTTTTTTAGCAGCAGTCCTATAAAGTGGGAGATTTTAAAGAAATATTTAGCTGTGTCACTTCACACAATATCAAAGACAAGATGATCTGCTCGAATTGATGCTGTTAAACCAATTTACAAAATAATCAGTCAAATATTCTGGCTGCTTTAGAGGAGTGTAAGTCACTAAACCTTCCACCGCACGCACGTACCGAACTTCAGTCAATTTTTCAATATTTAGATACATTCGAATGCATTGTGTTGACAACAATATGGCTTGAAATATTAACGTTATTGCAACAAACTAATTTAATTATTGAAGCACGCAATGCAACACTTGACGTAGAAATGGAAAATATTAACAATCTTATTGCAAGGATGAAGATAATGCGTGAAGAGTGGGGCAGATTACTCTTAAGTTCAAAAGAGATTGCCGTACTTTCCAAAATTTCAACTGATTTTCAATTAACTCGTCATATTAGGTCACAGTTTGATGCTGAAGAACATTATAGAGTTAATGTTTTTATATACATTATTGATTCGGTTATTTCAGGCTTGACACGTCGCTTTGAGTCTTTACGCAAAATTTGCCAGACTTTTGGATTCCTTTGGACTTTTCAAACTTCATCAGATGAGGAAATAAAATCGAGAGCAAAAAATATGCACTTAAAATATCCAAAGGAAATTTCAAATGAAATATGTGATGAAATAATATTTTTAAAAAATATTTTTGAAGTAAACTTTGATATAGAATCATCTCCAGCTAAGTTGCTGCTAAACATTTTAGAAAAAACCTAATTGGATTGTTTCCAAATATATCAACAGCTTTAAGAATATTTTTAAGTCTACCTGCCTCCGTTGCTTCAGCGGAACGCAGTTTCTGTGTGTTGAAAAGGGTTAAAAATTTTAATAGATCGGCAATGAGCCAAGAACGGTTGAATGGGCTAGCCATTTTACATATAAATTCAGATATTGCACGAAATATTGATTTCTCAACTATTATAAAAGATTTTGCTACAACTAAAGCTCGAAAAGCTTATTTGTAATTTAATTATTAATTTCATACTTTTTAAATAAATTAAAAATAATAAAAGAACTATGTAAATTTGTTTTTTTTATTCAAACCAGAGGCCCCATATTTTTTATTGGCCTGGGCCCCCTCTCAGCTCTGCAAGGCCCTGTATATATATATATATATATATATATATATATATATATATATATATTAATTTTATCAAATAAATTAATTCTCATTTCAAATAAAATAATCATCTAAGGTTATAATTTCAATATGATAATGTTATTATGAAAGAAACTGCTTGATGATTCAATCAGTACGAGAGAAGTACATAAATACGAAAGCAGCTTTCAATTAATAACAATTTTACAATAGATTTAAGTAATCAAATAATTAAATTAATTAAGTCCTTGACAAGGACTATCTTATAGTCGAAAAATTTTTTCATTAAATACATTATTTGCAGCAAAAGGCTTAAATTATCATTTTATTGTTTTAAATAATAAATGCTGCTACCAAGAAATTATCATTTTATATTATTATTATTATTATTATTATTATTATTATTATTATTATTATTATTATTATTATTATTATTATTATTATTATTATTATTATTATTATTATTATTATTATTATTATTATTATTATCATTATTATTATTGTTGTTGTTATCATAAAATGAAAATTGTTAATATAACTATAGATAATAAATCATAATAGTAAAAATAATTGCAAATTCATTTAAGTAATTCTTATAGAAAACTCACATTTTGCATATTTCAGTTGAATGTTATGTGTACCAAATGGTAGATCAATTGAAGATTGTGAAATCTTGTAACCCCCGGCAACTAGAGTATAGGCATTGTCAATGGTCATTTTGACCTCACATGGATGAGAGTTGACAAGTTGCAATCGAGAATTGCCAGCATTTATTGGTAATGGCTGTCTTATTTCGATTTGTTTTTGCAAAGTGAAAGCAGCAAAAAAGGAAAGACATGTGAAAGCGATTCCAATAGTCATCCGGCGTAGAGGTCTATAATGAAAACATTTAAAATTCAATATTTCCAAGAAAATCATCTAAATATATGATTAAATGAAATTTATTCAATATTTCTTGCGCTTTTTCTAACAGTTATCGATAGAGTGTCCAGTTCGGGTACCCGGGTACATGAGTACCCGATGTTTTAGGTTATTTTATCGAGTACTCAAATACCCGAGTATCGAGTAATTAAAAATAACAATACTTCGTCGTTTTTATAACATGATGACCATTTGTTTTCCTGCGACGCTACTTATATTTCTAAAATTTTCTATTTAGCATTTTAGCACCAAAAAAAGTACAATTTTTTGCAACTCTGCTGACTAACAGTTCAGTTAATTTATTTAAAATTTTAAGTTTTTAAAACTCTTGAAATTACATTTAACTAAATAATATATATTATTTTTTGTAAGAACCCTGTTTTACTGCATCACTTGAAGACCGCTAGTGAAAGCTGAAATAAATATGCTTTCATTATTTTCAATTTAAATGTGACTCCAGAGATAGGAACCAACGGATAGGAAACTTTTGAACAGTCTAATAACAGTGGGGAAATAAACGCAATCAGGTAAAAAGCTAGGATAAGTAAAATGTAATATAGTATGTGGCTCTCTAGGACCTCATGCGTGCCCACCCCTGTAATATACTAATGCCAGTAAAACAAGTATTTCTTACTAAATTTAATAGGACATCTAAACGAAAAATATATGAAGTGTTAGAAATAGATATTACAACGTTTGGAGCAATAAATAAAAACATTTTAAAAGTAACACGTGTTATTTAAAAATATTTAAAATTAATATAAAATTACATAAAAGAGACATGCAATTAATATTAGGTACAATATTAACATAACGACTTAACCTTTTCAGAACGCATTAGTTACTCCTACTAATTACATTTTTTAAAATTATTTCTGAAGCGCTTGCAATAGTTACTGAAGCAATATGAACTGCCTAAATATATTAATTTAGTATTTGTATAGTTTCTAAATTGTTTAAATTTGCTTGAAGTTCACTTTACAGTTATCAATAAAAATATATATAGAAATAAATTGTCTCCCCGAGGGGTAAATATACAGAAAGAGCATGTTAATAAATTATTAATTAATAATAAATTATTCTCATGAAGATATCGATGTTCTTTTGATATTCACGAATTTTCGGCACTGCCTTTTTCAAGTGAATTCACTTGAAAAAGGCAGTGCCGAAAATTCGTGAGTATCAACAAACATCGATATATTACTGATTTATAGTCTTCAAACTCTCTTTTTAATAAATTCAATGGAAAATTTAATCAGTGGTGAAATTTGTCAACTCTCCTATAACGCGATTGAATTGTACCGCGTTATATGGAAATCGTGTTATAAGAAACTCGATTTTTTAAATGTATTTTATGAAGAACACACACACACATATATATTGTTTTAACACGAATTAAAAATAATTTTTTTTCTCTTTTAATACGAATTGCTTTGTTTTAACATGATTTTCAATATTCTATGAATTTTTTTTTGATGTTCTATTAATTTTTTTTATTTTCATTTTTCACAAATTATGCATACATACATTTTAACTTCGCATTATATTCTTCAGAATTCAGTTAGATTATGTCGATTATATGCGTCGATTATATCGATTATATCGAAGAACTTGCAGATTTTTTGAAGTATATTTTAAATGTCGACTGTGTATTCTTACAATATTTAATAATACAGTATGTTTTATAAGGCGTATATCACCACAATCATTAAATTATGCATTAAATCCAACCTTAATTTAGGACTTATATTGTAGCTGATGGGATAGATACAGCTGTCAAAAACGGGGATAAGAATAATCACCATAATGACATTTAAAATCGACATTTGATCTGGTAGAATCACAAGATTATTAGCAAGTTCTCCATCCATTTGGGCCGCTTGAAGAGTCCAGCGACTTCCCATTTGTTCGTAAAGCGCCCAATAAACTGGCAGTGGTAAATATAATATGGCAATGCGTAGAATGGTGCGGAGATCATTTATAAATGCAACCTGAATTATTTATAAAAAATTATGTTTGAGAAAACATTTAATTACATTCCGATAATATTCAGATCTATGTATTGAAACAAAGTTAATTTATTAAAATTAATTAACAATAAAATAATGCTATTTAATTAATTATTTTAGTGTCTTTATCTACCATTTAATGGAGCTGTATTCAAAGGAATGAGCTTTGAAGGAGGACTATTGAATTGACTCACTTTCTGTAAATTTTTAAGCAAAGGGACGAAAATAAAATTTTAAAAATACTGATGAAACTCGAGACCATTTGAAGATTTTTAATTATTAATTGAATATAATAATTTATTAATAATAATAAATAATTTAATATAAATAAGAGAGCACCATTTTTAAATATATTTTTTCAATAATAATCATAATCAGGCTCTAAACAATTATAAAAACGATTATACTTATAGGTTTATTAGTAATTACAGAGTTATGCGTGTAATCCAATAAAATGTATTAATCATAATAAATTTTAATAAATAAAATGAATTAAACACTTTTAAAACACACGTGGTTAATGCATTTTGAATGTTGATTTTTGGTTTGCATGAAGGTTGAGTTACTTTATGCAATTTTTTTGCATGGATTTGACAGATTGTTTGATAAGGCCTCAGAAGTAATATGTTCCAAATCGTTTGTGAAACCTTTATATAAGTAATTTATAGTTTTATAGATCAGTCTCAAACTCAACATCAGAGAAAAATCTTTCTTGTGCAAGATTTATTTCAGGCAAATTATGAAATAGGTTGAGAACATAAAACACCACAATGCTTGTATTCTTACTATATAATTATTGTCAAGTTGTAAAATAATTAAATTGCCGTTTTAAATTTATATATAAAATTTCATCTATAAATTAAATTAATTAATTAAATTAAAACAATTAATTAAATTAATTAATTGTATTTGTGTAATGGGTAAGCAATAGAGTACTAGATCTTTTTGACATGAAGAATCACAGTTGCTGTATTAAAATGGAATTGTATTTAAAGATTAAAAAAATAGAAATAAAATTATAGTTGAATGGTCAATCTATTTTTATCTAATTTTATTTTATTTATATTAGCTCAATTAATAATATTAATTAGCACTCATCTTTACTCAAAATATGAGGATATTGAATTTTGTATATTTATTAAATGATTTTATCATCAAAACCTCACAATTACGGTTTTTTTTATAAAAAATAACGCCTTTTCCAATCGAAATTAAGACTATAATTGTTGTATAGTTTTATAATTTTTCTTTAACTGTCCTAGATCGCGATTGAGTGTCCAGAGCGCAAAATTTTTCTTTGGCTAGTCAACACCTGACATAAATTTATGAATCAAAAGAACTGAGTGAAAGACAGCAAATTTGAAGGAGTTCTCGTTAATAAAGATGAACGTATTGGTTTAGCAATTAAATTCATAGCAAAAAATAATAGCTCACATTTGCACAAACTTCTACGCCAGCTGTATCCAAGAATCATCTCATTTACACATTTTACTACATTTGAGGATTTTATTTTGATTTTATGCAGGAACTAAATATTCAAAAGTATTTTGTTTAAAATATTTGGTCAGTTGTTATAATATTTTTAAATAATTAAAATTTAATAAAAACAAATAAATATAAAGAAATATCTAATTTGCGTAAAAACAAATTGTTTTACTTACGATTTTATTAATTTAAATTTAATGAATAAAATAATAATACAAAATATAATTTAATACAATTCGGTGAAAATTATTTTATAATCCAATGTTAGTTGTATGAAAATGCGAAGCCCTTCATGTTTACTTATTATTGATATTTGCAAAAATTCCTGTTTTGTTAAGAGGAAATTTAATTTAAAAATATAAATTTCAATGTTAAAAAAGTTAAATACTTTTCCAGTCGAAATTAAGCCCTGCTCACAAGTTAAACTTTTCTATTAGTTTTAAAACACTCAGATAGCACTTTAAATATAGCAGAGACTAAACTATTGAGGGAAGCAACAATATTATTGAACATAATTGACAAGGAAGTTATGGATAGATAGATATTTTCAACTTTAGTGTATTACCTAAGGGTTTCAAAAAACTATTGTGACGTATGATTTGTGAGGCTTGGGTGACAAAATCATTTAAACCTAAAATAAATATATTAGTTAAGTGGAAAAATTAGCAAGGTTATTTAATTTAATGTTTTTAGGTATCCGTTTGTGTTTTGTGTTTAAGTGCTGAATAAAATTTCATAAAATGTTACGTAATGAATAAATTATACAATAAAAATAAAGTTAAAGATTTAAATGCGATCTATACACATATAGAATACATTAATCCTTTATTAGTTAAAAAAGATTATTAATCTCGAATTTGAGAACCATATACGGTGATTCAGATTTATACACCTCGTATATAAAAAGTTAAAAATTCTTTAAGTAAATAACAATTTTAATAATTTGTTATATATCAAAATGCCGTTATTCTTTTTAGCCTGTTATCCCCAATACTAATTATGGGTCACTTCCTAAACATCATTTGACCTAATAAACTTAATAAAATTCCATTAATCTATGTAACGCCTCATTGATTCTACAGTTATTGTATATACACGTCATTTATAGTATACAAAATAAATTGATAAGTCATATCAGGTAGAGCAGGATTCTTCAACCTGGTTCCTAAAAACTTTTGAGGAGTTCCCGGAATATTCTATGCACAAAAGAGTGTATTCAATAAAGACCATTATTTTAAACTTGGTTTTTATGAAATTATTCAATTTATTCTATTTAAGTCAAAGGAGATTATGTAAATTTCCGTTGAAAAAGTTGTCTAAACTTGTTGCATTAGGAAACTTAAAGATTTATTTTTAAGATTAGGCTTCTATGAGTAATTTTATAGATTATTAAAGTTCTAATGATCTGAAAAAGTTGAGTAATCCTACAGTAGAGTAATACGAAGATTTATTTAAGAATTGGTTTGAAGTTAATGTATTCGTTATAATGGTCAAAAATTGACTTAAGCCACAATGGATATATTTAGTTTAAAGAGTAACCCAAATGTTGGGGTTTCTTAGCCGCCATACCCAAATGAACGTACATGATACGTCCGCTATAATATCGCCCGACCGCAACAAGCCGTATCCCGTACGTTCAGGTACAAAAAACTATATATTTGATAAAATATTAATACAAAAATTATTCGGTGACATCTAATGTTGAGAACATCTGACTTGCAAAGGATACAAAAAAGTTCATAAATGAGTCTATTGTGTAAAAGTTTTGTCTGCTATATTGTAAACAAGTATTGTTATTGCGAAATATAATGAAAAAAACCCGATGTTTTTTTACATACTTTTTGAATCATAGCCCAAAGGTAGTGTGGTTAAGTAAAGTTTTCAATGCGTCCAAGTGATCAAAGATGGACAAATGTAGGTACATAAGATGTGATATTGTAGAGAAGAATAATGATTGAATAAGGAGTATTACTTAAATTATTAAAAATAATTACAATAATCAAAATAATAATAATAATAAATTTAATTCAAAATATAATTTAATGTATTATTTTTACAATTTGAAATATCCGGTTTATTTTTATGTGTAAATTATAGATATAATTAAAAAAAAATTTCTAAATAGTAAACATTTAATTGATAAATATCGCTACAAAATATTTGATATAAAAAAATATTTTCTCACGTCGTATTCAGAACTAGCGTATTCTAATAACTCTTTTTTCGGTGAATTATGACGTTCTCTATACCAGTTCTTCACAGCTGTCTATTTGTACAAATCAGAAAAGTGTTTTCGAAAGATTAAATCTTACAATAAAACAACTGATCGTTTTCATATAGATGCTTTCACGAATTGGGACATGGACATAAAATTTATGTCCCAGAAGCAGAATAACTGAAAACAATAAATTTAGTTTAAGACATATTAACAAATTTTAATATTTCTCTTTATGAGACAGCTACTACAATATAAAAGCTAATAAGCAGATTGAAAAACTAATAAAAACAAAATGGGTCACGAACGAGGGATTATTGGGAGCAGAATTAAAAAAGATTGTAAAAAATACTTTCATTTTAATTAGAAGAACCTAACTGAACATCATAGTGAAATCTATCATAAGAAGAGATCTTCCAAATAGAAGAGAAGCTCTAATTTATATATAAGTGAATATAAGATTCAAGGAAGGTAAAATACACAAAGGAATCACTTTAAAGATGAATACAATAAATATTGAAGTTTCGAGTATAGGCACAAATTTATAAGAAAATAATATGCTACATAGTTAGAAAGAGACACGAATTTGAAAATTTGCATATATAAAAATACCCTAATATTTTCAGATTTCATGTTAAAGATCAATTTGAAAAAGAGGAAATGGATTAAGGTTTCAGTGTTAAGATTTTAAGAAAGATCATATTAGTAATGAATATCCAAATAAGAAACAACGATTTTGCTGGACATACTAAAAAAGAATGGTATGCGATGGACTTGTATCCAAAACGCAGAAAGATAGGTTATTTATAAGTTCAATGCTATAAAAGTCGTTTAGTCAGAGTCATCAAAAGTTACGATAACAAAATTAAGCAAGGTTTGGAGAATTAAATGAACAAAATCTCGCTTTGATTTCGTCAGACAATGATATAATGAAGAGGAGCACCTGTCAATGATGACCATGTATTGACAGATCCAGAGGTCAAACCTTCAGTTAATTAATAACAACACATTCTGAAACTTTAATAAACCTTGTGACAAACTTAAATAAATAAACATCAATTATTATATATATTATCGCATATATCTTTTAACACCGTTTCATTATAGCTTAATTTTATATGAAATTATATTTTAAATTAAAATCATTTAAATGAAAACCAAATGATGATAAAAGTCCTTCATGGTTTGATGAATTTTATAATGAAATGAAATTATCAATGAACATCACATGTACAAGATTTTAGCTAACACTTATGTATGAAATGCAATGGAAGTAATATTTTTGCAAGGCGTAACTTATTTATTTGTTGTAACATGACATATGAAAGCTTCTTGAAAAGAACAAAATCTTGTGACAAAAATGCATTTTGTATTTTTAATTTTATTATATAATAAAGATTTGTATTCTTTCTCACAAAATAAACAGATTTTATAACGAAGCTAGCCCAAAATTACACTTAAATCAGTAAGAAGTTTTTTAATAAATAGTTGTGCATTAGTCAAAACTCGAAAGGGACAAAAGTGGCATCCCCCTACAGAGAATGTTAGCAAAGAATTACTTGTAGAAATTTTAATTTTGATATTTCTTAATAATAAATAATATAAATATATCAATTACAAGTCGCAGGTATAATGCATTAAATATTTAAAATAAAATCTTTGAGTACACTTGTATATCAAAAACAAAATTTTGAAATTAAAAATATTGTCTGGGAGAACTTTTCTTAAAAGTGAAATGAATGCTTTACACCAATCTCTACAAAATATCGGCACTCTGAACTTTATCAAGGTGCAACACATAACTGGCGTGGTTTGACTAATATTTTTTTATTAAAAAGTTTATTTCTAGTATGAAAAGAAATGAATAGAGGAAATTAAAAAAAATAGATCGATGAATAGAAAAATCAAAGATTTTACTGATAATCAATTTTTAATTAATTAATTTTAAATCAAGAGAATTTTTTATTAGTTTAATTTTTTATTATTTTTATAATATATTAATACTTTTTGTTTCAATTTTCAAGTTATATATTTTAGTGTTAATATATATATATATATATAATCTCATGATAAATTAATTGTTTTGGCTAAATCGATGGCAACTGGGAAAGATATTTTTATCATATTTTCATTGGCTGAAATCAATTAAAAAACATTCATTAAATATATTTTTTAGAAAACCCATTTTAAAATTAGATTGAATTTCCTTCTCTGTTCAGTAAAATGATTTTCTTTCTATAGTCAGTGACAAAAAAATTCCTGCAGTTATTCATAACAAAATATCTTCATCGCTAAAAAATTTGTTCAAACAACTCAGATAAAATAAAAATAAAAATCAATAGGAAGTTTGGCAAAAATCGACTATGAACATAAATATAGAAAAAAATTTATTTAAAAATCTGATATAATATGTGAAAAGGAAATATTTCACAGATCACCTTCCCCATTCGGGATTGAAAAGAGAAAAACTTTCAGGATTTTGAATTTTATTAATTTTAAAATCGTTTAAATATGCCAAAATAAAATTTTTACGTTTCGTTTTATTTCAGATAACAAAGGAGAGAAGAATGCGTATTAAATACATTTTATAAAAGCATGAGTAAAAATAATACATTCGAAAATGATACCATCACGAGAGTCACTTTTATCTATATATAAACTTAATTTATGGTCGATCTAATATTTTTATTTACGTTTGTTTCCTGTTATTCTAATACGCTCAGCGACAGACATTTAGCGATCGAAATTAAAAGTAAAAGTGTTTGCTGAATTGTGGATGCCTATTATTGAGGAATATCCTACACTGTCAAGTATGGATCAATTTGTAATATTACCGGTTGCATCAACTCATTTATCTGAAGCTGGAGTTTCATCATTAACATATTTAAAATCAAAATACAGAACACATTTATCTAATTTTGGTCATGATTTGAGAAACACTAACAATTATTGAGCCACAATTCAAGAATTTATGCTATAAAATCAACAACATCAATCTTATTAGGGTCAAAATTTAATAAACGATAATTACTTCAGAAACTCAATTGACTCTTTCGTTATTTATTTAATACCGTTGTACTTTATTGTTCTATTTATAAATTAAATCATTAAATGAATGTAAGTGAATTCAAGTGTTTTATTTTGCATGCATGGAAACGTTTTTAAAGGACGCGCTTATAAAAATTTGTAGAATCTCTGATCTATGAGATGTTTTGTTAGTTTAATAGCTAGAACCAATATTAACCGAATT
The DNA here is from genome assembly GCA_959609185.1 of Schmidtea polychroa. Classification (NCBI taxonomy): domain Eukaryota; kingdom Metazoa; phylum Platyhelminthes; order Tricladida; family Dugesiidae; genus Schmidtea; species Schmidtea polychroa. Next base: position 206,601 of record CAUHTR010000080.1, read on the forward strand.
TGTATCTTGATTGATAATGAGCTACATAAATTCCTCATAATTATGTACTTCGGTACACCACAAAATTTTCATTAGCGTTATAACAAAACGTTTTTTTTACATGAATAACTAAATTATTAAATTTTTTTATTCCAGCAAATATCCATCTTTAAAATACACAAGCTAAAGGTTTTTTCTTGAATTTTCTAAATAATATCAGAAAGAATACTTAATTAGGTGGAATGCTGGGAGCACAATATTATCTTTGATAGATGTTTTTGATATTTAGATGAACAGTAGAGCTGAAAGAGTGTTAAATTTGGAGAAAACTGAAGTTAGAAAATTATCTTCAGCTTATCTTCAAGTTCAAACACTAGTAACTACAAAATGAATATATCAGAATTCACATCCCAAAGACATCCATACATAATTTATCCTTTAAGTAACAATTGATCTGTTTCTTCAATTCTTGTTATTGCTGCATAAATATAGTTGATTAATACTTCACACTAAGACATTATTTAATTTAGTTTCTAATTGTATAAAAAGAAATCAAAGAATGTCCTTATATTTTAATTTCTTTTCAGATTACAGACCAAAACAACAGATCCTGTTGTCAAAATTAAATTTATTTCTCAAATGTTGATAAAAGGATTCTATATTTTTATAAAATAAGAATTTGAAACCCATTTTCAAAAGTTAGCATTTTGTTTTACCTGCATGCAGTGCACAATAAATTGGTTAATTTCATCAAAAAACAACCCAGTGCCTCTGCAGGCCTCAATTTGCAGCATTCGGTTTATTGCAGATTAAATTTTAGATCCTAAATTCATTTATTGCCAAAATTCCGATTTTCATAATTAAATCTTTATAAAAAGTTACTAATCTATTCTATAACACTCCCATTTCTTGCTCTTTGTAAATATTTACAATAAATTCAGGGTACTAAAAGGTTTAAAATAAATATTTCAATCTAGGAAATATTTCCTAGAATTGGAAATCAAAAACTAACTTCCTATAGATTATCAAATAAAACAATCGACTGAGTAAATTTTAACACAAATAATGGTTTTAATGCTTTGAAATAAAAATTAATTTCAAGATATTTATTTCTAAATTTGAACATTAATTCGCATTTCGAGAAAAGAATATTTTCCTAAACTTATTAGTAAAAATAATTAACATTAGAACAAATTATGACATGAAAAAAACAGAAAGTTTGAAAAATTATTATCTTGAAATAATACAATAATTAGTATTATATTGTATAAATAATTCTTTGGTTTTCTAGATCAGAGTTTTTTAACTTCCTTTCTCTGGTAGAACGCTTTTTGAGAATTAGAAATTTTGCACATTTTAAAATATTTTAAATAAGACTATTGGAATTTAGATATTTTATTTAAATTCTTAATATTTAACTCTAATTATTATTAATACATGTACGAATAGCAAGACAAATAAATCCAAGATAAAAACTCTACACTAAAGTACTATTCCAGAAGTGCTTTGAAGTGACCTCTGGTACAGAGTTACCCTGAGTTTTCGTCCATTGTATAACTATCATTGTCAAAGCCTAGCAGAAAGTTTCCTACAAAACAATGAACTCTACTTGGAGAAATTTGTACTTTGAGAAATTTAAGGCTATACATTAGGTATCATACCGTAGGGAATTTCTAGTTAATTTTTTGTCTGAATTGAAATCTCATTAGAATGCATCTAAAGCAGTATGAAACATTAACACATTTGTTGTCAACGACAAGTACACTTGTGATATTTTAAATAAATTTTAATGACAAGTATTGACATTGGCTAGTTTGGTTTGACTTCAAACATATATTGAAGGTCTTCTTTAATCATTTTAAGTAAAATTTTCAACAAGAATTTATTCAGTTATTTATATGGGACTCACAATTGAAATCGTCATAGAATGTTTACAGTCGAATAATGAGGCAGTGCGGATCAAGGTTTTGTATACATAGCTTAAACTCAAAAATATCTCTAGTTTGATTACCAATAAAGAAATTGATATGAACAGTGGAATACTAAAAAATTTTATTTTCAATGTGATATAAATAAACTTTAGAAATATGTGAAATATAAGATGAGCCCTATTTTTTACTGAAAAAAATATTCTAAAAAAACATTTTTATGATCCTTAATGTACGAAAATTTCGACAGTCGAAAGGTGCGAATATAAAATGAATCTCTTCTTTTTCATGACATTACTTGATAAAAAACTTCGTTCTATATTCTGGTTAATACGGTATTTAACAAAAGCCACTTACGTATACAAGCAAAATGCCTTGATACCAAATAGTAAAATCTACTAATGAAATATATATTTTAACAACACTACGCATTGCCGTATGAATCCACACAAAATCATATAAATTCAAGTTTTATTTCAAAAATATGACATCATGGTGGAAATAATTTTGCTGTTTTACTGTGTTTTTTTTGTTTAAATCATATTTATGTTTGCTTTTGGTTTTTAATTGTCAATATTTTTTCTTTCAATATGATACAATTTCAAGATGTATGTTTGATTGCAAATATATTGAATGAGTTTTCTCTCACTTCCATATTAATTATAGTTATTCTATATACAATTCTATATACAAGTATTAAATAATAAAATCAATATTACTAAAATAAATTTGAGGCATTTAATGTTTCAACAATAACTATGGAATTGAAATTTAAATTTTAGAAATTATTCTGAAAAAAATTTCACACGTAGGCATATTAACTATATCTAATCTAGATAATTTATTTTTTAATATATATTTATTTGATATTGATTTATTTTCTTTATGACTGAGAATGTAATTAAATTAATTAATGAAAGTGATTGATTAATAGTATTAACAATTTAATCAAAAATTATGTGAACGATGTTGTTGATTGATGATGTTTATTGAATTCTTTATTTTTATACATCACTACAGGGGTTCCCAACCATTTTATAGTATCTTACTTGTACGTTGTAAATAATTTAATCACCGGTAGACAAGAAATTTTGAAATTGGGAATAAAATACAATGGAGAACATTTCTAATTAAAGACAAGTAACTTGTAATATATCTATTTCTATTGCTAAACATATAGATAAAATATAATTAGTGAGACGGTTCAACTTGTTTATTATTATATAAAGAAGTAATATCTGGCTCAATGTTTGTCAGTTTTAGGAGAAAATCCAATTCAAGGTCCAGCAAAGCTCTATATATTTGTTTTTTTTAATTTTTAATAGTTTTGTTTTAAATTCTAGTCATTCGCGTACCGGTACTGGGAATCTATGCATTACTACATTGAAAGAATTGCCTTGGGAGATTCTGTTTGAATAATATTAAAGAGATTGTTATTTGAATAAATATCATTTTGTCATAATTTTATTTTTCATTCAAGAGGTTTTAATTATGAACAGTATCAATACGAAAAGCACCGTAGCTAAAAATGGCAAAAGATTGAAATTTCATTTTCTATACAATAAAAATATAGAAAAAAATACACACAGAGGGACAAGTTTTTAAAAGGGCATAATCAAATACAAAAAGTGTATTTTTAATTATAAAAATATGCAATTTGAAGATCTCTTTCAAAAATTGTGCACCAATCCAAAAATACCTAGGGATACAACACAGAAAAAGAAGTATTTTTATCTTATTATTCCATTTATCATCGACATACACGACTTCACGATCCTGAAAGAGCTTAAGCATATTAGCTTCCCAATTCGTATAGCACATAAGTCTCTCGAAAATTGAGGGAAGAAACATAAAAAAGAATACATTTGGACAATGAAAAACTACCAAATACGGAAGAAAATATGCTTCCGAAAAAACGTGAAAGAAAAAAAGAAGAACAATGTAAATGGTTCTATTTCATAAAATGTCATTTTAAAATTGTTTTAAAAATTTGTAAAATGATGATAGATTACTGGAAATTATGGAAAATGTACAAGAAAAACATGGAAAACATGGAAAAACGTAATTTATAATTGAAATAATAAACGCTTTTAGATATTTGGAAATAGATAAAAAAAGATTGATTAAAATGGGAAGAAAATTACTTGCCGAAATTATTAGTGAACAAAAGCATTTTAAAGAGAGCTTTAAAATCTGTATTTAAATATAAATTTAACAAATCGTATAGTTTTTGAAATGTTATCATAAATGCTCTGAAATTCATAATAAACACGACAATTTCATTTCATTAAAAATATTCTAAAAATGTAAATTTAATGAAAAATATGACTTTTAACCTTCCTGAGGCCGGTTCAAATTTCTTACATGGAAGACCAATTGAGATAAATTTGTATCCCAATACTTTTTCACCGTCCTATTGCTAGTTTTAAGGTTTTTAATAATTTTAACGTATAAAAATAAAATATATTCTATGAAATACAAATATATTACAGAAACAAGTGTTTACAAAATGGACATTACTCATATTCTTACATATAGTAACACATTATAATGCTAGTGGAATGTTCTACACACAAATGCTGAACATTTAGTACATATTTTTCGAGATTCGCGATCTTGTTTACAAGTACAAAGTAAACACCTGCCACTTTTACCTGCCAAATGGGTTAAATTTGTACCCTAAGCAGATTCTTTACAATAAATGCGGTCAGGATTCTTTTTTTCGTGATAAAATTGATGCAAAGTAATATTAAATGATCACATTTGGAATAACTAAAGGGTGAATGCGGTAGGTTCTAGATATAACATAAATTTTCAAAAAAATACGATGCTGGGAGACACAATTACCCCACCTGGGCTCAGGAAGGCTAACTTATTAACTGCTCGTAACACATAATTTATGACCGTTGGTGTATAATCCAGGTATTAGTGCTACAAACCAACTAGATTCGTTTTGGTTTTCAAATGACTAATTGAATAAAATAAAGTTCCTAAAGTGATATTCAATGCGATTTCTAATGACAGATTAGTTTCTAGGTTATTTGACTCTCATAATACAAGTGCAAGAAATTCGACCCCACCAAGGGGATTGAACCCAGCAGCTCAGTGACCAAGCCACAGGAACCGGTACATTCGCTACCATGCCGCATCAAATACCACGGAACCTAGTCCACCTTATCACTTTAAAATACATTTTATTTGATCCATAATTTGTTGCAAAATGAATAATTTTTGAATTTTGTTTACCATTCGCCAAAAATTGCGCCTAATATTGTCTATATTGTCTTTTTAGTTAATCTACCAAAAATTAATATACTATTATTAACATTATTAAATATGTAAAATATAACTTTTAATGTTTGCCTAAATGAAAATCCCCATTCAAACTTGTAACAATCCCCAATCTCAACAAACAAATGCATACCTGCACGCAGGCCCTCGTATGACAGCAGCCAATCAAATCTCATTACCACCTACCTACCTGAATTGAAGCAGCGAATTGTTTAATGCCTGCATCTCAGTATGTATGCATGAGCGTGAGTGTATGTGTGTGTTATGAGTTTATATTTGATGCAAAAATAATAAAATCAATAAAATCTCTCACGGAGAGCTACTCCCATTAGAATGGCCGGTATTCCAAACGCCAGTGGGTAACAATCATCAGATCCATTGCAAGCAACATTGGCTAGAAAAAAGAAATGTTCATCGATCGAGATGTCGAAAACAACAAAATCAATCACCTCGAAGTAATGGAGTGAGAATTGTCGAAGCAAGAGCGCCCAGATTGATCCCGAAATAAAACATTGAAAAATAACTGTCCAATAGAACTTTCTAGGAAAAATTGTTCATTTAATTTAACAATATTTTAACGAACTTTATGGGCGGGAATTTGATCGCCCCCCAAAGGACCGACACATGCTTTCACACCGCCGGTACCGAAAGCAATCAATAATAAGCTTATTATTGGACCGGATCTTTAAAATCGGAGAAAATAATAAACAAAAGAGATAAAAATTAAAGTACAGATTAATAGCTGGGATTGAAGTTAACGACATAAGTGCCGATCCTAATGTGTACAAGCTGCACAAAATAACTAAAGTTCTATAAAAAACAATTTAAGTCTTTTATCAATAGGAATTTTTCACCTATATTTTCCAAGATAATTATCAGAGATAAAACTTCCAATAATTGTTGTGAAATAGCAAAGACTCACGAACATATGATAAATTGATACCGCGTTACTTTCTCTCAATAATAAATGTTGAGTCAGATAAAGTATTAAAATTGCTAAATATATAAAAATGAATTTAATAATATTTAAAATAAGTTTTTTTAACTTCTCATTCCATAATAGCTGAACCGTTCGCATAATTCAGTAATTATTATGAAATACACTGCTTTTGGAAAATGAAAACAAGATGAACAACGCTAAATTTTATTGCTAATCTATTTTAAAATATTATAAATATTACATCTTTGTCTTCATTTTCATCTTTGATCAGTTTCGATTCTAAAATAACAGCATAATTTTAAAGTTACAAAAAGTTGCAAACCTTCATTTTGAACAGAATCTGTATCCATTTCTGATTTAATATTCAATTTTAACTAAAAGTTTCAAATTTGGTATTTTAATAATAAAATTAATATGAATGAAATTTAGAATAAAATATATTTATAAACTTTTTTTGAAATTTGCGACTCATATATTGACAAAAAAGTTACGTATTTAAATAAAACCAATTTCATATTTAAATGTTGAAAAAAAATTAAAGCAACATAAATTGATTTATATTATTCTTTATTTTAGAAGGAAATTTTCATTTTCATTTTTTAATAATGAAAAATTTAAGAAAAATACTAAATTTTAATAAGGTAAACTGTATAGTAAAAGTGTTATTAACTTCAAACGTGTAAATGTTTCATGTCGTTTGACAGTAAGAATTTTAGCAAATACATGTTAAAAAATTATGTAATAAGTTTATTTTTTTCACAATTTGATAAAAGCATTGAAATAGCAGAAAATAAGGAGCATTTTCGGAATATTAAGCATTCTTATTTATGGGAAGGCAAGAACGCAAAAGGAAGTATGTACTGTGTACAGTGAGGGTGGCTTTGGCGATTATATGCATGTCGTAAGTGGTTCAGAAAGTTTCTTGAAAACAATTTGAATCTTAATGATGAATCAAATTCTAAACAACCGGTTGAAGCTGATGACATTGAGATAATGATTCTAATTTAAAGTAATCGGCATAGATAGGGTTGTTATTGACCAATGATTCAGAATGAGAATTAAATGAATACTTGGTGTTGTAAGTAATAACTTATTCATCGTATCTTTTTGTGAAATAAATTCGTTGACATTCGGTGGTATTGTTTTATTTGGAATTTTACCATTGACTATTTAAATACATTTTGCATAATTTCACTAATGTAATTTGATAAACGGAGAGTCAAAATTGAATAGGAAATGATTATTTAAAACTTTGTCAATCTAACCATCACTAAAATTCATCAGAATTAATATATTCATTCTCATTCTTACCCAACAATTGAAAAATAGTTGCGTAATTATTAAAAACAGATATCAAACTTTCTATATCTGCTTGATGCATCATAAAAGATTTCGATAGATTTCGATAAGGTCATCAAACTGACCACTACATCAGATTTCTTGTAAGTTAAAACGGAACAACAACACCTACCGAGAAGAATCAAAAATATTAAACCACATCGCTTTTAATTTACATTAAATAATAAAATAAAATCTATTATTAAAATTAAAATAAGAGTAGATACTCCAACATATGAATTCAACAAAAAACCTGCCCATAGGGAAATATTTATGAACTAACAACCATCACAGACTTACTCGACTTCAAGATCTCCAAAAAGATTAAGCATACTGGATTTACAATTCGTATAGCACATAAGCCTTGGAAATTGAGGGAAGCTCTGGCAAACAAAACAAAAAAGAAAACATTTGCACAATGAAAAAAAGACAGACATAGAAAATATGCTTTCGAAAATAAGTTGTCTACTTCATTACGTTTAATGTATGTATGCAAAGAAATATACATTGGAAGCACGCTTAGGAACTTGCACCGTAGAGTTAAAGAACATCTAGATCCTAGTGGAAAATCCTGGGTATACAGACATCTCCAACAATGTCAACCAAGAAAGTAAAGAAAAATATTTTAATTAAAATCTTAGCCAGTTACAACATTAAAAAAATTTCAGATTTAAAAGGCAATTCTTATCATAAACAGACATTCAAGAATCAAAACAAAAGAAGAAATCAATCTGATTTGTTGTTGTTGACTTTGAAGAATTATTTTTTAAAAAAATCAAAAATAAAATCATATTTTTAAATCAAATTTTAAGTAAACATTTTATAATCATTAGGAATAAAAACCCAAATATAATTATATTAAAACTTTTTAAATCGTATATGTCATTAAGGAATTTTTTTATAAACAAATATGATATTTTTTAAAGAACTAGTTATATGTTCTTTTATTTTGAGTTTTGTTATTTTTTTCATTCAATGCGAAGAGAAAAAATGAAACTAAAAAGGAAGATCAAAAAGCATTTGAAAATTGACATAGCTAAATTCTCAGAAATTGACAAAGATTATTATAATCGAAAATTATTTCATTTTATTAATTATTTAATTCGCAGCAAAAGGCCTAAATTATCATTTAATTTTTAACATTTAATTAATGCTGCTACCAAGAAATTATCACTTTATTATTATTATTATTATTATTATTATTATTATTATTATTATTATTATTATTATTATTATTATTATTATTATTATTATTATTATTATTATTATTATTATTATTATTATTATTATTATTATTATTATTATTATTATTATTATTATTATTATTATTATTATTATTATTATTATTATTATTATTATTATTATTATTATTATTATTATTATTATTATTATTATTATTATTATTATTATTATTATTATTATTATTATTATTATTATTATTATTATTATTGAAAAATTTTCGAAATTGATTAATTTCTTTATCAAGGTTAATCATTTCAGATTTGACCTGTTTATCGAAATGCCAAAGTTCACTCGGCTGTAATAAATCTGAATGATTTATAAAAGATTTTCTAAATTTCCTGTTATTAAATTTATAGGAAATGGTAAGACGATTTTATTATTTAACGAGAAAATTTTTAATTAGTTTGATATAATTTTTAGAGAGAGTGCATTAGTATACATGTCGGACAAGCAGGTGTCCAAATTGGCAATAGTTGTTGGGAATTGTACTGTTTGGAACATGGAATTAATCCAGATGGACGAATATCTAATGAAATCATCGATGGTGCCAAGGATGACCCTTTTAACACTTTTTTCAGTGAAACTACAACCGGGAAACATATTCCTCGTGCTGTCATGATAGACTTAGAACCAACTGTGGTGGGTATGAATAAACCTTTTATGGATATTTGTACATAAATTCTATTTAGACGAAATAAGAAATGGTAAATATCGACAGCTATTTCACCCTGAACAATTAATTACTGGCAAAGAAGATTCAGCAAATAATTATGCTCGAGGACATTATACAGTTGGAAAAGATATTATTGAAACGGTTGAAGAAAAGATTATTAAATTAGCTGAAAATTGTAGTGGCTTGCAAGGATTTTTGATATTTCACTCCTTCGGTGGGGGAACAGGATCTGGTTTTACATCTCTATTAATTGAACGTTTAAGTGTTTCTTATGGAAAAAAGTCTAAATTGCAATTTTCTGTCTATCCATCTCCAAAGATTTCAACAGCAGTTGTAGAACCCTATAATTCAATTTTGACGACGCATAATACAATTTCACAATCTGACTGTGCTTTCATGGTGGATAATGAAGCCATTTTTGATATATGTCAAAAGAATCTTGAGATAGAAAGACCGACATATAAGCATCTTAACAGACTAATTGGTCAAATAGTCAGTTCTATCACTGCTTCATTAAGATTTGATGGGGCTCTGAATGTTGACCTAAATGAATTTCAAACAAATCTGGTTCCATTTCCTCGAATTCATTTCCCCTTAGCGAGTTATGCACCTTTAATATCTAGAAAAAAGATTCAGCATGAACAATTAAGTGTAACTGAAATTGCTAATGCATGTTTTGATGTATCGAATCAAATGGTCAAATGTGACCCTCGACAAGGTAAATATATGGCATGCTGTATGCTTTTTCGAGGTGATGTGGTTCCTAAAGATGTTAATTCTGCAATTTCTTCTATAAAATCGAAACGGTCAATAGAATTTGTTGACTGGTGTCCAACTGGATTTAAAGTTGGAATTAACTATCAGGCTCCAACTACAGTTCCAGATGATGACTTAGGAAAAGTATCGAGAGCTGTATGCATGTTAAGCAATACAACGGCTATTGTTGAAGCATGGGCTAGGCTAAATATGCAATTTGATCTTATGTTTAAAAAGAGAGCTTTTGTTCATTGGTATGTTGGAGAAGGCATGGAGGAAGGTGAGTTTTCTGAAGCAAGAGAAGACATTGGTTGTCTAGAAAGAGATTATATTGAAGTAGCTGAAGATACAAAAGAAGAAATAGAAGATAATTATTTTTAATTATTAAATGATTTTTGACAACTATTTGATTTATACAAAAAAAGATGACTTTTTTATATTAAATAAAAACATTTATAGCTTACATAAATATCTTCAATTAAACAAATTTTATTATTTTATTTCTTTACATTGATAGAAGTTCATCAAAAATTGTTCGCGCCTCATCAACTGGAATGAGCCTTAATAGAAGTTGATGCCTATAAGATGTATTTATAAATATTTTAACAATTGTTGGATGTTTGTGTTTGCATTGAAATCGAATGATGATATTGATCGAAATATTATTTGGAACTTCTAAAATTAGATCCTTTTCTAAAATTGGCTTTTAACTGAGGAATTTCCTTAAATAAAATCAAATCAAATATTGTTTGGTTTTCATGTTTGACATTAATCAGACTAATTCAGAAATTTAAAAAATTTATTTTACAAATACTTTTGACGATTTCACTGATACATTTCCCCATTCGATAGCTTGAAATATTGTGGTTGCTTTTCTAATACACGTAAAGGATCTATATATGTAGCTTCTATTGATTTCCGTACATATTTTCTTTTGTACACAAATCCACACTCCATAATTGATTTTGAAAATCGTCATGCTGTCATGCAATGGTCTTTCGAGTAATCTGAAGCTATCAATAATTTCTTCTAATTGAAATGGTGATGCTTCTTTAAGGGAATTGAATATACCTCCTGGCACAACAAGACCACAGCCAAATGCTTTCTGTACTGGAGAATAACTTGTTGAATCTGGGCTGTTCCTTATTGTTAGTAGTACCTGAGGCAAAACGTCAATCCATCTTTTATTTGCTTTTATTTGTTGTATGTTGTGTATCTAGAATCTGTTCCTGTTAACAATCTACTTAAGAATGATATTGGTTGTCCGTTTTACTACAGTACTGTTCCAATACCTGATCCTGATGCACCTGTTATCAAAATGGTAGATACCGATTCATGTAATAATGTGAGTTCGGTCGTTCTTTGTATTATCTGTTAAGCTTCCTCAAGACATTTCAAGCCTTCTTCTGTCCAAATTATATTTTTTGATTTAGAATTGATAAGTTTATATAACAATTCTAGTTTCTTTACAGCTTCTGAAATGAAACGGTTATAAAAATTAATTATAATTAAGAATCTTCACGGTTCTTTTGTTGTCTCTGGTAATTTATAGATTTTACTTGCTGTTATTTTGGTTTCTAAAGGAGAAATCCCAGTTGTCGGTACATGATGGCCCAGAAAATCTACTTCTGATTGCATAATTTTGCATTTTTCTGCATTAATTAACAATCCAACTTTATTCAATTCGTTTTCAATTAATTTTAAATGCTTGTCATGCTTTTCTTAGTGTCTGCGAATGGAAATTTTCATAATATTGCATCAATTGTACATTGAAAGGTCGATGTGGAATTTCGTAATTCAAATGGCATGTAAAGGAATCATACATACCAAACGGAGTAGTTATTTCTGTTTTTGGAATATAACTTTCGTTCATTGGAATTTGTGAATACGCCTTTTCAAGATCGATAGTGGAAAAGTATTTTTTATTTCGCACAATCTGCAATATACCTCCGATTATGGGAATTGGATATTTATCAGGAATGGTTAGTGTTCAAATCTTATGTTATCCCCGTAAAATCTGTATTTTTCGTTTTGATTCAGTAGAACTAAGGGCGAAGAAATTGAATAGTCTGATAATCGACATTTTCCAGTGTCTACCATTTTGTTAAACCAATCTTTGGCATCTTTTAGTTTGTCTCCATATAACCACCTTGCTGGAAAAGATCTGACGATATCATTTATAACAATGATAACCAAATGATCATGTTTCTATTATAACTATGATTCCTTTAAATGTTACCTCAAATAACTTCGAACTCTAACAAAGAGAGAAATTTACTACAAATGATAAAGAATGTCTACCAAAATTATAAATGAATGTTGTTATAAATGACGATGTATTTCTCAGTTATATAAATTATCAATGAAATTTTGATAATTATTGTAATGAACATAATCATAAAGATGAACAAATTACCTATGGAATGCTAAATGTTCATATTTTAATAAATTCCCTAAGATTTTGCTAAATCTTATTTTAAATGACTATGTAATTACTGATTAATATACATTTATTGACTAGAGGTGCTTAGATACACCAAAAATAACAAAGTTTACTGATATTCATACATAAGTCATATGTCGCTTAAGATATATACATGTTTTATTAAAGAATTCGTTAAAAGTTATTGAAACATTCCAATTTGAAAATGCTAATCTAATTATCCATCAATTTCTGTTAAAGATATAATACCCAAATGAGCATCTATTTCTCACTAAATTACCTAAGAATTGTTATCCCTATATAACCATGTATTTCCAACTTATATACATAAGTGTCCTAATTGGCTAAATGATATCCAAAATGATCATGCTTTTATTGATTAATTTGTTGTATATAGATTTGCTTAGATACATCAAAATGTTAAAGATATCACTGATATTTATAAATTAACTAAAAGATACTCAAAATTGATTTTACTAAATATATTATCTAAGAATTCAGTAATGGTTGCTCAAATATTCATATATTTTGCCATGTTTTTTAATATTTAATACTATCTATGAATTTATTAAATAATTCCTTAACCCTTTCAATATTGTTGGAACATATTGTCCCAGAGAATTTTTAATAATTACTAAAATAATTTAAATGCTTACAAATGCACTGGGATCTGGGATTTTAGTACTGTACGGTCATCGGCTCGTAAACAAGTCCAAATCTGTCTGCTTTGTTGATGTTTGCTTTTTTTCTTTTCTATAAAATTTTGTCAGTCTAGATATTGCTAACAAACAGTAGACACGTGTCACGCTTATTACTAATTGTGCTTTTATATGTGCTGTGCTCGGAATTGCCAAGTAAGCTATTTATAGTTTTATTTTACTTATTTAGTGTGCAGCAATAGTTTTTATGAGAGTACTAAATTGAATTAGTATTTAATTTCCAGATTTAAATAGATTTAAATAATATAATTAAAGTAGATAATAAAAGTATAAATTAAAATAATAAATTAAATATATTTAAGAATGATTGAAAATTAAAATATAAAATATTTATTGACTGCTTGTGTACGAATATTCCCTATTCAAATATTAACTCCTGCTAAAAATAGAGATTGTTTTAATAAGATAAATTTTGTGTTTTTAAAAAATATATAGTTTTGTTTTGTTTTTAAAATATGGATGTGATTATTAATTATTAACATGAATTATTAAAATAAAAAAATTGTATTGAAAGGGTTAAATATCCATGTTTTTCTATCAAATATGCATAAATTGAATATAAATTTGTTGAATATTTCTCAAATAAACATGTCCTTGTTAAATGTACCAAGAATTTACTAAATGATATCTCCAAAAGTAAATGTATTGTAGCGCTTTTTTGTATTGTTTATATTTCCATATATAAAAATACCAGTGAATTCTATTTCCATATCTAAGAGATTCAGATTAAATTATCTGATGTGAATATAACTTTGATTTTGTAATGAATTTAATATTAAAAAAAATATTTAGAAACCAAAAAATAAAAATCCATAAAATACAAAACAATTAACTTTTAAAAAAAATATTTTGTAACAATTTTTTATCGAATATTGAGCGCAAAGTGAGTGCCCCTAACTCTTTGGCGCTTTTGGCAAATGCAAATTTTACCCTAAGGAAAAGCTGACCCTGTTTCTAACAAATATACATAATTTACTTAAGAATTTGTTGAAGGGTTCCCCTAAATAACCATGCCGTTCTTTCAATGTTACATAAATTACCTATGAATTGTCTCAAACAAAACGATCATACATTATGCTTAAACATTACGTN
>CAUHTR010000081.1:0-200000 GCA_959609185.1 Schmidtea polychroa
AAAAAAAATTTTTTCGTGTCAGAGGTGACATGTGCCAGTGGTGACACATCCTACTACTGATGACATACACCAAAACATTAACAACAACTTTATCTATGCACGCTGCAAATTAGGAGGTTTAGGAATAGTACCGAGCATTGACGAATACATGATACAAGGCATCACACACCGCATTAAGACAATAAACTCACGAGACGTAGGAATGAAGGAATTCATAGTTAAACAAATTACAGCAGTAGCTTAAATCAGTTTCAAACACACAACAATAGATATATATAGACCACACACTTCAATGGCTAAATGCAGACATCAAAGGTGACACATCAGGCCCATCAACCATATTTGGCAAATTCAGATCAGCAATGAAAGGGATAAACGAAAAGTTTGGCATCAAAATCACACTTGCATTAGAAAACAATAAGTACATCTTACACATTAAAACAAAAAGCTATACTATATACATTAATGAAACAAACCTCACAGAAACCTCTGCAGGGATACACAAACTCACAGGTGAATGGTACACAGATCAATGGTGCTACATGACATGCCAAGGATGCATTTTACGAACAACAGAGGTAAACAGATAATCAGCACACTTAATCAAATCACACACCCTAACAGATAAACAATACCTTTTTATGATTAAAGCAAGAAATAACATGATAAGCCTGAACTATAGCGCATACAGAATGAAAGAAAACATGAACACAAAATGTAGGCTTTGCAACATAGAACCATAGACACAAGCACAAATATCCAACCACTGTCCTAAAACTACAAACGTTAGGAGAAACAAGCACAATAAGGTTATGGATAAGGTCAGCGAATATCTAATATCTAAAGGTACCAAGTAGACATAGAACGCCCACCTCCAGGAAATGATACTAGACTTAGACCTGGCCTCATCATTAAAACAAAAAAGAACAATAAAATACATATACTGGACATAAAAGTACCATATGACAGAGAAGAAAATTTCCTAATAGACAGGGAACACAATTACAAAAAATAGAGAGCATTAGCATTAGAAACTGGAAAAATTAACACTCGCAAAACCACATTAGATGCATTAGTCGTTGGTACTCTAGGCTCCTGGGACAAAGATAATGACACAGCACTTACAAAGATGGGATTAAACCACAATGAAACTAAAACACTAGCTAGAATATATATGAAGACGGCCGTGGCAGCCAGCTTTGCAATATATATTAGGGTGGGTCGAAATTTTTTTTTTCTCCAAACATGCCTAAAAAGTTGTGCTTATGCTAGAAAATGAAATATCCCTGCAAAAGACTGCTGTTTAAAAGGGTTTACAGGTCCCAACTTTGTTTGTATATATTAGTACTATCCCAGTAAAAATGCTCGCACACGTGCCTTTGTAAATTCATCCTGCAAGCAGTCACACGCTTGCAGAAAGACCATTTTTGACATGCTCTATTCACAAGTCCAAGCTAACGCGTGCATGTATAGAGAGGTACAGAAGAGCAGTTATGAAGGGACAGAGAAATAAGCAATTTCGCAAAACAAGAAGTAAATCACGTCATTGTGTGTTTGGTCAAACTTGTGAACTACCCAGAAACCAATTACCTACTTGTGAAGATGTGTTTCGTGATTACTGTTAAAATGAGAAATGTACGCAATTTCATACTGGCTTAACGAACAAGCAACTCTTCTCGCAAATAAGGTGAAGGAAATTTATATGAAGGCAAGTATCCCAACTGTTGAGTTCAGTAGTATTGTGGTTCGTGTCAAGCGACTAATATCAAAGTGCGTGAATTAGAGAGAGTATCCAGAATGCAAGAGGTCATCTGCCAAATTTCAAGATAAGTTAAGCTCGTTTTCCAATTGTTTGACATATGTTGCTGCAAATGTTTTAATGATGGTGCTCGTGGAAGAAGTCAGTGTACATGCCGATTGGCCTTGAAAATTCCTACCTTAGAGTGGGAGTTCTGGATTGACCAACAAACTACCAGAACATGAAAATCGGAAATACGGACAGACAGGAACCTCAAAATTGAAGAGAAAACAAACGAAAAGCAGCCCTACAGGAAAGGAAAACAAATGAAAAATGAAATAATGGACACTGAAGTTAACGATCTACATCCGACCTCAAGAAGTGACACGGAGAGTGAAGCCGCTAGTGATGAAAGTAAAGATAAGTTAGACAATTCAACAGAAAGCCAGAGTCAAGCGTAGAAGAATGTGATGAATTTCAAAATAGAAGACATTATCCTGAATTAATTAAAGCTGTTGACAGATGTGGTGTGAGCAACAGAGACACGTGTTTGCTAGTAAACGCTTTTCTGAAAGATATGGAACTGTTATCCTCTCAACAATCTCGATCCCGCAAAATTACGGCGTCAGAGAAGTACTGGAGGGAGAGAGAAATTGAACAGCATTCAGCAGAAGCGAAAAACTTGATTTGCCTCGGTTTCGGCGGGAAACAAGATTTCACCTTACTTCATAGAAGGATCCTAAAAGAGGAGCATTATGTGATTGTCGCCTTTCCAGGGTATACATATATCGATCATGTTTGTACCTCAAAGTAGTAAAGCTGTGGATATTGGCAAAGAAATCATGTCAATCATCGTTAGCACGCAGTCCTCACTGACCCTTCAAGCAATTGTGTGCGATGGAACCAATACAAACACCGGAAAAAAATAATGGAATAATGGAATAATTCAATAATCAGAAGACTCGAAAAAAGCTAGGGCGACCTCTACAATGGCTGATATGCTTGTTGCATGCAAATGAATTGCATTCAGGAAGTATTTTTCAGTCGTCGATGGTGAGAAACAAAAGGTCCAAAAACGTCATGTGGTGAAATAGGAAGCGTTCTTGATTTGATCCAAAAGACAAGCCGTAGTAGCCTTTATGTCCCTTCCTGGAAAGGTCGTAGATATTAGTGAAAATGTCAAGAAAGAATTGAACACTGATCAATTGTATTTCCTCAGAGTATGCTTGGCAGTCCAGAAAGGGTACCACAACAACAAGATGTCCCTTTTCTACAAATGGCACAACCAGGAAATTTGAATCACAGTCGCTGGCTAACGAAACTAATAGAATTCTGCGACTATATATGTCCGAAACTGCTCCATCTGAACCTCTCATGCGAATAGTGAAATTTATTGTCAATTTCTATGGACCGTCATGGTTTTATATAAAGACTCACTCGTCATGCCAAGATGGTGCAAGAAATATTTTTATATGCTCCAACTTCTGCAGGATTTGGATCCATCAGACCAAGAAATCATCTTTCCTGTCATTCAGAACAACAATTACTTCTCACATCCAGAAAATATACTCCTAGCTGCTGTTGGTGATGATGATGAAGAAATCAGAAAGTTTGCAACAGAAAAAATCATAACTGCAAGACAAAAATTTTCTCCCTTCCGAAGTGATTCGCACTATGGACAAGAATACTGTCTTTCTTCAGTCGTCTGCTACATCATATGTTGACATGATTGACTGGACAAAATGTAATTTGACGCCTCCCCCTCTTTATCTCATATATTGGATCATGAATTGAAGATGAATAAGAAAATTACATTAGAACAATTTCCCTGTCATTCTCAAGCCGTTGAAAGAGCCATCAAAGATGTTTCTTCTGCCAGTTGCAAGGTCACAAGTCCAGACATGGTATGGTACTACTGTGTAAAAAATCAAGGAAGGAATTGCCCAAGGTGCAAAGCAAAGCTGATTTCATGTGACTTCTTTTTATGCCCTCGCTAATACATTTCTAAACTTTTGGCTGGATGTTTTTAATAAAAAATAATTTCGAAAGTTGATTTTTGTCTTTGAAAAGGATAATTCAAATTTGGCCCTTCCTAATCACTGACGTTGTCAGATATATTTCAATGCGGGATGAGACACAGAATATACTATCTCAGCCCAAGAGAGTAAATAATATACTTATAAGCTCTTAAGAAAGCTACATCTAAATATGGACAAAGGCGCAAAACACATTCCGACACTAGCCAAATTACATTGTTTTCACACTTATGTTGAACTGCATTTTCGGAGAAAAGTTGGGAGCAGTAAATTGTCCATAAATCTAAGTAAAATGGTTTGATTCGATTTTCTATACCAAAATACAACTTTTTAACCATGTTTCCTTTCTTGAACTCAAAATTTATTAACATTCGACCCACCCTAATATATATGGACCACATTACAAACATAAGTAAACCCACATCAAATAAGATTACTAAGCACACACATGTTATCATTGGCATGGCATGCTTAATAACACATATACTCCCAATCTAAAACCCACGCATATCACCTCGGGTTGAGAAGAGCAAATTATTGTTACTATTATCAGTACTATTACTATTACTATTATTATTATTATTATTATTATTATTATTATTATTATTATTATTATTATTATTATTATTATTATTATTATTAATTATTATTATTATTATTAATATTATTATTATTATTATTATTATTATTATTATTATTATTATTATTATTATTATTATTATTATTATTATTATTATTATTATTATAAAAAGTTATAAGAGGAATTCACGATTTTCATTTAATTTATTTAAAGACAAAATCAGAATCATCAATAAATCAATATAAATCAACTCATAAAAACATCGAAAAGCACATTTCTTAAATGATATTTAAGGAGATTTGCCTAAGGATAATACTGGCTGTATCACAAAAAAACGATTACCTTAATTAAGTAGATTCAAACTGATAGGCTTGCTTCCAAATAACTGCCAAAGCAATTATGGACACCATTCGAAACATCAAAATTAACGGGATAGTTATATGGCTAATAACAGCCCATGTCCATTGACCAAATACTTTGTGATGGAGAAAGAATACATTGTCTAACTTACGCTGTTCAAATAAATGGAGGCACCATAATGCGGTATTTGCTAGCAGCAAAAAGGCAACCAGTTCTCTGCCTGGTTTGTCTCTTTCATGAATTGTCTTATAAGAAACTCTACGAAGACCAGTACAGACAAATATACTCTGAACACTTGCTTGAAGCAGTGAAAGAATTGATCCTATGAGTAGGAATGGTGATGGTGGCTTTTCAGAATAGAGGCGGCCAACGACAATATTTGCTACTGAATGCAAATACACTCCCGCTACCATAGAAATCAACAATAATGTTTCTTCTAATCTCTGAGTAATACATCGAGAATGAAATCTCGGTTGGAATAATAAATCTTGCATTTTGAAACAAGCCAAAACCGTAGCGACAGTGGCTGACATAATGAGAGCGATTTCAAATGAGTAACTGATACGCAGAGCAGTTAGACGCAGGTTTGGCTTTTGTACTAAAATATGAAAGACGACTAAGTCAACAATTGCAGCAATCATTGTTACTAATCCCACAAATATACCCTTTTTTGACCCTGAACATTCAGTTGTAGATAAAATAAGACGTTTGCGTCTTTGAAATGATGCTCTAGAACTTTCTTGGATTGATCCGGTCACATTTGGATCGAATCTTGTACTTGAAGTTTCAATGTTTCTCCATGACAACCATAGGAGTGCTAAAGTAAAATAAAATCAATATTGAAAATTATCTAAAAATAATTTGAAATCAAACATTGAATTAATTTATATTTATTAAAAAGCTTGACTATGAAAAAGTCACTTGAAAAGGCATTGTCGCAAATTTGTGAAAATAAAAAACATCGATATATTTACTGATTCATAATCAAGCTTTTTAATAAATACAATTTCAATTTAAAAGAAATCAGTGGTGAAATTTGAAAAAGGTTCTTATATTAATTTATATATTCTTGATTTAAAACTCTATTTTTCCAAGTCCATTGGTATTATCAACCTCTTCTATACACATTTTGTCAAATTTTTATTTTTAACTTGCGAAAAAATACAAAACCTTTGAGACATGAAAAATTACACCAAATACAGAAATGTCTTTCAATTCAGAATTCCCGGTTTTATGTGATAAAATTAGTTAAAGCTATTTATTTAACACTTTAAAATGCAGACTATTTTGTCACAAATTTTACATAAAGTGCCTCTTATTTACGAATTTTGGAGAAATATGCTTTTACAGTAGAATAATTTTTTAAATTTATATTGAAAATTTTTATGTGACAGACAAAGATTAAAACGCATTTAAGTAAGCTCAGGGGTTTACCGTAGGATCCATATATTACGCCTTAAAGTAGATTAGGTTTATCTGTAATTCTTTTCAAGAACTCTCCACAAACTTTCAAAATCCGTTTTTCTACTTGTCTTCGGGATTAATTTATGGTTAAAATAACATTACTTGAACAATGGTAAGCAACCTTGTGACAACTAATGCATTTTTCTGAACAAGAACTTTCACAACATACCTGAAATAGTTTTTCGAATGTTTTTCGAATTATTAATTTATTGGTTAGTTATGCAATAAGCACAACTTTACAGTTTGTTCAAAAATTGCGAGGTGTTATTCTGTAATATGATATTGCTTCCAGATGAATTCATATGAAGAGAAACGTAAGAATTAGCAATCTATAAACACATTGACCGCCAGTGTATTTTATATTTCTACCCCACTGGAAATTGTAATGTTCCTGACGTCATTTTCATTCGCCAGATGTTCTACCAGATGATATGGTAGGCCCTTACAATATACACCAATAAAATTATTACCAACAAATCAGGGTTTATATTATAAGAATGAGATAAGGCATGAGTTATCTCGTACCTGGCCGGGAATGTTAACGAATAAAGACCTAAGGTTATCCCGACACATAACTATTATCAATAATAGTAGGATATCTTCTTATACCAGCAGCGGGCACTAAATGATACAATATGATGAATAAATGATGGTAAAATAAGTTCTTTTCCAATAAAATGATGCTTTACTGCCTTAACTATAACCGCAACCTTTAGTTTATACATTTAACTCAATTTTTAATGATAGATATTAATTGAATAAAAATTTAAAATAAAAGTCAAGTGATAAAATAATTTAATTCACATTTATTTGACTTATTTGTGTTCATATCAAGTTTGGTTGATGTTAGAATTTCGGAAAGATTTTTTAGAGAAATGACTCTTGAAAATTTTTAAATTCATATGGGATGACACATTTAATTATTTTTATTTCCTTGAGTAGTTTATTGAATTGAATCAAAATAGTCAAATTATTTTTTTCAAAAAAAAAATTTTATTGGAAATAATTTTCTTCACTACTTGTCCCATTTCAATCCATTCACAAACATTTTGCGAATGCCCAAATATGGCATAAGCGCGCTACCATGCGTACTATTGACTTAGACACTCTTTTATTTTACATTAAAAGAATAAAAAAATTCAGTTTTGTTCGACCATGATTAATAGCAATAATTTCATTTTACTTACATATTTTCATTGTTGAGGCATGTTTACTTTATTTATTGTATATTGCAGAAAAAAAATTTCAATTTCAAATGAAGTTTATTTAATAAACATTGATCAAATATGGTAAGATTATTTTCAAAAATTTATTGCTTTCTCAGATTTAAATAAATTTAACTTTTTCAATGTTTCATGTTACATTTTTATGCTTTTATATATTATTTTTAAATTTTTTGAAAATTTTTTCTTATAATTGTCATTTTTCTTATTGTTGAAATGAAATTATGTTTTGATTAAAAAGAAATGAATATTCATTTTTTTAAAAATTGTTTTTTTTTGTTTTATCGATTAGAAATATAAGGTAAATTCCGTATTTGAGTTAGCATGATCAATTTTAGATCAAATATTTCCAATTAATAAACAGTTCGGTAAAGGACTTATTAGAATTCAAGTTTATCAATTGCTAGAAGTTTTTAAATTTCAAATTCTCTGTAAACATTTGCTAAAAATACTTAAATCAAAAACGCCTTTTATTACTTTTACTATAATTTAGTGTGAACCACCCTTGTACTTTAGACCAGTGCGTCGCAAGCTTTTATTTTCCACGCTACACCAAAATTTTCTCAATAATTCTGTGGTACATTACAAGTAAAAGTATTCATATACAAAAATTACAATAATATGTACTTCATATGGAGGTTTTACTGTATACGTTTTATTTGATAAATGCACACAATAAAATAATTTTATGTACCGTATATACTCGCGTATAAGTCGAGTAAATTTTAAGAGGTTTTTAAGTCCTAAATTGGAAACCCGCGTATAAGTCGAAGTGGCTATTTTGACTTGAAAATTTGACGTAAATTTCTCGACTTATACTCGAGTATATACGGCATATAGATTATATATTTACTTGTACTTAAGTTTTATATACAGCTGCATGCAGGCGCGCATTATCCCATAGGCACAGTAGGCACAGTGCCTAGGGCCTACGAATATTAAATGGCCTACGAAAATATGTATTTATACTTACGAAAAATGTATATTATAAATATTTAACCAGAGCATGAAAAAAAAATTGATTTAATTCATAATAATTAAAAATTTATTTTCAAAAAAATATAAAAAAATAACATTAATTTAGTAAACAATTTATTCAATTATTATCTAAAATAACTTTTCTGCATTTTTTATTTGCGAATTCGACAATAACCTCATCGAAACTAATCTCTCGCATTAAATCACTTTCAATAGATAAAAGTGTTAGTGCTGACAATCGTTCCTGCCCCATAGTTGATCGGAGACAATTTTTAATTCTTTTAAGCTTTGAAAAACTACGTTCCCCTTCCGCATTCGTACCAAATATTGATAAATAAATTCGTAACACAATATTTACATTGGGAAAACTGGTAACTAATTTATCATTTATTTGTGCAACTAACATTTCGTTCACTGATTTTTTATCTCCATACATTCGTGAAAATAATAAAAACTCGTCACAAAATGCATCTTCAACATCTGAAGAATATATTTGCACTAACTTGTTTGCTTTCGAAACTATTTCATCATTTGTCAAAGTTCTGTCCACTAAAAAATTAAACCTTTCATATAACATTCCGTATGCTTCAAGACGTTTACGCATCTCAATAATAAGTTTATCTACTATTATATAAAAAGATTCAATACGAAATTTGTTACTTGCACTCAGGCTCAAACTAGGATCGGTGTTGTCTAAAACTTCGTCAAAAAATCTATTTCTTATTCGTTTACGTTGTGTATGTTGTTTATATTCGGAAGTTGTAAGTTTTTTTGCCATGGTTTCAAATTTATCAAACTCTATACGAATACCATGAAAGTAAGCTATGAGAGTTTTAAATAATTTGACAATGGTACATAATTCTATGCCAGTCTCCTGCAGAGCTTTATTGACAATATTAATATTTTGCAATAAATCATTCCAAATAACACACATCAATGCTGTTTCAAAATTGTTCAGGTTTTTTATTAAAGATTTAGCTTCCTGCACAGCCACTGCAGGCTGACGTTCGCTTTCAGTTATTTCAAACAATGCTTTTTGAATTTCTGAATAATTCATGAATAGAGCTTTAGTAGCATCATGTCGTACAGACCATCTGGTTTCTGATAAATTTTTTACAACACAAGTATTTTCTTTCATATTGTCTTTAAATTTGGATCATCTCTGTGGTGAAGCGGAAAAAAAAAGTATATATTGCTTCTAAAATTCCAAAAAACTTTACTGCTTCCAGGCAACACTCCACAGCAGTTGAACCCACCAAATTAAGACTATGTGCAGCACATGGAACCCATTCCGCCAGTTTATTTATTTCTCTAAATCTAGCTTGTACACCTGTATATATGCCGCTCATATTACTGGCGTTATCATATGATTGGGACCTGCAATTTCCAATACTTATGTTATGATGTTCCAAAGTATGTCGTATAATGTCGAATAAATATTTTCCATCGTGTTGTTCAATTGCAATAAATTTTAAAAATCGTTCAACCACATTTCCACATTTAAGGACATACCGAATTATCACGGTAATCTGGTCCATATGACTAATATCAGGAGTTGAATCAATGCTGATTCCATAATATTTCGCTTCTTTAATTTCAGATATTATCTGCGTTGTTACCTTGGATTCTAGTATACCAATAAATTCTTCACATATAATATTAGATAAATAGGAAACATTTCCTCTTCCAGGATTTCCATGTCTTCGAATATGCTCCTTTAAAAAAGGATCAAATTCGGCTATAAGATCGATACAACCAAGATAATTTCCATTATTAGAACAATTATGAATTTCATTATTCCCACGGAATGGCAAACATCTTTCAGATAGAAATTTTATTACGGCAACTATTCTCTTTAAAACTTCAATCCAGTATTTACATAATTTATCTTTCTCTTTCTGTAGTTCTACATCAATTTTACTGTTCTTCTGTAATTGAAACATAGCTGATACTGCGTCAAGATGATCTTTTGATTTTTCATGTGATGTAATCCTGGACATTGCATTTTTCCAATCATCAAATCCAATTTTAAATTGATTGAGAATTACGTTCACGTTCACTCTAGGGAAAAGCTTGCAGATATAACAATGTACTGTTCCAGTTGATGGAGAATATATAAGCCAGTCTCTTTCGATTGTTTCCCATTTGTTAATTCCCTGATAAAATATTCTTTACGTGGATATCTGGTTTTGTCTCCATATTTTCTACCCTTCAAGAGAAAATTGAAATCTATATTTTGCGAAGGCTTATTTTCAGAAAAATAATTTATGAGATCAGCAGTAATATCCCAATTAGCTGGATCATTATTATATTTTAAGTTTAAATTAACTTTTGATATTTCATTAGATATTTCTATTATATTATCCTCTAAAGATATAATTATTTCGGCAGAAGTTTGACCTTCTACTACCTCTGTCTCACCTGTATACGTGCCCTGTTTATCAGTACTAATATCTTCTGTACCACTACTACCACATGATAATTGTTCTGAAGTTTTATTTTGATTTTGGTTTTCTGGTCCAATAAATTCGTTTACATTTGTAGAACAGCTTTCATTATTTCCTCTTGTTGCTGTTATATATTTGAGTAGTGAACCTTTCATGTTTTTCAATGCTTCTTCTTTGACAATTTTCTTTTACGCTTTTCTGAGCCTGACTCATGTTTTCTCTTATATCCGTCAGACATTTCTTTAAATTTTAAACTGGCTAAACTAAATATAATTTTTATAGTTAGAGGAAAATATTTAATATTATGTATACTTACTTCAAGAATTTCAGTTCTATGAACAATATACTTAATCTACACTTTTATAGATTTTATATAGAGATGCTGATACAAATCACTTGTTTTTTGATTTACTATTAAATAATTTATATTTGGAATTACATATATATTAATATTTTTATTAAATTATTATATATTTAAAAAAGAAGACTTACTTTTAAATAATTAATATTTACAGTTTACAGAAATATTATCGTTTATAAATAACATAACTATAGATAACTTTAACAAAGAATAAACACTATTATAATTCTTAAATTTTTCTGAAAACTAATTGTAAAAAAAGTACTACAAAAAAACAATTGCAACCATAAATCCACAGCTACTAAATACGCAAATTTAAATTCTTAAATTCTTAAATTTAAATTTTAAAAATTAGCGACATAGCTGACTTCATTAGGGATACTGTACTGACAAAAAATTATGCGAGAGGGTCTCCCAAGCTAAAAGTGCCTAGGGCCTACGAAGATGTTAATTCGGGTCTGGCTGCATGTTTGAGATTATCAATAAATAAGATTTCTTCTATTAATTAAAATTCAAACTTTTTTTCTTAAGTATTTACGTGGTGCGTCAAATAAATTTTAAGACTCAACAAGAAATAATTAATTTATGAATTAGATATTGGAGGCAATTAAACTTAAATATATATCGACTATACAAGTGGTTTTGTTTTCCTAATCTATTTTTGTTTGGAAAAAAATTGCGCTATATAATGATTTATAGTGATATAACCATATATTCATATTCCAATCGAATTTCTGCGCAGAGTATTTCGAAAATTCGCGAATTTAGGTAACTTAATTTAAAAGTGTTTATTATATTGATGCATTGCTCGTCGTTTGCAATAGTTAGCAGGTTTTTGATCATTAATATTTCACGATGTCTGCAGCAATGTGTAATTTATGATTTCGATTTTACTGTTTTATACAGGAAATAAAATATTTTTTGCCATAGGACCGCCGATGCAAATACTATTGCAACTACTCCATAGGATATTATAGGTTTAGAAGTAATGATCTATTATTCGAAAAGGTACCTTGTTGAAAGTTTGCGCTGAAAGCTCATTGCAAAATAAATAATGGTCATTTATGGAGTCATGGTCAACAATATGTACAATAGCAATCAAATGTATTTTGTGTATATCGGTTGATTAATCGATTAAAAATTCGAACTTGTGACCCGTTTTATATTTTGTAACTCAACATTTCGTTAAAATGTTTAAACATCCAAAATGTTTGATAAAATTGTTATTTTATTTTTTTCGTTTTTTGTAATAAATCGAAATAGTAAAATATGAAAATATTACTAAAGATAATATTTAAAAATTTCATTTCCCTAACTAAGTAAAATTAGTGATTGAACATTCATAGTAAAGCAAGTAAATATTTTCTTTGATTTCAATATTAATTAGTATTCTTGTTTAAATATTATAAGGTTATAATGAGCGTATACTATAAATTTCTAATTGGATATTGAATTGGATATTGTGAATATTAACAGTAAGTGGAAATTGATAAATCTTTATAATTAGGAAACTTAAATTTAATTTTTCTAAAATTAAAAATAAACATAATGTGAATATACTAGGGCTAAGGTAAAGAATAACTAAAACTAATTAACAATATTTAACTATAAGTTAGAATTGGAAATAAATTAATGTATATATTAGAATTTTTGAAAATATTAGTAATTTTTAAGAAATCTTTGGATTGGTTTTGGGAAAAAATGATGTAGTGAAAAATGTAGTGAATACACGAGTGATGCCATTAATAAATATATTTGGAGTTGCCAGGAAAGAGGCAAACAAGGTGACTGTAAATCAGGTGACTGTTTTAGTGTACTCGAATTTCTTATTATTACAATTTTTTTCTTTTACTCACATATCACGAGTATTATGATACAGTGGTTTCAATATTTTAGAGATGTATACTCAAGAAAGTTAATTAGACCCCCAGTGATCTTTAGGATGTATAAAAATGTGGTTCAACTCGATGAATCTAAGTTTCTTAAATTAAAAATCCAATATGATACACTAACTGTTAATTTGAGAACAAAAATTATGGTATTCGGTGTATACGGCATAGAATAAAAAATGTGTTTTTATGCAATTGATATAAAATAGAAAAAAGAAAACACTATTTCCCTTAATTTTGTCAAATTCTGTAATCTGGACTGATGCATATTCAGTATATACCGGTCAACTTAACAATAATAAACTAACGACTTAGCTTGCTTAACTTTGTCCATATACTCAATTTTATGTTAACCACACTTAAAATTGCAAATATCCTGTTCCCAGTGTGTATACGAGATCTTTAGAATTTCTGCAAAGAAAGTTTAAAACAAAAGAAAGGTTTATTCAAAGTTATTTTATAAGGTTTGACTGGCGGAAAAGATATAAAGTCAACAAGGATGAAACTTTTCAAAAAATAATTGATATAAATGAATTTAATTAGAAAATATTTTATTTGAAGTGTTATATTGTTTTCAATTTTTTTCATTTTATTGTTTCATAGCATTCTTCCTTAAATTTTTAATCAAATAATTTTATAATTTTAGTTATATTCTTAATTAATTTTTTGGTACATCCTAATACATTACTATAGCCATAATCGATTATTTTGGATCTTATACAAAAGGAGGCGACATTTATCCGATCTGTTTATTTCAATAAGTCGATCAATTTTTGTCACAAATAATCTCGATTTGTATAATAAATAGTAAAATTAATTCTTTTTTCGGTTAATAAATATTTGCATGATATTGTCTACAGACGAATGCAATCAGTTACGCTTCAAAAATTGCACGCTACGGAAAACTTTGTTTCATTTGTTCATATCCCGATAATTTTAACTTTTCTTAATTGAATTGAAGTTTTCATAATATATTTTGACAATTTATTGAACTTACCAGCAGTAATTAAACAATATTGAACTGTACAAGGATAGATGTAAGGGTCCGAAGCTTGGATTACTCCATCCATGAGATCTCCACCATGACAAAGCAATTTTGTCCAATTCTTTTCTAGATGATTTATTAATTTTTGAATAAAATATTTTCTTGTCAACCTGGTGAAATTGTTGTATGAATTTTGAGTATCATTTCTTGAGAAGGAATTTTCAATTTAAACAATCCTTGTTGTTTGAGAAACCGTTGAGTTGGAGAAAGAGTTGACATTGGTCTGTGGAAATTTATTATTTCTGTTTGCTCGATATTTTGTTCGAATATTGAATCTTTTATGACGGTTTTAAATAATCCTGATAAGTTGACTGCAATCATGTGCATTAATCCTAATCTGGCAATGACTTGGAATTTATGTGTACAAATCTGAATTAATTTGTACGAAATTTTAATTAAAAAAATATTTAAAATTACTTTTGAATTGATGAATATGAAATATAATTGAATGAAAGTATATATCAAGGAGAACAGGCATCGAACTGCCACTTGGGATGATCGACAATGTGCTGGACTGGAATTTGAAGAATTGCTTGTATCCAGCACCCTTCCAAATAATAAGCCATCTCTAATCATACTTACTACTCCCATGCCTGAAATAAAAATCAAATTTTTGTCTAAATTAGTCTTTTAATCACGAGTACTTTAACGAATTAATTATTATATCCCACATTTTAATTGGAATTTATATTTATCAGTTTTTATTCCTTTTTAATTTAAAATAATAATAAAATGCTATAAAAACAACTAATATGTAAAGTTAATTAGAAAGTGCAAATGGATTGTTTTCTAAGACAATTAAAATAATTTTGAGCAACAGACAGAATTTTTAAAAAAATCCTTTGAAAAATGTACAGGGACAATTGGAGGGTTTGAGTATATATGATGTGTGAATTCCTGGGTATATTTGTGTCAACAATAATGTAAGAATATAAAAGTTTAAAAAATTTACAAGCTTATTACAGGGTTTTCAACTCAAATTAACGACTTTCCAACTCAAATTAACGACCTTCCAAATTAACGATTAATTAAGGAAATTTTGAAAAAAGATTTATATAGTAAAAATATTTAAAATTATATAAAACGATATGACAAAAATGAGGGAAAAGAAGAAATACCCAAAAGAACTCTTGATATTTATTAATTTATTTAAAATTCCTCTCTTCTTATTCCCTTTAGTGCAAACTTCTTACGTGGTGGCTTTGAATTGGAAAGTCTTTAATTTGAGTTGAAAACCCTGTATCAATACGAAAAAAAATAATATTTAACTGTCATATATTAAAATAACATAATATATACTTTGTATAAAAATAATTGGAAATTTTCGATTTCTAGGATCAGTCTTTTTTATTGATAGCTATTTTTTCTTTAGTTTTTAAATTCTTACTTTCAATTTTCAATAGAAAAGGCCAAAGGTAGCCAAGAAAAAAATAATAGGAATTATAAATAATTGAAGGACATTACAGTAAACATAGCCGCATTTTATTCAATCAATTGTTCATTTTAATAGAATTCGAGAGTTCATTGTACAAAATTTAGAATAAGTACATTTTATATTATTAGTAATTTAAACATTGCTAGAGTTGGGACAGTGTAGTTCCATTCTAAAATTAATAACGAAATATCAAATTAACTAAAACATGTATTTTATTTTATGCTCGTTAGTTTTTAGAATGTACAAAAATACCGCAACTTAATATATTTGTCGAAACATTAATTCAGTGTTATCCAAACTGTGTGCCGTGGCGGGTGCCCAGTTGTGCCGTGAAATTTTTTTAAAGAAAGTCAAAAAAACCATGTTTTTCCAAACAACTTAATAAAAGGAAATTGAATTGTGGATATTTTAACAGTTATTTCAAATTTAAATGTTAATCAGTCAATTAAGTGCGAAATTTATTTGTTTACAACAGTGTTGTCCAAACTGTGTGCCGTCTGTCATTCACTAAATTTTCTAAATTTAAAATTTTTTACATTCAAATTTATTTCAAGTAAATAAGTTTTTCATTTCTTATTAAAAGATTAGTAAAAAGTGCAATAAAAAATTGCAAATAAAGCAAATAAACATTTAGGTGTGCCGCGAAAATTTTTAATTCAGTCAAGTGTGCCGTGGCTCAAAAAAAGTTTGGAAAACACTGCATTAACACAAACAGAAATCATAATTTTCAAAGTAAAATAAATTAATTCTTAAATTTATTATAGTTATATATTATTTATTTAAATATGTTTAACCTAAATTGTAAAACTTACAAAATTGAATTTAATCATAATATTCATTAATTAAATCGTACTATTCACAAATAATCAGTAATATTGAAAAGGAAAAAAATGAAATTCACATAAAACAAGGGCAATGAATCGAATTAAAATTATCAAACAAATTTAATTCTGGCAAAAGATGATCGGCAATGCCAAATTTTCAAGGAAAGGAAATACCAATTTTCAACTGTTTCGCTTTACGTTTGAATCGAAAAATCATTCGAGAATTCCTCAAGTTTATAATTTCAATTTTATTTTTCAATTTAAAATAAAATTAAATTAAACGGTTATTATTAATGCGAAGAAAATTTTCTTATTATTTCTTAAAAATAGCAGAAAATTAAATTTTAATATTAATAATAATGATTTTATAAATAATAATTATTATACAATATGAGTTCCAATGAATTTCTAATTAATAAACCAGGAATCTTACGGAAGACATCGAAAATAGCTAAAAAGAGAATTTTGAAATGTATAACTATATAACTTTGGTTTACTTGTTTCAATGAAATCCCACCAAGCTCAAAGTTAACTGAGTAATTTCCTTCGTTTATTAATACCTTTATTTAAGATTTTGACAATATGGATAAAATGATTTTACGAAAAATGTTTATGGTAGACCAATGTTGAGAAATGCTGTCGAAGTCATTTAGTGCCACACAAAATTAATGATTTTATATTAATTAAAACATTAATCACTGAAATAAATTTTATTAATTGTTAAAATAAAGCTTTTTTTCATATAGAATAATAAATTATATCGTCTCTTGAAAATTCAAAGGAAAGTACGCTAATAAAATGTAAAAAAAAGAAATTAATTTATATAATTCCTAAATAAATACAAAATAAATAGGATTCAATAGACCTTAATGGAAATAAATTCACAAAAATTCCGAAAACCATCATTAAAAGACCAAAATGGAAAGAGAATTATATCGGAAACTCAATTTTAATATCAGCCACAGAAACATCAAATAAAGCTATAGTGCTTGAGTAAACAAAAACTAATTTCTAATATAATACTTAGTGATTAATACTCTTCAACTTCCACACATTTATTAAAGATCCATTTATAAAGATGTTGAGGTCAATAAATTTAAATAAATTTAAATAAAATGTAGGTCGAGTGAAAAATAGAATTGTGGTGATGCACAGAAGTGATAGCAAAGGAAATTATGATGGAAACGGTAGTAGGAAATAGCAAAAGCAGTTACGAAAGGCAAAAATCCGAAAGTTAGAAAAAATCAATAAATTGTAAATTTATCGAAATGGAATTGGAAAAACGGGACAGGTATAGATTAGGTAATGGTCAACAAGAGGGTGATTAGGGATTTATCAGAAAATAGGTTAGAAGGGGTCGAAAAGCATTCGAATGTGTTAAAAGAGAAAATCGTTTTATTAATTAATTAATTGGCTAATAGAAAACCCGAGTTAATAGGAAACCCCAGCTAATGGAGAACCCGACAGATGAAGGAAACCCGAGCTCGATTAATATGAAAAGTAAACAAAATGAGAAACTCGGAAGGCCATTATCATGACAGCATGATTAATTGAGACAAGCAAAGTAATGGCTATTACGAAGGATTAATAAAGGAAAGCAATTAATCAAGATATGGTTCAAACAACGTTCAAACCATTGTCAGATAGAAGCAATCCGGTCAAAGACTAATTAATCAAAGTGATTATTTTTGTATAAAAGCAAAGTCGTAATTAGAAATAATCGGCATTTTGCCTCAGATAGGAGTTAAAAGAAAACTAGTGTAGGAAAAGGAAAAAGACGAATTATAAAGTTTAGGGAAAAAGAAAATATAGAACCAGGAAATCAGTAAAAAGTGGAAAGGAATTAAATCAAATAGTAGAAGTAAAACGTTGGTCAAGAGAAGCTAAGGAATAAAAAGGTGAATATTATCTTTTATTAAAGCATCAACACCGAGTGGAGAATAGGTCAATCTAGTAAAATTTTCATTATTGATTATTTGAAATGAAAATTCCAAGATTCGCTATGAGAAGATAAAACTTCAGAAACATCTTTATACTAGGAAACATTTTTCTCCATAAATTGAAGCTTTCAGTTTTTTTCAATAATCTTTAGGTATATTTAGACATTTCCTGACAAATATTTCTTAGTAGCTTCCTATAACAATCAAAATCAGAGAGAGCATCCGGATTCAAGTCAAAAATATTCCAACATTTCAATTTATCTCAAAATAATGTGGCATGCAATAAATTTATTAACAAATGCTAAAATTCCCAGACGAATATTTTCGAAATATATTAACAATCATTGTTGAAAATAAGAAATAGTAAACTTCATTCTTAATTTCATACTGATTTTCCATATATCCACCTAAAATGTCCTGATATTCGCTCAATAAATATTTTCTTTTAAATCCTTTTCTGAGACTTTTTAACTTCTTCCATATGCTGGGGTTCTTAAATTTAAAATTTCCAAATAATTAAAAAAGGAATATTGAAAATTCAAAATCAAGAAATTATCGAATTAAAATTTGAAAAAGGGATCAGATGTAAATCATATGATGGGAAAGATCATCTCGAGAATGGATTCATCAGAATATTTTCAGAAATGATCGAAATGCAAGAAAACCTACAAAAACTGAAAATCGTTAATTAATTAATCAATTAATTACGGAAAACCCTAGTTAAGTAAACAGAAAGAAAAGTAAACAAAGTGATTCTGGAAAACCATTATCATGACAACATGAGTAATGAAAAAAACAGGAAAAGATTAGCAAAAGGGAGACGCACTGTTGGACAATTAATTATTTCTTTCGAAGGAGAAAAGATGAAAAAGCCTCGAGGCACAGCTTGTCAAAGGGAGACGATCTAGTTGAAACGCCATTAATCAATGGGATTATTTCAACTATATAAAGGAACTCAAATTCAAAAGTAATGGGCATTTGGCCTCAGTTAGGGCCGAATAATTTGACAGTAGGATGAAAGAGAAAAATTAAAGTCAGAAGAAAGGATTAACGGAAATGATAAGGATCAAGTTAAGTCAAAGGATTAAAGAAAAGAGGTGATTATTGTTGCAGAACATGCAGAACCAAAGCCGTTACAGCGAGACTTATTGAATAGTCAGAATATTCATTATATTGCGATATTCGGATTTTGTAAATTGTAGGTTATACGAATTTGAATACAAATATACGTTGTGTATTGTTTGTCTAATATTTTTTACAGAACACGTGGAGTTAGAACACCGACTTTAATATTTATCTAATTAAAAACTTAACACTTATAATCCTGCTGGGCAAAGTTTAAATTTTCTCTTTCCACCGTACATTCTCATTTTTATTTTATTCATTATTTTTTTTGTTTTTCAATGAAAAAAAAATCTCATTGAGTCAGCTTTTTAGTCTTAGGATGTTTTGACGAATAAATTTACAGAGAAAATGCAACAAAATGCAATATGGAGGTAAACCAAAAGAATACCATTACAACCAGTTACATGTACCATAACGAACTCTTCGTATTTTAAATGAGAATAATCGGCCCATCCGCGCATTGTGGTTGTACCAACCCTACAAAGCACATTCTATGATCACTTTTATAATGGAAATGTTACGTAATATTTAAATGATCGAACATCATGTCATCTGTCCAATTAAGTTGTTTCTAATTTTTTCTTCTAAGACCTTTTTCAAGCACCATTATTTATTCTTTAAAGTTATTCGGAAATGTGAGAATAAAAGGAGGAATAATTTCCACATGGCCGTCCTCAGCTTTCATGTAACTCGAAAAAAAGAAGTTATACTACTTTTCTTGTTTATTAGCTACAAACACACTCATTCTTTTGTTGTTTTCCTAAATTTCCACCTTAATTGTTAAATTAAAATTCGTAATCAGTCATACACGGTATTTTACTATTTATCACACCAAATATTTGACATTCAAGAAAACATTCTTTGCTAAGGACAACATTAGAGACTTTCCTGGTAACCCATAACTAACATCATATATGCAATCCTTGAAATATCAGCTCCAGCATGCAGTGCTTCTACAAATACTTTAGTTCCAAATCTTGTAATTATATTCAAATTTTTATCCAAAATCATTTTTTGTCATTCAGATTTCAGTTTCAATTATGATCAACGTTTCTGTGTCATTTTTAGATATTATCTATACCTCGATTCCTTTATACACTTTACAGCGTTTAAAGGTTACATAATTGATGCTATCAAAGGTTTTTCTTATATCATACGGTTGGTTTTTTATTTGAAAGCGGGATCGCCGGATTTCTGCTTCTCTTCTCGCTTTTTCTCTTCGACCAAATGGCGGCTTGCTCATTTCTGAGCCCTCTTTTTATACTTTATCTAGAAAATTGCGCTTAATTATTTCCCCGGGAATCCTAAATCAATATTTTTTGATTATTTTAATTTGTTTACTCTTGATTAGGGCTCAAAACATTCCCTCTCTTTATTTTATTGTTCGGATCACACTGCTCGTCGCGTTTTTTTCAGCGCTCGGGTTTCCCATTGCTCGGGCTTCCCATTGGCTCGGGTTTCCCATGGCTCGGGTTTTCCATTACCGATTAATCAATTTTAATAAATTTGTTTTTTCACATTAACTTTCCATGTGAACACCTTAATAAATTTTCATTATAATTTTTGAACTCGTCTATCAAATTGGTGTTCAACCATACCCGATACTCCCATTCAATATTGATTTTTGATTTTTAGTAAATTTTAATTAATTTTACACTTTTATTGATTTTATTATTGGTTTTAGCGCTAACCCCAACAATACAAATCATACAAAATTAACTCTAAATTACCACTTTCATATAAAATTAAAATTATTCATTATTCGTTTCAGTCAGAGTTTGCCAAATAATCACAGTTAAATATTCTCCATCCTAATGAAATGCTTTAGTTTTTATATCTTGAGATTCCTACACCTTTTCTTTTTAAACCCTGAATTCAAATACGTTTTCAAAATGTCATTAAACTTTCGTGGGTTTTCTTTAAAGCATTTGAAATCGAATTATTGATAAAGTTTGTTCATTTCATTATTAAGAAACCCAAAAATACTTGACAATAAAGTGAAAAATATGCGCGGATCTTTAAAAAATATTGTTCAAATTAACATCCAATAATAAAAAACTAAATAAAAATCAACAAATCTGACTTTTATAGAGAATATTTTAAGTTTCATCATGTTTTAAAGATATTAAAGCCGCCTATTTCTGTTGGCTCGAAGTCATTTGTTTGATTCTTTAATCTGATAAAGATTTCTTATTTGTCTATCAGTAGATAATAAAAATTATTCAATATTCTAAATATATTTATTATTAAAATTATTTTAATTTTTTAATTAAAAATGTCAATTAATTATTGTCATTGTCATTATTATTATTATTATTATTATTATTATTATTATTATTATTATTATTATTATTATTATTATTATTATTATTATTATTATTATTATTATTATTATTATTATTATTATTATTATTATTATTATTATTATTATTATTATTATTATTATTATTATTATTATTATTATTATTATTATTATTATTATTATTATTATTATTATTATTATTATTATTATTATTATTATTTTTATTATTACTATTATTATATTATTATTTTTATTTGCTACGTACAATAGTCTTAGAATAAATAGCAATAAAATTCTATTTCAAACTTCAGATAATTTGTATCCGAAACTAAATGTTTCTGGAAATTGAATGAATAGAAAACAGAATGAATATTTTATTTTCAATGTTTCCGGCTGTCTGTTTTCAAATCATAACGGAAGTAAAAACTTAAAGAACTTTAAAATATTTTCAAAAGAAAAATAACTTTCATTTTGCGCTTCTTTTTGGATGTCTTCACGATTTAATGAGAAAATATTTCATTGTTAATTATTGTAAAATATTCTCATTAATTTTCGAAGAATTTCTAATTAATTGTTTCAATTATTTTGTTTTCAATTCAAAAATTCTTGATTCTCGAAAATATGAAAAAAATTACTCAAAAGACATAAAATAAAGTAAAAATATTAAGAGAAAAAATTTTGAATTGTATGGATTATTAGAAATGAATTTAATATTTTTTTCGATTAGAAAAACATGTTCCAAACATTTCGACTTTTTCCCACTCTTCAAATATGAAATTTAACGTACACAATAAAATAAATAATTATTATTAATTTAATTTAAATTATAAGAGTGAGCAAGAATGGGAAAAAGGTAACAGCCGAGACAATTAAAAAAACAAAGATAAACATAAACTCATTTCAATATATTATTAAAAATTTGGGTATATAAATTCTTAAAATATTACAAAGGACAACAACTTGAGGACTCTGGGCACCACGAAACTTGAAGAAAACGAAAGTTATTTAAATTTCATATTTGAAAAGAGTCATTTTTGGTTCAGGTCAGAAGAACAATCAAGATTTTATTAATTGCCAAAAATATGACAAAAATGTTTTAAAAAAAAACTCATCACAAACCATCACAATTATCACAAAATATAAAATCATGTTGATGCTGGAAACTCATCTTTTGTCAAATAATTACAATAAATTTCAAATTTCATTCACTCAATTTTGTCAGAATATTAGAAAGTGTGAAACTTTCAAAAATCTCCGATTTCTACTTTCTCCAATAACCATTAGTTCCAATTTTCCAGCGACGTCTATGTTTGCTGTTAATTAAATGATATTCTTTCTTTGGTTTTTTTCTACTTTCTTGAATGAATAGCTTTTTCAACGCAATGTACAACTTCCATTTCAACACTATAAAGGTATCTCACTGTACTATTTTTAAAACCGAAAGGAATTTCATATCCTCCACAGTTCTATTTTCCAAACTCTTTGGATACTTCATCAATAAATATCATTTTTTGTATGATTTTAAACAATAAAATAAGGATTGAAGAACTGTCAAAAATCTATTAAATTAAGCACTCTAACTTATATTTTAATTTCTCTAGAAAATATTAAAAATTTATTTTCATATTTATAATAACTGAGGATATAACTAAGTTAAATTGCTTTAATTATGAGGTTAAAGTGTAAGAAAAAATTATTTTCCTTTTTTAGTACAATTTAATTAAAGTTTATATTTAATTTTGTTTCATTCATATCCAAAGTTCCCATAAAAATTCTTGTGAATATTAAAATATATTGTGTACACAAGATATTTAGGTGATATTTTTATTACGACCAAGAACAAATAAGAAGCGTAAGAAATATTTCATATATACTTAATGCAGATCAACGAGATATTAAGTTTGAAATCGAATATCCGGAAGAAGATGGATCTACTTGATTAAAAATTAAAATAGAAGTGGATTTTACGGATTTTACAAAACAAGAAAATATTTATGCACCCGAGATCAGCCCTTCCATACTTACAAAAAATATCATAAATAAAGCGAAACAAAAGAGAGGTGAATGAAGAGGAGATGAACTATAAACAAAAATGAAACTTCAACAAAGTCATACACAAAAACGGATATCACAATAAAGATATTGAATGAATTCAAAATTTTTTCGTTCAAAAATCTATAATTTCTATAGTAACAATGTCTAGATGAAAACTGTCGAAATATATTGTAAAACGAATGTTTGAGTGGCGCTTTCTTTTTATTATTATTATTATTATTATTATTATTATTATTATTATTATTATTATTATTATTATTATTATTATTATTATTATTATTATTATTATTATTATTATTATTTTATTATTATTAACTATAGATCAATGTTTTATCTGCCTTCTAAAATTTTTGAAAGACGTGTTAAAAAGAAGAAAAATGGTTAAAATGGTGAATGATTATTAAAAAAATCAAAATAAATTATTTAAAAAATACTTCTTTAAATGCTGAAATCAAATTCTCAGTGAAGATTTAAAGAAATTGTATCGATTTGTATCTTTTATGGTTTTATGTTGAAAATTTCGGAAATAGAAAATATCTAAAAGTTTTCTTGACTCAACCAAAATTGTTATTAAAAATAATTGTGTTTTAATTGATATTGTTGCCAAAATCCTTTGATATGATATAAAATAGGAAAATACCCTATTTATATTCAATTAAAAAATAATCCAAGACACATTACTTGAAAAAAAATAAATTAAACTTTTATTTCTATATATGATTTATAGTCTTCAAACTCTCTCTTTAATATATATATATATATATATATATAAATTAATTTATAAATAAATATTTAATTTAATTTTAATTAGTTAATAAAAATTAAAATACCTACAATTATGTGACTATGCGACAGAAAATATCTATAAAATGTAAAAGTAAGATAAAACACTTGAATTATAATTTTTGAATTATAAATAATTATAAATAATTTTATAAATAATTTATAAATAATTTTGAATTATAATAATTGAGTTATAATTTTTATCATAACCACCATCATTCCCAAACAAAGGGAAATATGATTTTATAGTATTCTTTTAACATTTTTCAATTAATTCTCAGAAATGTCAGAAATTACATAAGCTATCCTATTCAATAAATGAATACTAAAAATACTATGAAACCCCTGTATTATTTTAAGAATTGATTAAATAAATATTTTTATTACATAACATTTATTTATAAATTCTATATTAATGAATTTAAAAATTTTCTACTATTTATTGAAAATATTAGAACAGTGATTGAATATTTTTTCAAACTCTAATTTCTCTAAACTAGTCAATTATTAATAATATTTTTCATCCAAAAATGCCGACATCACCAAGTTAAAGTTTGAAAAAAAACGCAAATTAATTAAAATAAAAACCTTTCGGAAAATTAAATTCATTATCATCGAAAATCACTATACGGATGAGAAATTCTGTTTATTTCCAAATGGATTTTAATGATCATGATATAAATAAACTGAAATTTCAAACACATTGACACCGATCTAATAATTCAAACAAATAAAGAATAAATTTTATTAATTGATTTCTAGACAAAAAAATATAAATGGTTTTTTTTCTTCTTTTTGATTTTAGAGTTTGTAATTTTTATTGTTTATCTAAATATGACTTTTGTTTCAATCAACATCAAAAACAGAAATGGATGGCTGTGAATAATTGATGGGAATGTTGCCACGCTACTGCCTCTTGCTTTCGATCACTGGGAGAAATTCAGGGAGTCGTTGTAAATTAAC
Source organism: Schmidtea polychroa (assembly GCA_959609185.1). Lineage (NCBI taxonomy): Eukaryota > Metazoa > Platyhelminthes > Tricladida > Dugesiidae > Schmidtea > Schmidtea polychroa. The sequence goes on from CAUHTR010000081.1 coordinate 25,549, forward strand.
GATTAAATTTCAATTTTCAAGTCAAAATGACGTTGTTTTTCATTTTTATTTTTGTTCAGCATTTTTTATTGTTTTAATTATCAGAAGTAATAGTTAAAACAAAATAATCTACCGAAAAAATTGTCAAAAGTTATTTATTTATTGTTATATTCTAAAATGGGTTTTTTTTTCACAGCAAAACTTTGTTTATTATTGAAACTTTAACGGAATTTCTTCGATCAAAAATAATATTTATACGTAGCTCTTATCCTTTAATATTCAAGGATCGACAATTGAAACGACGCATTAGTTTTCATTCTGTCTTTGCCAAGAATTTTACATATGTAACGGGATTATGTTTACATAAAAACACTTTACAGTATTTAAGTTAAAGAGAATTAAAATCATACGTGTTTAATTGTCATTGGCAATGGGGTCAAAGCTGTTATTTTTTTTGCATACGATCAACAATACCATGCTACATTGTCGATATTGAATTTATTAAAAAATTGACTATGAATCAGATATCGATGCTTTTTTATATCTTTACTGATTCATAGTCATTTTTTAAATTTTTTTTAATAAATACAATGTCAATTGAAAATAAATCAAAGTTGAAAATTAAAAAAGTTATTTGATATTCTTATAATTGGATCAAATTCACTTGAAAAAGGCAGTTCCGAATATTAGTGAATATCAAAAACATCGATATATTTACTGATTCATAGTCAAACATTTTAATAAATACAATGCCAATGGAAAAGAAAATTGAAAAAAGTTCTTATAATATATATATATATATAAAAGTTAAATTTAATCTTTAATTAAAATAATTTAAAAAATATTTAAAAAATGATTTTATTTTCCGATTAAGAATTAAATTTCCTCACCAGTGTCCTATGCCATTTGATAATGATAATCATTATATACATAAGAGAAATGTCAAAAAAATTCATTGTCGTAAATAATTGCTTTTTAAAATAAAATAAAAAAATTTCAACATACCCAATACTGTGAGCCTGAGTAGTAAGCCACCCCATTCATCATAATGTTGTTCCGACGAATCATAATCGAGAGAAAATCTCTTCATATCAATTTCGTGCGCGCCTGTCTCCATTTTATTCATCTCACAAAATCTATCACCCTGATCGTCATTTCGCAACGCTAATGTCGCTGACAAATCTGCACTATCAACCTGGATTGATGTGTTAAGTGCTTTTACCTGCCTTGAACAGAGTGGGCCCAAATGAAACCGTGATATAGTTTGATCGCGTAGTAGATAACCATAGATGTAAACCAGGAACATGATACCAACCACATAGAGAAATATGTAGAATCCCTATAACGAAATTAGATGATTTCATAAAACAACTAACACCAAAAATAAACGAGAGGAAAAATATTTTTATGCAAGCAAATACTAATTCCTCTGTCACTGATTAATGTCCCATTTTTGATGTAAAGAAACCTATATGTATATTTCACGTCTGTCAATTAATTACACAAACAGTTGTCATCATAAATTCTTGGAAAATCATGACGTTGTCATTTATTCAACAGAAATCTATCATTAACCCAAATAGTTTCATTTGCATTTTAAAGACATTGAATAACATTTGTTATGACTTGTTTCAGTTCTAATATTCATCATTGAATCATCTTTTGTAATTGGTTCTTCGTACTGTAAAAAAGCTGATCTATTAGCATTCGCAAGTCTGCCATCTATGATCGGCAATCATCTGAAGGATCAACACTAATATGAAATAGCTATTGCCGAATTGCCTTTACTGATTCTCGAAAAGTGAACTATTTTTTTTCTCTGTTACTGATAATAATAGCATGTGTCAGATAATTTTTTGTTTTTCTTTCGATATTAAATACATTTTACATCAATTTGTTTAAATGTATTCTAAGATAATTTGGAGTAGACATCGCATGTGTGGTGATTCAGGTTTAATTTTCGAAACGTTATTGATATATTTTAAACTTAATAAATAATAATTAATTCGTATTTTTGTTTGAATGAAACTGACAATCGAGTTCTTTTATATTTTGTATAAATATGGGTACTTCCGTGTTATCTTACCCCCAAAAATTAAATTATAAAATACAATTAAAATAACAATATAAAAAATGAGAGAATACATTATTGATGACGTTATTGAACATTATTGAACATGAATTTATTAAGGCTATCTGTGATTTATGTGATTATGTGAGTTTATGTGGTGCAAACGTGTTCTAAGCAACAGTGCCGATGTGTTCGACACTATTCTCAACGACATTGTGGTTTTCTGGCCACCTGAATGACCATTTGCAAACTCTTTACAAGCATTTGCTGAGTTTGTAACTGTGATTTAGAAAATTAATAATTAAATGTGTTCTTTTTTAATTTAATTTTTGGGGGTAAGATAACACGGAAGTACCTAAATATGTGTTAGTTTATATTAAAATTAATGGAATTAAACGGTTTGTAGAATCAATTATTATCAATTTGTTTGACTGAACAAATAATTATTTAGTCATTAAATTATAGAAACGAAAATGGTCGAAATAAAGGTTTTAATTGCTTGACTGAAAGAACTAATTTACCCTGGCTTAATGGATGAATCAAGATATACTTTAACTTTATATTGCTGAAAATGTCATAAAAAGCAGTTGAAATTTAATTGCATAATTATAATTATATAATGTTTTAAACTTATAAATTTAAAATGGGTTGTTTAAATATTTATTAAAAATTATTTATATTTTTCTACTGAGACCTCAAAAAAGGTTTATTAAATTTATTAAATCGCATTATGAAACATTTTTATTAACCACTTGCATTGGAAATTAATTAACACGCGCGCGTGGAAAACATATCCAAAGCAATTCGTATAGATGATGTTATTTATACAATTTATAACTTGTTGATAGAACCGCCAAATTAGCAAAGCCCACACGAAGTCTTATGCACATAATATCGACATTTAGTACAAATAGCAGTCAACGTCCATAGCCCGTCATTCCAGCGCAAGTGATTAAATAATATTATTTATGAAAATAATAAAAATAGTTATTATGAAATTGAAAATTTTTAAACTTACTTCATATGCATTGAAAAATGCATGTGGAGTTGTGATTTCAATCACTGGAAGCACAACGCTGATGGTAAGAAGTAACATAGCGTACATGGCTGATATGATAGTAAAAAGATAATTTCTAAAATTAATTAATTTAATTAATTTTCGGATTAAAATACAAACTTAAAATCAGCAGTAATTTGAATGAGCGAAAAATGATCTTTGGAAAATTTGAGTATAGATTGAGGATATTGGCCGCTGGGTAATCTGGGAGTATGATGCAATTTTGGCCCCATTCCTGTTCCAGTAATTCCGATAGATGGGACAGAAAATCTGCCACTCGATGAATGACTGACTTTGCCGCTGATAATGGTGTCGTGCAGTTTTCGCTGGTAGAATTCAGTTGAGCTTTGAGTTTCCGGACTCGTATTGCTGATGCCTGGAAAAGTGTGATAAAGTTAAGCAATTTTCCACATCATCACATTCAATTATCAATTAAATATTTGCATTGTGCGCGAAATCGTTTACAGCTACTTTAGTAGATAAAGGGAGGTTGGTGGGTGATTTGATTTCGTTTCATTTTTTTCGAGACAAAATGCGACAGTTATTTGAGCTGTTGAAAATTGTCGAGACAGAAAAGGTGAGTGAAATGATCATCATCTATTTTATGCAGCAGTGAATTTTTCCGTCGTTTTATTCTCTCTCTCAATCCCTTGCTACGTAATGATTCACGGATCAGTGAGTCATAGTGGATCATTTAAACAAAAAACAATTAACACGATCCGCCTCAACCGTATCAAAATGAAATTTAAATTGGTTATTTATTTGATAAATAGAAATTGTAAGTTATCAGTCAGAGAATTTTATTCTTGAAATTTTAGACAGCCAACTGTTGCGGAAGAATCAGGAGAAATTGTATGTGAAATTGATCTGAAAGATCAGATGTAATCACTGTGATAATTTGTTTACTCTCTTTTAATATCCGATCGAAATCGTAATTTATGATTTCCAGTTTTTCTTGTTTGAATCATTATTTTTCTCGCATTCGACAACATTGAACGAACTTGTCTTTTTTTCTTTAAAATTAAATTGATTCTTTCTGTTATTTTGGGAATCCTATTATATAATTGGAATTTGGCAACTCTTCCTAATGTTTGATCGGATCAATTACATATTGAAGTATTATTGCTCTGCGACTGATAAAAGTGCTAGCCAAATCATACACAGAATCAGAGTAACTAGGAATTGCTGACAATAAAATTTATTTGCCATTATATATAAAATTTTCACACATGATTTAAAGAAAACTCAGTATCTTAAGAAATCTGACATTCATAATCCTCTTTTCCGATTATAATAAATAAAAGATTAAAAAAAGAAATCAAAGAAAGCTTATCTAAATATTTGGAAAATACAAAATTTGAAAAAATATTTTTATTGAATAATTAAATTTATTAATTTTCTAAACTTTAATTTTATTTAAATGAATTTATTTTAATTAAAAATAGCTATATTTAATATCATTTTATTAGTTTTTATACGATATAAATACAATTAAAATATGCCTGAATTTTTTTTGTAACTTCCGTCCCCATATGTCCCGGGAATATAAAATATTTTTAACAAAACCATTTATAAATAATTTACTTTCATAGAAATTTATTACATTAATTTTGAATTTGTATGGAAAAATTTTATTTTCAATTGCTCTGAATTTTGTGTCAATTTTTCATTCAAGGCGTACACCAAATAAATTCATACTATATTCAGGTAATTTATTTTATTATAGTATATTTGCATAATTAATTTTCATTCATAAGGCTTGTTAGACATTGGTCTTATTATACTGCCCTTTATTATATAAAAATTATAATTAGAAAAAATTTCCTTTCTTTTAATAACCTAAAAACGAATTCAGCCGTCTGAAATTTGTCATTTGTTAAAATATGTATTTTTATTAATTATTTTCTTTTTGAATGAGCCTTTTTAATAATTTTCTCATTTTATCTATCATCATTATTTTTGTAAAAAGAAATGCGATATCTTGATGAATTTACAGAATTTTCAGTGAAATATTCATTTAAATAAATAAAAAAACAAATTTCACAAATTAAAATTTAATATTTCAATAATTAATAATAATAATAATAATAATAATAATAATAATAATAATAATAATAATAATAATAATAATAATAATAATAATAATAATAATAATAATAATAATAATAATAATAATAATAATAATAATAATAATAATAATAATAATAATAATAGAAATAATAATAATAATATTAGATCAATATGCTTTTCTACAAGAGCATTCAAATAATAAATCAGCAGTGAAGGCGATGAAAGCTTTTATTCATAAATTTCATTTTAGATGTTGGACAAAGACTAAGAAAAACCATCTTGTTTAACTCACACGGTAATACAACAATGAGGAGAAGCTAAAATGCATAATTAAGTTTAAATTAATAATATCAAGAAGAAAGAATGACAGGAATTAAAAAAAATTTTAAAAAATTAGAAGAAAACAAAAAGGAAATGTTAATTAAATCGTAAAAACAAGAAATTTGATTACATTAAAACAAAAAAAAGATTTAAAAGAAATCGGATTAAAACCAATAATTAAAAATGAAACAGATTATGTTTTTTTTTATCTAATATTAGAAAGTCCGATTAAAATAAACTGCTGACCATGAATTTTGTTCCAGACGTTCTGTGCTGGCCAAATTTAAAAAAAGCATACCATTATATCAGGCATTCGAATACTAGAGAGTTTTATGCTAGAAAATAATATATATATATATATATATATACTTATTAAAATTAGTTTCTTCCGTAAACGGTTAAAATAGCCTAGAAAAAGTAGTTAAAATAATTAAAACGAAAGTAGAATAAAGATATCCCGATTAACAATCATGTTACATAAAGAAAACATTCTTATAATTAAATTGTTGTAATGTATGTTTAACTGTTTATGTAAATAAAATTAAATATTATTGAAGCAGATTTCGGATACAAAGATCCGGTACAAAGATTTTAGAAACCTGTAGGTTTTTTGTAAGCAGCACCTATAGATGTTATGGATTTAATGATCGGTGTGGCTAACAATGATCAGATAAGTACCCATGTAAAATTAACAACAAAAGTATGTAGTATTACAAAGCGAGCAGAACGATATCTACAGAAGTTAAAATGCTAATAAAAGAAAAATCCAAACAAATTATTAGAACTCTCTACCAACGAAAACTCGAATCGCAAATCTCACTCAACAAAATCCAAAATTCTAACTTCTTCAAAGGAGGAAAAGCTAAAGGAGCTCAACTCAACAAAATGACTCTAAAAGACTAATCTACTCTACTCACAAAAACTCAATTAACCCAACAAAAGAACAATTCTACAACTTCAACTGAAAGAAATTAACGATAAATCACAAATAGATTACAAGAAACATAAACTCAGAGTAGAAAGTTAAAGATAAAGCATAAAGCAAATTCAAAGAAGAGATATTTAGAAATGTTTAAAGGCCAACCAAAGACCAAGTCAAAAGAAAATTAATTATAGCATTTAAATGATATTTGCTTTTCAGTGAATTTTATTTATTTTTAAATTGCAACTATTGACCAAATTTCTTAATAAATCGTATGATTGAATGAAAGTATGGTATTTTCTATTGCACTGTATATTCTATGGAAGGCATGAGAACCCAGAGGCCTGTCAGGGTAGAAGTAGTCCTTGTAATTAAGCTCTTTTTTTGCTGATATAAACCCACTAGTATGCAATACCAACGTTGCTTGCAACGGGCATTTAGTGGTAAATCGTTGATTACGCGGACTTGCGAAGGGAAAAAACGATAATTGGAGTTCAACAGTGAAAAAGAGGTGAATGAGCATAAACAGGAAACGTCCCCACTATCAAAACCCACAATTAATATTCCTGCAAAAGTAGTCAATTTTATTTTGTTGTGGCAATTACAACTGAGTTATTACTCTACTCAATTAAAGTGTTGGGTTTTATTTTTTCAAGTCGGTTCCCTCTGACTCCTCGTGTTCTTATTTAAACAAATAAATCAAAACCTAACACAGAATAACTTTATTCAATTTCAATCAAATTACAATTTGTCACTAGATTTGTACCTTTTGCTCAATATAAATATTACTCGTCAAGGTAGATAACTCGATCGTCTAAACCTCTGAATTTCTCTTTGTTTCTTCGACTAACTGGTGGCCTGTCTGTTTCTGAGCTCTCTTTTTATATTGTTTCTGAGAGAGCAATTATCTAGAGAATTAAAAGTTAATTATCTCCCGGGAATCCTAGGTAAACATATGATGGTTTCCTAATTATTTTAATTTATTTGTTCTAGATTGGCGCTCGGAATATTCCCTCTTTTATCTGATCGATTGGGTCTCACTGCGCGTCGGTTTCCTTCCGCGCTGTGATTTCTTATCGGCTCGAGTTTTACATTACAGATTAATTGATTTTAATTAATTTTTTTTAGCATTAACGTTTTCTGTAAACCCCTTATTAAATTTTCATTATAATTTCTGAACTCGTCTATCAATTTGGGGTTTTGATTTTTAATAAGTTTTAATTAATTTTGCACTTTTATTCATTTTACCAATATTTATTTTGCCTTCCTTTAATATATAAATATTTTGGTTTTTGTACTAACCCAAACAAAAGTCTAAATAGAATAACTCAAAATTTTATTTCTTACTTAAAACTAATCCACTATTAGAAATTACATCAAATATTACAACAGATATTTAATAATATTAAAATGATTGATTAAAGCAAAGCTTTTATTTATGATAAAATTGAAATTAAAATACGAATAAAATGATTTTAAATTTAATAAATTTCGTTTTAATTATCATTTTAAATTTATAAGTATAATTTACAAAGTGTAATTAAAAGTAATTTAATTTAAAGTATTTTTACATTTCAATTAATATTTATTTGAATTATTTTGTTTTATTTTAATATTTATATTATAAACTGTTAACTGAAATTATAAGATTAATTTAAACTATCTCATTAAGTTTAACTGAGCCTTTTGTTTGTTTAAACGCAGTCTCGATTATCTCGAGCGTGAATTCAATTTATTTTTAACCAATAGCGATATTAGAAAATATTATTATTTATAAAATAATTTAATGCTTAAACCAATTTTTATTTGGCCCAACTCTAGACAGTAAATACATCAAAAAATAAATTACCAAAACAAATAATTACAGTAATTACCTAGGTAAATTGAACAGCGTTCATGTCTCAACAAACATCACAGATATACAAAATGAAATTGCAAATTTAAAACAAATAATTTTACTGTGCTTAGGACGTATTAAATTTTTCGTAATTGAAATTGAAGCCCAAGTTAAAGCACTGGGGAAAATTAAACGCGTCTATAAAATCATTCTAATAATATTTCGACATATGATTCACACATGTTTATTCATTTTCTATAATTTTATTAGATATTCTTTATTTTCATCATTTTTGGAATTATTTTTGCTGTGAAGGGACAGACAGAGACATAATTTAATATTCTGCAAAATATTACATTTTATTATACCATACCACCTCTCATAAATTTAGTGCTTCTTGAAATTATCTTTATCTCTATTTTTATAATTTTTAAATACATTTTTTTAAGATAATTTGTGGTTGATAAAAACCCCAAATAAATAAATAAAAAATTTGATAAAATTTACTTATTTCTCCAGAATTATGAATATATTTTTATACCTGTTTTAAAGAATTAATAAATTATTGGCTTGGAATTTATATTTATAATTTCTTGTTCCAGAAATTTTGAATGAACCACATTAAATGTCTTTTTTTCCAAATTTAATCCTTTACATTTCTATGTAACTTTGAAGTAACACGCGGTAATGCCTTTTAATAATGCAGTTTCTTATAGGGAGATTTGTTATAATAAAATCAAATTTTAATGTACTTGCACGGAAATAACAAAGACTGTTGATAAAAAATAATTCAAAAAGGATTAAATATTTTCATAATTATGTGTGTATTTTATCAGGACAATTTATCATTGACAATTATCAATCATTTGACTTATATATGAATTATTCATTAATTATTGAAAAATGTATTATTATTAGGTATAAAAATACACTACTTCGACTTCTTATAACTAATCCTTATTTTACTTGTTTTACTGTAATTTAGAGAGAAAATCTTTTATTTACCAGATCTGATAATGTTACTTTAAAGTTATAAAAGAGGTCTGTACTTATTGAATTTGACAAGTTATTACTCAAAACAATGAATTAAGTCACTACAGAGTAAAAGCCTTTACAACATATTTATCTGTAATAATAATAATAATAATAATAATAATAATAATAATAATAATAATAATAATAATAATAATAATAATAATAATAATAATAATAATAATAATAATAATAATAATAATAATAATAATAATAATAATAATAATAATAATAATAATAATAATAATATAAGTAATTACATACTGATCTGTATGCCAGTTTTATTCATTAGAAATCGTTAATACTTTATTTTATGATATGACCTTAACTGTAAATATAAATTTTATTTTTAATTAAATAGTTATTATTATTATTATTATCATTATTATTATTATTATTATTTTAGAATGTCAGCGCTGTTTTAATGATTCACGACATACACGACATGATTTGTGATTCAAAAGAATTTATTATAGTAATAATGTTCATTACAAAAATATTATTTTAATAATTTCTTTGATAAAATTTCAAAGAAATTTCATTCGCTTAATTTGTATTGTTTTATGAATTTTACTTTAACAAACAATAACAAAATTTGTTTAGTTGATTTCGATAAAAATTATACAATTTTTTTCTTAATAAGCTTTTTTGTGAAACTTTTTAAAACCGAATAACGTCGAAACATAAAATAATAATGATGATGATGATAATAATAATAATAATAATAATAATAATAATAATAATAATTATAATAATAATAATAATAATAATAATAATAATAATAATAATAATAATAATAATAATAATATTAATAATAATAATAATAATAATAATAATAATAATAATAATAATAATAATAATAATAATAATAATAATGATAATAATAATAATAATAATAATAATAATAATAATAATATCTATATTTCAGTGTAAAATTTATAAATTTTTTGAACATATCGTATGTTTTAATAATTTTCTTTAGGTTATATGTTGATTAAAATTTATGTATTTATGTTTTATATTATTTAAATCTAAAAATAAATTTAATTGGGTGGATTAAATTAAGCTATAAATTTTCTACAAAACTCTAATAATTCCCCGATTTAGATATTCAATGTAATTGAAACCATTGTAACAAAAAAAGTCAATTTATATTTCATTAATTTAAAAATTTTATTTATTTTTAAAAATATATAGCTACAATTTTTATTTAAAAAATTAACTTATACAAATGAGAATAATTAAAAATCACTTTACAAATAATAAATATCTATTATCTTCATTTCTTTTTCGACCATCAATTAATATTTTATTTATAATGCAAATTTCTTGCATTTCCTTCGGTTAAAAATGTATGATGTCGTGAACCTTTCCGTACAAAGAGCTGTAGTGCTGTATTTCATTTTCTTTACAATTTCAAAATTAACTTGTCAAATTTTTCGGAAATATCAACAAAAAATAGAAGTTTTGAAGCCATTCTGGATTGACGAGAAGTTTTATCAGTTTTTTGTCATAATTTGTGGTGTTCAAGAAAATATTAGTTCTTCCAAATACTCAGTGAACTGTATTAGCATTTTCTCTCTTGAAAACCAACTTACAGAGGTAAAGGTTACTAAATCCCAATATGTAGTAATCAGCTCTTTTAAAAATGCAGCGAAAAGTCTGTTATTCAACGCTCAAGCCTTGATGAAATGGACTATTGGTACAACCACATCCATTATTTTTTCAGATTTTTTATCATTCACAATGACTTGGTAACTAAAGCTTCTTAGTGTATAGTGCAATGAAATGAAATAATTTCATGAGAAACATGATTGGAGACAAATTTAACAAAGCCTTTATTTTCTGCTAAAATAGCAGGTATTCCATAGATGCGAATGGATACTACACTATACTACACTATCAATATTTACATTTTTATTCTCCAAAAGTTAAAAAAGACTTCTTGATATATATTACCCTTTAGTATGACTTTTATTAGGTAATAATTCAAGAATTTCTTCTAGGACACGGGAATATGTTACAAATTTAACCGTCACCCAACATTTTGCTACGTCAGTGATATCAGTAGATTCATCCACCACACGAGATATGAATTCAGCGGAATTAATACTATCAACTTGCATATTTGCGATCTCTCTAGCAATACTTCTGATACTTCGTTCTTTCACTGTTTTAACTGAGAGCGGCAAATCTTTATTTGTTTTTAAGATAATATCCTTTTTATAAATATTCATGAAGAATTTCAGAACTTGTACATTTAGTTTTAAACAAATTGGCCATCTGTAAAAGACATGCCGGCTTCTTCAACTTCCTAACTTGCTTTTGTTATATATGATGAAGATTTCAACTTATTTGAAAAAAGACTTAGTTGGTCCAGTGTTTTTTTTGTAATTTTTTGACAGTATTTTCTATTTTCACCACCTGGATACTTTTCATAGAAATCGGAGTGTTTTCCATGGAAGTGTTTCTGGATATTTATTGTTTTACATTTGTCCACATTTTATTAAACCTTTTACTTTTCTTAGCTATTTTTCTCTTTAACCCATTCAATTTGGGGGGTTTCAGAAAACAATTAATACAAAATATATAACTATGATTTTTAATTAACACATTGACGCCCAAAAGAAAACTACACGTAATCTAAGAGGTCTAGCGGTCTCATCTATATAATAAAATACATATGAATAGAGTAGTGAGATATCTATTGTTGAAATGGGTCACTACTTCCAGGATAATCATTATAAAAAAACATGAAATCACTCCTTTAACAAGTGTACCCATGTGAGAACAGTCGATGGTAATGGGTTAATCATACTGATGCTTATACTTATTTAAATTGTTGCCAACATAATGAACATATTGGAATTTTTTGCGCCCAAAGTATATTTTTAAAAAAAATAAGCTTATATTTAAATAGTAAAAATATTTAAACAATTTAAAATAGTTAAGAAAAGTATGTAATGAATCAAAATCTAAAATATTAAAGAACCTTTTTACAGGATAAGACCCACATATTTTAGGTAGGGAGCCGCGTGTTCCCGACTCTTGTTCTAAAAAATGGATAATGGAAATTTAATAAATGGTGAAGTAAATAAAATATTTTACTGATATTAAAAATTAATTGTACAAATATTAATTACGATAAATAAAAAAATTTATTTATTTTTGTTTATTCATTTAATGAAAAACTGTTTTAATCATTAAAAGAATTCATCTTCTAAAATTTAAAGATTCTCAAAGATCTTTTGTTTAAAAGAATTGGAATTTGTACATATATTTAGAAAATGAAAATTAGGAAAATGACAGACTATCCCCTCAATCAAAATTAAATTGATATGGGGTCGTTGTTTTCCTGATTTCATCATTAGATCGGTGTTCCCTATAGTAAATCATTGTAAACACATTTGGCAATTGCAAATCCAAACATCATTAAAAATTAATGTTTGTTTCTAACAATTCGAATGTTATCATCATTCTAGCAATATCTGCCTGCGGTCAATTCGGGCAGTCAGCCCAGGCATTGAAATGAGTTGATAAATCCAGCCCTGATGAAAACAGAACTGATTAACTCAAACTCATTTTTGAGTAAAATATTTTTATCGCTTCGAGCTGCAGTGAGACAAGCTAAAAATATTTTCTTAATTCACACTTCTGTTGAAATATTTTAGTGAGTTCTCGCTATAAATACCATCAAAATAAATGAACTTGAAATATGATCACAAGGATTTTGAAGTATTATCTATGTTTTAAATCAAATTAAAATTGCTTATTTATTATTATAATTATAGTTATTATTATTATTATTATTATTATTATTATTATTATTATTATTATTATTATTATTATTATTATTATTATTATTATTATTATTATTATTATTATTATTATTATTATTATTATTATTATTATTATTATTATTATTATTATTATTATTATTATTATTATTATTATTATTATTATTACTATTATTATTATTATTATTATTAATCCTTGTCTATTTCTTGAAATTTAGTTATTTCAGATCTACCCATAGAGCAATTCGAATACCCTTCAATCTTGATGTAATATCACTATACACGTCAATCGACCAAAAAGAAGCTATTAATATGTTTAGAAAACAAATTAGGCGAAGGCAACTAGTTAATTAAGAAAATGAATATCGAGAATAACATTGAAAACCTTATTTTACTTTTGAACAAAAGATAAATAAACAAGTTAATTGTATGTAAATTGGTTCTAGCATTTCAGACTTGTTAGCAATCATGTTTATGGATAATTCTGAACGACAGACACTCAGGATCATACAATCAATTGGTTTCTACACAAGATACGGAGAAAAAATCATCACTTGCTTTCTTGGATCTGTTAATACAACGCAAAGAGAAACACTATGAGACAGAGATTTATAGAAAATCAACTGATACTGGTCTCTATACTTCGTCCGAAAGTTTTTGTGAATTCAAGTATAAAAAAAGATTTGGTGAAGGGGTTGATTTATCGTTCATTGTCTTTGTCTTCTACTTTTGAAAATTCAGTAAAGAGTGTTGACAAATTGGTTGAATTGTTGATGAAGAACGGTTATTCAAAATCCTTTTTGTTGATTATGGTAAAAGAGACTGTTGACAAATTTATTAAAAATCCTAAGGATCCATGTTTGAGAAAATCTGGGTGTGATGTTGTGAGGTGTGTGAATCTGATGAGTTAAATAAATTAAATAGTGTGAGCAAGGATGATGAGCCTAAATTTGTGTTAGTATTGCCGTACTCAGAAGGTTTTAAAGATTATAAAGTGATGATAAGAAAGCAGTTAGGGAATTCAAACTATAGGATAGATTCAACTTCANGAGGCGTTGTTGATAAAGTCATTGAATCCAAAAATTAATATGTAGAATGCAGTGAATACTTGTATTTTAAATGTTTTTTAAAATGTTTTTTTCTATATTGTATGTATTGATTGTTGTGTTAAACTAAATAATTAATAAAATTTTTTTTAAATTATTAAATTAAATTCTGAATGCTAAAATTTTAAAAATAATATATTAATTTAATTATAATTTTAAAAATAATTAAATGTTTTTATTAAAAAATTTTTTTTTATATAATTAATAAAATTAATAAATTTGTTTAAAATCCTTAATTACACTAGTTATTATATCCCATCTGATGATGACAGTAAAACGGTTGAAATATATCGTGAAAAGAATGTTTGATTGGCGTTATCTTATAATTATTATTATTATTACTATTATTATTATTATTATTATTATTATTATTATTATTATTATTATTATTATTATTATTATTATTATTATTATTATTATTATTATTATTATTATTATTACACTATAGATCAATGTTTTATCTGCCTTTTAAAATTTTTGAAAGACGTGTTAAAAAGAAGAAAAATTGTTAAAATGGTGAATGATTATTATAAAAATCAAAATAAATTATTTAAAAAATACTTCTTTAAATGCTGAAATCAAATTCTCAGTGAAGATTTAAAGAAATTGTATCGATTTGTATCTTTATGGTTTTATGTTGAAAATTTCTAAAAGTTTTCTTGACTCAAGCAAAATTGTTAATTAAAGAAAATTGTGTTTTAATTGATATTGTTGCCAAAATCCTTTGATATGATATAAAATAGGAAAACCCCTTATTTATATTCAATTAAAAAATAATCTAAGATACATTACTTGAAAAAAAATAAATTAAACTTTTATTTCTATATATCTATATAAATTAATTGATAAATAAATATTTTATTTAATTTGATTAAATAGTTAATATTTATAAATTATATATAATTTTAATTTTATAATTTAATTTTTTCTGTCAAGATCTTCTAACAAAATTCTTATATATTTAAATTTTATTTTCAATTTTTTGCATTTAATATTATTTCCCTAGACTCAACTGGTGCATAGTTCATCGTATTTTCTGCTTCATTTCCTGATGATAGTTATAGAATTCTTGTAGATCCTGAATCATAATTATGGCATTCTGCCAAATTCTCAAGAAACATACAAACAAAACTGAATGACAAGAAATTAAAACTGAACCGAATTTAAAAGGGAAAAAAAGAGAAAAAATTATTTTGTTTTTTGAACCAATTGTATCATGTAAATTGTCTGAATTGGTGTTCCTTGTAAAATATTACAAAATAAATTTTTTTTATTTTTAAAAAATTATTAAACTAAATAAATTTGAAAAATTTCTTTGTGATGAAATTTGGAAATTAGATTAAGTTTTTTCTTGCTGGAATTTTATTCGATTTGTTTCAAAAATAATATCGTTCTAATTGCACAAATTTTCCATTTAAATCAATCTGTCGAGACATCTCTAGCCGACAGAAGTGCATTTCAGATGAGCTACACCACTTTCCATTCAAATCACTAATTTTTTCAAAAAGATTTTCTCAGAAAATTTTAAATTTCAGAGCAATTAATATCATTATTGATTTTTATTATTTAATTCTTTTTCTTCTTTATTAGCAATTTTATAAATTAATTTTGTCAATTAAAAATAATAATAATAATAATAATAATAATAATAATAATAATAATAATAATAATAATAATAATAATAATATAATAATAATATAATAATAATAATAATAATAATAATAATAATAATAATAATAATAATAATAATAATAATAATAATAATAATAATAATAATAATAATAATAATAATAATAATAATAATAGGAATATTAATAATAACAATTAACAAGATATGATAACATAGATTTATTTATTGGGGATATTTTTGTAAGGATTATTTATTTTAATATAATAAATTGTTAAATTTAAACAAAATGTACATTAAAAGCTACTTAAATGAACATTAATTTATAATATATAAACTTTAATACATAAATTGAATAATATTAGATTTCAGGCACTTCTAATTTTTAATACATTTCAAAAGAAAATTTCTAAAATTTTGTTTTTTTGGCACATTTTATTATTTATTCAGTTTCTTTATCATTATGATTTTTATATATATTATTTTCTTGGATTATATTTAATATCCTAAAAATATGATTTAAAAAGAATTTTCGTTGACAAACTGATTATTTTTTATATATTTTTTCTGCATATCATGGCAAATAAAGCGTTTCTATAAGAACTTTAATAAAATAATAAAGGACTTCTTAATAGCAAGTTCTGGTAAACTTGTGAAGTTTAATCCTGAGATTCAAAACCATTTGATACGTGCAATGAAAACGGATATTTGGAATCAACGTTGTAATAGTCAATTTTATGAAATTTTATTTAAATATTTTAAATAAATCTATATGAATTCAAAATCCTACATTGTGTCATTCTGGTTTCTGATGATCTCATAAGTATTAATAAATTTATTTCTAATAGAATAAAAGATATGCCCTGTTATAATTGTCATAGAAGCCTCCTGTAAATCTTTATATCCAAATAACTATACTTTTGCAACTATTGTAGTTGGAGAACAAATGAAAACATATTTAAGTCCTGTAATATCGCAAGACAGACTTTTTATATTAATAACTTCGAATATTAATTATATTCTAATGTTCATTGCTCTAATATTTCATTTTTGTTATCTGAAAATTATATGATTTTCTCTATGAACATAACCGTTTTCCTTGTAAAAACAATCAGTAATATATTTCTTTTATCTCATTTGAAAAGATGGCATTAAAAAAGCCACCATAAGGGCATCAAGGAGGTTGAGAACAACATTGGTAATAAATTAATATTTTATTTTATATTTTTTAACTTTAAATAATTTGAAAGAATTTTGAAGCAAAAATTATAAATAATTCAAATAAATTTTCTATCTCTATAAAATCTTCTTTGGCATTTTTTGTATGCTAAAAGAAAATTAAAACAGATCCAAGACTTACGAAAGATTAAAGAATTTTATAAATAAGCATAAATAAATTTAAATTAAAAAAAATTTAAACAAAACTCACATCTTTATTGATTTTTTATTCTATTTTTTTTATTATTTAAAAAATAACATATATTGTCAGTCTTCAAAAAATGAAGCATTAAATGTCCAAAGATTTGTAAAGAAAAATTCCAACAAATACAATTTTCGAATAATTACTGAAAGTTTATTAGAAAAAAAAATATATGAATATTCAAGGCCCGAATAGAAATCCCTTTTTACTAATTGAGAACCATTGAGAAAATATATTCAATTAAGCTACTTAATTCCATATGCTAATAACCGACATCATTAAAAATAGATGAAGTAGATAATAAGAAATATTTGAAACCGAAATGAGTTTTGCAGTTTCCCTTAATAATATTGAATAATTAAATTTTTCACAGTGCTGAAATGACAAAAGTAATGAAAAATCCAGCTGTTAAATAAATATAGTCACTTCGAAACTCCAATTAATTTTGCACTATTTTTTGTTGCTCTTCTTTTCTTCTTATTATTATTATTATTATTATTATTATTATTATTATTATTATTATTATTATTATTATTATTATTATTATTATTATTATTATTATTATTATTATTATTATTATTATTATTATTATTATTATTATTATTATTAATATCAACATTATTATTCTTATGAAAATGCGTTCAAATAGAAAATGATTATTTATTCAAAATTAATTAATAAATTTTGACATTCAAGTAATTCTAAACCAAGGAAACATGGTTTTATCTTAATTTATATTTTGAAATATTTTTTTATTTATTTTATTTATTTTCTGAAATAAGGACTAACTTTAAATTATTTATCATTTTGAAAGTTTATTAATATTGAATGTTATTTAATAAATAAAATCATGTTAGCATAAGTTATTATTATATTTCTACGTCGTTACAAAGGAGTTTTCATTAAGAATTTTATTAATCTATTGTTCCTTAATAACAAAATAATATTATCAGAGCGGAAAATTTCAAAATTAAATGTTTCCTTAACACAACCTTTGAGAATATTTATAAAATTGTTAATGTTATCTTTTCATTTTGAGTATTTTTTTAGAGTTTTCTTGTGGGTAACTGCTATATTATGTATTTCGTAAATTCCAATATTTTATCTCGATATTTGCAATAAATTATTTTTGTAATATTTATTCCAAAAGAATGCAATTGTAGTAGAATTTATTTATTTATAATGTTAATTATTAAAATTGTAGTTTCAAATTATAATTTTAATTTTGTTTATTTTTACTGGATTTTGTTACAGAATTAAAGCAGAAAGTGTGTTTTAATAAATATGTTGAAAATATAATCTTGTAAAACGTTATTTTCTGTTTATGATTATTAAAAATTTGATGATGGTTCTAGATTATTGAAATAATTAATTAGAAATGGAATTGGATTCAGGGGAATAAGTTTCAAATTATATTAATTACAATCTAATTGAAATTTATAAAATTATTTGTAAATTGATTATAAAATTTCCTTAATACTGACATAAGAAAATATTAGTAAAATATGGCAATATATACTCTTATTATGGGAAGCATTTCTAAATTTAGTGCGCCCAAGAAAATTATTCCAAAATATTCCCCATTAATTTTAATACAAATGAACCAGGCTTGGAATGCGATTTAGCAAACGATTAAAGCAGATAAACTGACGATGGACCACTTTGGTAGCATCAGAGAATTCAGTCGTAAATATATATTGAATAAGCTGTAAATAATATCTGTTGCGTTTTATTTATAATTTTTTGACTATTAATTAATCCCTTTTAACTATTTTAAAACAATACGATTTCTGTAAAATGCTTAGTATCAATGGAGACATTTTATATACAAAAAAAAAGAATTAAATACATCACATTGATGAAAATCATTTATATATATATATATATTATATTTAAAAATATGATTAATATCAACAATGTTTGCTAATTAAGATTTGATATTACCTCATTTTATCTTTGGAAAAGTTTAAATAATAAAATATTTTCAAAACTATCTAATCCAAAATTAATGTAATTAAAATTTAACTTAAAAAAATATTATAGAAATTAAAAAAGCACTAAAAAGAAATTATTTGTTTAAATATTCAACTTTTTAAAAATTTTCTATTATATACAATCTTATTTAAAACAAATAAAATAAAATTTTAAAGCATTTTTAAACTAATAAATATTCATTTGCAATTTAAAAGTGGAATATATTTAGCTGATTTCAGATCACTATAATCGGTGATATTACTTACAGCTGAGAACAAAAGATAATTTAACATTGGTAATTTTAAATTTAAAAACTAAATTTATGCTTTCCCCCAAAAATGGAATTTCTATTATATGAATGCCCAGGCCATCACCAACCCCTGTCCTCTCATCTGCAGACCAATGAACACCTGTAAAACTTTGCAAAATCTACCATTAGGTCACTTTGTAATCTCTTTGTAAAAATTAAGTCATTTCAACATTTCTAAGAAAATGCTTTATCATATATTACTATATATTTTGTAAGTAATAGTTTAATTGGATAAATGTTTACTAAAATTAAATTACTTTTTATTTATCCTTTTGTTATTATTTTTCTTGCGGATTTTCCAATAAGTTAAATAAAATTTGTGATTTTCTAAGATTTATTTAAGATAATAATAAATTCTATTTACAATAAATGTCGAGATACCATAATTATGAAATTAAACATCATAATTCCCAATTACACTGAACAAGATTTATATTCTCCCTAAATATGCTTGGGATAATTAGTAATAAAATTGGGGATTTTTGAATTTATATTGAACTATTTTGTAGAAAAATGGAACAGATGGCAACTAAAATAAATGGAGAAATAACTGATGTTATCAAATCCCTGTTGTGTGAATTCCCTTTAACATATATATGTAGACCAATTGAGTTTTATAGCACTTTAATGCAGTTTCGTACATAAAATGGTTTCACAATTTAAATTTACCCAAGAGACAGAGGTCATCGGAATTTGTAAATTATTATTCCAAGATATTAAATAAATAGAAATTTATTCAATAATTTCAAGATAAATATTATCTTACCGGAATCAGCTGCCTGACTATGAAGTCCGATACTTTCTGCTGCTCCTCGAGAAAGTGAACAGTCAACTCGATTTTGTAGATATTGACATGATTGTGGAATATGACCCATGATTATTTGAGCATCTCGTCCTTCTCCAACTACTACTCGTCGACCACTGAGTCTGACGGTTTTACCGCTATTACTAGAACTCGCAGTTCTAGAACTTGGGGAAGATTGAGCTAATATTAGAGGGTCTGGATTTACCTATAAATTTGTAAATTACATTCAGAATTATTTTGCAATTTAACTTTATATACTATTTTTTAGTTTTTATATCATTTTTTCCACAGAAACATTTACTGGAAAGAAATTATAATTAAAAGTTAAATACATTTACAAGCAGTTTTGTTTTAACACTTTTATTTGATCTTCGCTTAGTACATTTTTAAGAATCTAAAAACTAGCCGTTTTCATAATGTTATGAATTATAGAATTATTTCACCGAGGACGTTGAAAACTTTCATTTTTTATTTTAATTTTAAAAATGATAATATATACTCAACTTATATTAGTAATTTTGATTATTACATAAAATATTCAACCTAAATATAATTTTTTTTTTATTTATAATATTTCAGGAACTTGTTTAAAGCACACCTTATATTATATTAAATAAATAAAATTTTAATTTATTAAAATCCATGTCTGAAATTTTAACATCAATAAAATGGCGCGCCCCCAAAACATCGACTTCTAGATAATCAACAACAAAATAATCAACTTCTAATTCATCTATTGGCGAAAACATCTACTGTCTAAAACATCGAGTCCAAAACATCAACAACAAATGCATCGATTGTCAATAAAATCTACTTTTAAAACTTCTAAAACATCGAGTTTTAAAACATCTACAAATTAAAATTAAATTAATTAAGGTTAATTAAACTTTCATCTGATATTAAAATTTGTTGAATTAATTAAATTGATGAAAATATAACGAAAATGTTTCGCGGAAGCTATGATATAAACATTTACATTTTGTCTGAGTTTATCCGACAAAGTATTTTGACCCCCGAGAAGTACAGGTCACATGGGGACTGGTCGTACTCAACACACACACACACACCACGCCCGCACGATTCGTGTAAAAGTCTTTTTTTAGGAAGAACGGTACTTTAAGATACAACAGAGGAGTATTAAAATTTGTTGAATTAATTAAATTGATGAAAATATAACGAAAAGAGATGGTTTCAAAATTAAACAAATTATAAAAAAACTATTAAAATTAAAAAAAATGATGAGAGCATTTAATTAAAAAAGGTTTTTTAAACTCGATGTTTTAGGCGATTGATGTTCTTGCCTTTTATTACTAGATGTTATTGACAGTTGATGTTTTTGACAGTAGATGTTTTCGACAATAGATGTTTAAGGCTAAAAGTAGATCTTTTCACACTCGATGTTTTAAAAATCGATGTACTAGAAGTCGATTTTATGAGGTGACCCGCAATAAAATATAATGAAGTTATTCTTTTAATTAAGTTTAATTAAATTTCTTTAATAATATTATATAAGTGGGAGGGAAGGGGTTTTAACAAGTTCCTAATTGCATTATGACAATGAATTTTGCTAGTTGTATTTACAATGCATTTTTTTTCAATTACTTTAATATTAAAAAATTCAATTATAAATATTTAAATTTAAAAAAATGAATATTATTAAAATAAATAAATAAAGTGTTTAATGAGATTAGGTAGTTTATAATTTAGTTTATATAATTTATTATATAATTTATAATAATTTTAATGTTTCTCACTGCATTTTACCAAGTTGTCAGTCAACTTTACAAATTATTAATCATAAAATGCCTTATTGAAACTACTACCAATAAAAACAGCCAAGAATTAAAAATGTACATTATTTACAATATTTCAGAGGTACCTTAAGAGAATCTTCAAATTTTTCGACGGTGCCTGAAAATTTAAAGGTAAACTAGAAATGGTTCAGTATTATTGTCTAAGTCAAAATAATAACAATTATACATGAAAACCGTAAAACAGAAATTAAAAGATGAAGACTTGACAAATGTGTTTTAAAAGTCATTTCCTAATGAATGGATAAGCTAGGTTACAATCAGTGAAAACTGGCATATTCTTCTCAATTTCTAAATTATCTTTTATGAAGAAGATGAGTGAAAATACCTTGACAGTATTAATTCAAACTCACTGACCAACATAAATGTTTATGAAAAAAATCGTACTTGAACAATATCTTTCGATAACGGATGATGAACTATTGGATGTCCGGCATTTGTGATGTGGTAAATTCCACTTTTGTTGGGAGTTGAATATGGAGCATCTGAAGCTTGTGAAGCTCTCGCACGCACTGTCCGTACTCTAAAATATTACAACGAAATAAGATATTAATAAAAACTGTTGATAATATTTAAACAAAATATAAAATATAAACCAAAAAAATAAAATTTTCAATATCACTGATAATAACCTAACAACGATTTTCCTGTCTAGGCCCGATTTTTCATGACCTATTATTTCAAACAAAAAAATTAGTAATACAATAGAATGTTGGCTCTTCTGTCTTTCATTCAATGAATAATTGTCTCAAATTTTTTCAGTCGATTATCAAATTATTTTTCAATTAAAATCAATTTTTTCTCGATAAAACATCAATTATGCGGCCTTTTCAATCGATGATCTTTTAATGAATCTGCCACATTATTTGAAAATGAATTAAATTAATTAAACGGAATCATAAATTAAATTGACAGCTTTTTTGTTGTTTAAAATTAACTTTCAGAAATTAAAAAAAACTTTTGTATGTCTGAAAAATTTAAATTAACATGATGTGGAATAAGAAAAATATTGATATTGATTAATTAATATTCTAATTAATTATTTAAAATTACAGATGATAGATAAAACAAAAATATATACTAAATATTATTCTCAATTGTGAAATTATTAATTATTTTGTGATTATTAATTTTGACAATATTTGGGTGAAGTTATAAATATTTTCTTCAAAATTGTCAATGCAGTCCGCAAGATTTTGTTAAGCATGAAATTAATTGTTCTATTTGATAATGGATCCCATATGGTTTTTTATATAATTATGGTTCAGCATAAATATCAATCAAAACTATGAATTATTGTAACATACAAATGAAGAAAATAATAATTTCGGTATTTTGAAAGTTTAAGAATTTTATATTTTATACTAAATTTCACACTTGTCCAAACTGCGTCCCTCCTAAGTTATCAATGGGAAAAAATATTATTAAAATTTAATTTTAAAAAAAATACATTTTTTAAGCCTTTCACGGTTTTACACACAAATATGGTGGAAAAATAAGAAAAATATTTTAAAGAATACAAAAATTTTGGGGGGAGGGGGTAAATAATTAAAAATTTTAAAATTAGCAATTTATTTGACAATATTTTTCAGATAATTTAAAAAAATTGTAAGACTATAATTTGTAATTAATTTTAATATTTAGAATCCATATTTTAAAAAAAATTTTTGATTTTAAAACAAATTAAATTAAAATTTTAGCAAAAACCGTGATAGGGTTAAAATAAACTCCCAACAAGAATTATTGTATTCGTTTCCATATACCTTTTTGTTATATCAATGTTTTGCATGCGATTGCAATATTTTACGATTTATTTTTATTGTGTAAAAAAAGTTCCCACACTTAAACTTTGTCAATCAATCACTGAGTTTTAATTTTACTGTTCATTAGGGTCATAACCTTCTACTTATAAAATACTTGTGCAAATATTAAGTAATTTTTTATATTAAAATATATTTTATTAAATATATTGTGTTTCTTTTTTAAAACTACAAAATTAAGTTTAAATGTGTGAAAATTTTAAGCTATTGTTATCAATAGTTAAGCGCATTTTTTCTATAATATTTTAGAAAGTCTAATTAAAACAAAATCATTCGATTTTGGATACTTATTATTTTATAAATAAGACGTCAGAAAACAATAAAAAAGATTTGAAGATGAAAATCGAAACTTCAGATTTGAAAGGGAAGAAGATCAAAATGGAAAACCTATATACCTATATACCTTGCTCAATATAATTCGCTCAAGTAACTTAAAACGTTATCAGGAAAGAAAAACGTGGTAAGTTTATTTCCGAACGTTTCGGATAAGTGTTAAGCAGACTTTATTGTTGTCATTTGTTAAAGAAAATAATACTGTGATCAAGGATAGTTCTTTGCTGTATCTTGGAATAATGTGTGTGGTAAACGTCTATAAATGTCTATAAAGAAGAATTTTGAGGAAGTTGTAAAGACTTTGGATACCAATAATGCAAAACTATTAATGTCAATCTCATAAATACCAATTTCACATTATTTTTCTTTCCATTTCTTCAAACCTTTTCAACTGTTTATTTTTTCTATTACCGAAAAGTTCTGAGTATAATAGCGCCCCGAATAAAGTATCTCGAACTTCATATTGAGATCGTGTTTCATGCTTGCTTCATTTTATCTATAACTAAAACCATTTGAAAAATATGGATCATGTGAAATATAGTTGGTGTGGGTTTTCTTTCCTAATGAAAAATTTCCTTAAAATTTTTTTTTATTTAATTAAATATATTTACATTAATTATCCGGAAAAAGAGTCAATATGTTTCATTAAATTTATATTTTCAGTTTTTTTCGGAAAATGTTTTTTATTGTTTTTTGGGAAATTTCATCTACTATTAAATCTATTGTGTAAATTTGATATAAACAAATAGGCCAAACATTTTCATAGTTAACAAATTGACACTTGACAGCAACAAAAACGAGTTTTTATGGTAATCATAAGGTCCCTTTAATAAAGGATTCTTATGGTTGCCATTTAATGGATGAAGTTACATATAAACTAAAGAACTGATGTACATTATATACATCATTATTACAGCTATTAAAAGTTTCAATTAATTATCCATTTATAAATTTTACGAGACCAGCTTGGAATAATTGGCTTATAAATGGTAGAGGAATTTACTAAAAAAGGATTCAGGATAAAACCGAATTATCAAGAGTCTATTGAGTTTACATCTTCTTCTTTAAAACTAATTTCATCAGAAATCATTGAAAGGTCATTTAAATATTGTAGAGTTGGCTACTTATGCTACTTACGAGTTGGTCGACTTTGACAAAGCTGATGCGACTTTAGCTGATTTTGATGATTACAGTAAAACCCCTTCATAAAGTACACCCACTGAAAAGCACATCTCTCTTAAAGGTACAAAAAAAATGAAAATGAACCGCATTTGTATTTTTAATGGGTATTGACTCCTTATACAAGATACATTGCTTTAAAGTACACAATTTTATTTATATCATTTTAAACAATTGTTGATTTTTAACTCTGATGATGATTATATAAAGCCAGACTTCCGGTGAGGATGATACACGGGATACTTTTGAATCTGTCCAAATGAGTAAAAGGAGTAAAAAATATAGCTGTTTTGTTTATATGAAATTATATTAATTCGTTTATTTTTAACATTAATTATGCAGACAAATGTAGGTATTTTATCCGGGTATAAAAACTAATTTGAGAACCCGGAAATACTAATTGTATTTATTATTTTTTCAAAATTTTGATATTTTCCATTTACTAGTACCAGGGTATAATATTCAGAACTTTACGGTACTCTATTTCTTTTACTCTAAGTCTGACTCTATTAAGCCTTGAACTTTAACTTTAGTTTGAAGTACAAATAAAATTAAAATTTAATAAATAAAATTATAGTTTAATTTAAAATTTAAATAACTAAATTAAATTACATGTCGTACTTGAAAATAAAAATAATTTAATTAATTTTAATTAAATTTAACCTTGAAGCAAAAAGACGGAAGACGTTGACATAATTAAAGAATTCGAAATATAATTAACTTTTTATTTTATTTTATTAACAAAGATTTATTTTTAATATTTCTCGTCGCTTAATTAATTAATGGACTTCTATAAATTAAATTGAATATAAAACACGAATTAATTCTCAAATAAATTCTATAAATTTTCAATAGAGATTTCATGGAAATACACTCGATAAGTGGAGGATCAAAATTTTAATTCGGTTTATTTTTCATAATTGAAATAAAAATAAATCATAATTTAAATTTAATTTTAATTTTAATTTAACAGAAATGAAAAATAATGAGCATCTAAATCGGTTAAATAAAATAGACATGGAAGTTGTTGATGAACCAGAAAAGGAGGCATCAGTATAAAAAATGATCGGATTAAATGAGATGACAAATCCTCTCGCTGACTTGATCCATGAGATTCCTAGCAGTTGTGTCGACTCTCTTTCACGACAATTCTGCCAAACGGCATGATTTATTATCCTAATTATGCTTTTGATTTCAACTCATTTCAGATAGAATGAAAGATTGAGTTTGTATGATTATGACTTCATGTGCGAATATTCATCTGTAACTCTCATTTTAATTGAAACAATGATTTATTATTTAAACAACATGGTTGAAATTTTTTGTTTTATTTTTTATCTGATGTTAATTGAAAATGGATTTCCATACAATTGCATTGGGATTTTTATTTTAATCATAATCTATGATTAAATAAAAAATATAAGCAAATAAATAATTACATAAAGTATATTAAATTTTAATAAAATGAAAAAAGTTACAAAAGTTCAAAAGAGTTAATGAATATCTCATTAGCGGAAAAGAAAGTCTACTGTGAATATAAATCAGACTGCATTATATTAAGTTATATCTCATATGATTATAATAGAAATCTTCAAAGAAGTTTCAGAAAATTTACACAAACACAAATGTCATAAAATTAGAAATAATAATTATTTGTTTATTTAAATACTTTATATTTTTCAAATCTGAATTTCTAATGAATCTTTATTAGTGTGATTAATTTTCAGTCATCTTAAATGTTTTATCGACAGGTTAAATAATTAATTATTACAAAATATTTGGTTTATTATTATTANGAAAATTGTATCCAATTTAATGGTACATTGCGGTTTTTGTTTGAATCTGTTGAATAACCAGTAATAATCATTTTTAAATATATTTATCATAAAATGTATAAAGGAAAAAAGTTATAAAACTTCTATCAGATAACTAAAATTGGAAAATAAATTTTTCATTATAATAAAATTAATTTATTATTTAGCAAATTGCTTAGGTAAACACGTTTATTAAACATAATTTTCTAAAAATATGTATCAATGTGGAAAGTTTTTCTGATTTCAGGATGTCCTGAAAGTCGCTTTACCAAACCTAAAATAAAAGAAAATTTATTTTTTTCAAATAATATTCATTGTTAATTAGTTTTAATTAATTTTTAATTAATGAAATTCAGAATTTGTAGAGGGAGGAAGAAACATCTGACCTTCGTTATGTATCCACAACTAAATTTTTTCTAACATAAAATTGAAGAAACCTCTATAATAAATGACTATAAATAAATCATAAAAACTTATTTATTAACAGATGTTTTAAGAATTCAAGGTTTGAAATTTGGGTTGAAATAAAGTACTGTAATTATAAATGGTTACTGATAAACTGACATAATATATGATTTATGAACAAGTAAAAGAATATAAATAAGATAAAGATAAAGCTCTAGATTTGTGTTGAGTATAATGAAACAAATATATGATATTTAATAAAAATGAAAATAAATGAAATTTCTTAAACATGATCAAAAGTGGCATATTCATGGAACTAACCGAAATTTATAAAACTTTGATTGAGTGATATGATTGTATTATATTGAAAGTTTGACAAACTTTTAATAATATTTTAATATCAGTAAAATTCTTTTTTCCATCTTTAACCCTTTCTAAGGTGGTGGCAATATACTGTACACCATTTTAAACTAATAAAAATATTTAAGTGTAACGCTGTCGGTAATAATTTTACTTTTGGTACAACTACTGACATATTGAGCCACAAGAGAACAAATTTATAGTATTTGAAACCATAGATGTGTTTTCCCGCTATATTTATTGACAGCTGACAGACAAGTGTGTTTTAGTTTTTAGTTTCCTTCGCCTTAGAAAGGGTTAATCTGTTTTCTTTTGCAAATTCCTATTTTTATTTTTTACAATAGCTCAAAATAAATGAAATATTGTAATAAATACATTATGTAACACTTCAGAGCTCTAATATTCGATAAAGTTTATGAATTAATCATATAAGATACTAATTCTTTTTCAATAGTTATAACTAAATTATATATTTTATACAATTCAAAATTTTGAATATAGTCTATAAAAACGTTAAAAACGAAAACCGAAAAAATTAATAAATATTTTATTAAACACCAAAATTAAAATGTAAGCGTCATTTTCTAGTATTAATAACTGGAAAATAAAAATAAGTGTGTACCAATATGCAAAATTATAAATGTTTAACGATATAGAAAAATTAAAAATTATTTTTGTAAATTCATCATTAAAACATCATTTTCTTAAATAAATAAATTATATATATATGTATATATAATTACGGTAAAAATAATTACGATGACAACATGCGAGATATTATAAAAATTAATTATTATTTATAAGTATAACGTGAAAATATTAATCTAAAAATAGAAATGTGGAAATAAATTAAAAAATTAAATAGAAAATAAAATTTTTACTATTATATACTGCAGAAATAGAATTAATTTAGTTTTTTTATCAAAATGAAAATTCATAATTTTCATTATTTTATCTTATATTTATGGTTTTATTAGTTATATTCAATAATTTTGATTATGAAAAATTCTATTTTAATAACAAATATTCTTTCTTATATTTTAGTTCTTTTCGATATTAACACATTGACGGACAGTAGAAACAAGTGACATTTGAAAATTGACACTATATGACGGCTATAGACGCAAGTGTCCGTCAACGTGTTAAAATAATAATAATAATAATAATAATAATAATAATAATAATAATAATAATAATAATAATTATTATTATTATTATTATTATTATTATTATATTATTATTATATATATATATTATTATTATTATTATTATTATTATTAT
Source organism: Schmidtea polychroa (assembly GCA_959609185.1). Taxonomy (NCBI): domain Eukaryota; kingdom Metazoa; phylum Platyhelminthes; order Tricladida; family Dugesiidae; genus Schmidtea; species Schmidtea polychroa. The sequence goes on from CAUHTR010000081.1 coordinate 54,880, forward strand.
TATTATTATTATTATTATAAAGAAATTATATTAATAAATGAATAAATAAATAAATTATTTTTTGTTAAACTTTAAAATGAAAACTGACATTTTCTTAATAAATATTTTATTAAACACCAAAGTTAAATTGAGGTGGTTAAAATATTGAATATGTTATTTTTTTCAAATTTGTAATTTTATTTAAACTTGAACAATGCCTAATTATAGTGAAAGTATATTGTTGGGGTTCGACGAGATAGGCACAAAAATAAAGAGAAAATAATTTAAAGTAAAAAAATAATAATTAAAAATCAAAAAATTTTTAAAAGGAATATGTTCCGGGGGAAACTGGTATGGGCGAATGCCGCACAATGAGACAAGTTCAAATATAATGAAAATAAAGTTAATGGGGGTCCATAGAAGGAAATAATTACAAAAATATAAAAATTATTAGATAATAGAAAACTGAAGACAATGGAAACCCCGAGCAGTGTGAGAGGACTCAAGTGATCAATCTAATTAGGTAAAGACAATCAAAATAGGCGACGGCGAATTAAATTGGGGCAAAAAATAAATAAATTGTGTAAACCAATTAGGTCCGCAAGAAGAAGCCCGGAGGAAGTTATCAAAAATAATTTGATGAAGAGATAATATAATTACAAGATGGGTATAAAGGCCACCAGAAAGTAAACAGAAGAGTAATATTACAGTGAAGGGGAGTAAAAGTGAATTTAACTTTAGTGCTAACCAAATCATCTTGAATCTAGCGTACCAGAAAAGGATACCTCCCGTTGGAAGATTCAGTTTGAAATTGAAAAGTGTGCAGAGTAAAATAAATTACGTAAAGTGGTGTAAACTGAAATTGTTTCATTTATGTGTGTAATAAATTAATGTGTAATTGTGATAATTTCGCATAGATATTATTTTGTTGGGTTGTTCAATTTGCTTAATAAAAGGACACCAAGGAGTCGGACAATGATGAACAATAACATTACCAAAGATAATAAATGGATATTTCCTAAGTAAAGAAACAAGAATTGTGGCTTCCCAATTTAGATCTGACATCATATAATCTCATTAAAATTTCTGTTCTAATTTCTCAAAATAGTTGACAAACCGTGTGATAGGTTTTTCAGAGAATCTTTGGAAATATTCTATTAATTGACTGAAAATCCGTAAGTTTTTGTGAAAAGTTCGGTTAAAAACTTGAATGCGATTTGAATGACGTTTTCATTACCAATAACAATATTTTCTAAAACTTGAAAATAAATAATAAATTCCAGAGTTTGAATTAAAAATAATTATTTTCGTTCAAACCTTTTTAAAATGCTAATAAAAATCATTATTTATTTATGAAAAACTTTAGAAACAAAATGTTGTAAAGATTTAATGTTAAAATAATATTTTAATTCTTTCAATAATATGTTGTTTTAATATTTAAATAATAATCAAATTTTTGGTTTCTATATTATGATTTATCAATTATATGAAAATGTTTATCGTTTAATATATTTCTTATGGTTTCAAATTTTGTTCATTTCATTCTAAATTTATATAGGGATTCAGAAAATTTGAAAATCGCCAAAAATTTGAATAAAATTTTAATCATATTTTTAGATTAGTTTTAATCTGCAAATATCGAGTTGTTTTAAAAAGACAATGAAAACAATTAATTTTTCAAATGAGAAAACTTATAAATTTGGTAAATTAGTAGAAAACTAAAAATCATGGTAAAAAATAGTGATTTTTTCTACGTAATTGTCAATTAATCCTTTTTTAGTAATTTTATAATTTTACATTTTCTGGTTTTTAATTTAATAATTTTAATAAAATTTAATTAAAAAAAATTATTGATTATTTTTATTAATTAATTTACTCAAATTAATTTATCAAAAAAATATCAAAATTTGTTAAAATAATATTTTCAATCTCATAAGCATTCGGAGTTTTAAAAATAATTAATATTCATTTAATTTATTTGAAATTTTGATGAAATTTTAAATGATAATTTACTTGTGCGTTATATAATTATATATGGACTTTTATTTAATTATTGTTTTAATAATTAAATTTATTACTAAATTAAATATTTTTGTTAGACTAAAAATATTTTTGTCAGGCTTTATCTAAAAATTGAAAGATTTTCGATAATTTAATTGTTTGTCTAACTCAAAATTATAAGCTATAAACAAAATTCTCATTTTCCAAATATTGTCTTGTCTTGGTATATACAATAATCTAATTGTAATTTTCTTAATTTCAAATTATATATTATTTCAAGTTATAAAAATAATATATTTTTATTTTATAAATTGAAAAAAAACAAATTGAAAAATTGTCAATTGTTTTACATCTCTGTAAATATTTTAACAATATAATTCTAAACAATGTCATGCAACTTTTTTCCTACTATTTAATTACATGAAGAAAGTTAAAAAAATATTTTTACCAGTTTTAATTCACAAAATTTGAAAATAAAATATTTTATATTAATAAATAACAGAAAATTATAATTTGACAATTTTTGAATTTAATTTATTAATGAAAAAATTTCAAATTACAGCTTTTTCAAGTAATAAAATTGAGAATCAGTAATAACAGATTTACACTGATTCACTGAATTCATGATTTTTATATAAAATTAATTAATAATAAATGAAATATATTTGTTTTAAAAGCATATTTTATATTTTAGATACATTGCATTGAGCTTTATTAATTCCCATACTAAAAAAATAATACGACTAATTAATAATAATTTTTGAAATTAACAAATATTTTATAATATTGATTTATAATTATAATAAATATATTTAATATATTTAATAAATATATTTATTTATATTTATAATATTTAAGTCATTAAAATTTTGGAAGAATGAAGAAACGAGCCTAAAAATGACTACTCAATATCTCAACTCTTTAAGCTAGCTTGTAGTAATCAGGAACTATCACTTGCTTTTTTTGAAATTGCATTGAAGATATCAAGGTCCAAAAGGTTCCACAGAATTGAGTAAGACTTAATAAAGCCTTTCGTGACTGCAATCGAAGAACTATTATGTGGAAGTATAGTGTTAAAAATGGAAGTAGCATAGTTTGCAAATAAGTAACGAATAGCTTTTGACGATTTTTTGATACTTATTGCTTAAAGCATGTTAAATGGTATTCTTTGCAAATTAACAAATCCACTGATATCAAAGAGAATGTACAATATGTGATGAAAGTTATAATAAAAAAGTCGATTATCAACGACTATCAAAAAGATAAGGATATATTCAAGATAGTAAATCATTCTCTTCGTAGAAAGGATAATTTGGCTATATGCACTATCGTGTTCACTCCATGATAGAAGGCTGAGTACGACTTTTATATTTGTAAAGAAGTGTAATCAAAATTGTTTCTTATATGCAGCGAAAATTGTTTTCTATTTTTCAAGATATTTTAAATTATTACAGAGAAGAATTATGAAGATAATATTGTTGAATTTCTGACAAAATTGTTTAATTTACAAAAATATTAATTCAAATAGGAAAAATCCTACCAAATTTCAATTGTGAATTATTAGGCTTCATTGGATGATAAACCAATACTGAAAAGAGAAGCTGGAAAATTCTTTATTGCCTTTTTCGATTACATATCTTTATAACGTCGGGTTTCCCAGTTTGTGACAATTAAAAGCAAATCGGGAAACAAGCTTAATCCTGAATACTATTTGCGATGTACTTTAACAATAAACGCAAAACCGCGAAATGAGTCATTGATAGAGAAATTTTCTTAGCATCATGGAAGTCATTAATTAAAATTTATTGAGTTTTACTAAATTACTGTATGATAAGAATTTTTCTTGGTTTCCTTCATCCTTTTATTTGTGAAATCAAAATAATAATTTCAGGTCACATAGAAAAATAATTGGTTCATCTCAAAATTTGACAGTTGTAGGTTCTAATTGTACTTCTTAATGCAAAGAAACCTATACAATTTAATAAGGTTCCATTTAGAGATTTCGATTATGATTATTTTAAATATTTGTAAGGTGGATTATTAGTGGATTTATATATATATATATATATATAAACGTCTTTAATGGTGAATGTAGAACAGTGTTGTCCAAACTGTGTGCCATGGCGGGTGCTCAGGTGTGCCGTGAAAATTTTTTTAAAAAAGTCTAAACTATATTTTATGAATTTTTCATTCACTAATTTTTCTAAATTTAAAATTTTTTACATTAAATTTATTTCAAGTAAATAAGTTTTTCATTTCTTATTAAAAGATTAGTAAAAGTGCAATAAAAAATTGCAAATAAAGCAAAAAAAAAATTAGGTGTGCCGCGAAAATTTTTAAATCAGCCAAGTGTGCCGTGGCTCAAAAAAGTTTGGATAACACTGATGTAGAAAGTCAAATCTATAATTAAAATAGTTTATATTTAGCGCCACACTTAAATTTATTCATAGACAATTTTGGACATTATATTAATTGATTTTAATTGGATTCTGTTACCATAGTTCTATGAGAAAATATTTCTTCAAAGTTTAAGGCTCAAACTTTAGAAGGACCTAATACTATATTGCTATAACAATGCTTTATCTATTAGAAAGATAATAAATTTTTTTGACCGATTCTCGTGATGGAGTCGTGACACCTCGTAGACTGGTGATGATGGATTACCCGATTAGAAATCAGGGAAATTTGACAAAATGAAATTGAATTTTTGATAGAAAAATAAATGATTTATCAATGGATTCAATCGATAAGGCAATCACACAAACATGCTGGGAAGATCACAATTCTCTGGGGTTCATTTTTATACAGAATTTGGCATGCGCGAGACAAATCCTCCCTCATATCTCTGTTACGCTCGTTACTACTCGCTGCTCGTCTACTCAAATTGCTTATCATCCGACAAGTTCGCGATCTAGTGCGCTGAATGCCTACCTGTGATTCGTTTCTGTTGTTGCTGATTTTAGAAATCATAAAAGTGAATTTGATTTAACCAAGACCATCAGATAAAAAAACAATATAATTCTGGAATATATTTATACTTTGCTATAAAGTAGATAACTAATATAGTTAAATTATTTTATAATAAAGTATAAAAGTTAATTATAAATTATAATAAAAATATTCAGTAGCTGAATAATGTTAAAAAATATTTTAATATATTCAAATTATTTTTAATCATTAATTTAAATAAATAATAAAGAAATTGCTTAAATTTTAAATATATTGCAATTAAAAATTTAAAAGAATAAATTAGACTCATTTTTGTTTTATTTAAAGTAATCTTTTGTCAAGAGTAATAATAATATTCATAATACTACACCTATCCCTTGATAAACAAAATTTTATTTTACGAAAATGCCTCAGTTAATGAAATTTTTTTACATACATATTTTACCTTTTTGAATTTATTTCGATTTTGAAATTTCGATTTACGAACAACTTTTCGTGAACAGATTAATTTTGTTAGGCGGGGCATAGGCGTATTAAATTAATTAACGTTGAAATTTAATTGTTTTATTCGATACCGATTATATATTTAACAATATATTATTTTGTAATGTTGGCTGTTTAAACACTCATACATTTTAACTTCTATACTAATTTAAGGTTTTGTCAAAAGTTACTTAAATGATAAAAATAGAAGTATTTCTTATTTTAAATCTTTCTTAAGCATCAATTAACATTAAATTCAGAATTTAGGATATTTTTCATACTCCTACATTTTTAATGCAATTTCTAATAATGATAAAATATAACAAATGCCATCTGAAAATAAACTTTGTCTAATTTTACAAACTGTTTTACTATGTTTAAAATTAAGTTTTTTAAAATATTAATAGTTTTAAAATCGATTTTTTTGTACATTAAATTTAATTATTATTATTACTTATTATTAATTTTCTAAGCTTCAATACAACCTTGTATTTATTAAAAAATCTTGACTATGAATCAGTAAAGATATCGATGTTTTTTTTATATTCACGAATTTTCGGCACTGCCTTTTTTTCAAGTGATTTTAAGTTTTTAATAAAAACAATGTCAATCGAAAAGAAATCAGTGGTGAAAATTGAAAACATTTTTTTATAATTCAATACAACCGTTTTATGACAAGTATTAATCTAATCATTATAAAAATAATCATTTAAAATATTTTAAATTGATTAATTTTGGAGTTTTAGCTAAACAAATAAAATTTTGTGATCTTTATTAATAATTTCTTATTTATAAATTAAGGTAATTTTTTATAAATTTTGTTTACATTTCTTTCTTTTGTAACCAGGCTTAACTATTGCATTTAATCATATTAATACTCGTATAATGACATAATATGACTGAATGTTTATTTTTCAAATAAATTGCGAAAACAAATTCTTTATAAATATAAAATTATTTTAAAAATAATGTTTTTATTAAGTGACTTTATACAGATTTTACAAAATACATCTCTATTGTTTTTATACAAATCAATTTTAGTTGCCTATATAACTTTGAAATTTATAGACATCATTTGCAATTTTATTGTAAATTACCGACTGCGTTGAAAACTCAGAAATATCGTGCAATTCAATTTCAAAATTTTACTGAATCAAGCATTAATACTTGAAAAAGACTGTAGATAAATAAACCATATACATTTGACCTAGAAACCTTTCATTTTAGCCATAATATTTAACTATTCTTAGTTCAGAGAGTAGAGATTATTGATGATTTTAAGATAGAAAGTATATTTAAATCATTTTTAAAATAAAATTAAAACGTAAAATTATTCTTTCTAATTAATTACTAATAAAAAAAAGAATAATTAAAAGAAATACATAAAATTAATAAGGAATCTAATTACTCCTTTTTTTCATTTATCATTAAAGATAAAATGATTAATTATAACTTAGACTCTTGAAGAAACTTTTTTTATATGCAAAAGAATATCTAATTAAATTTTAATATTTCATTAACTAAAGATTTTCTAAAGATTTCTTTAACATTCTTCAAATTACAACAAAAATGCAATAAAAATAAAAAATTACATTCACAATTAAGTCATTATGGTTTGTTATAATTTTACGTCAGGTCGAATTTTGTCTATTACGTCATATATGATTTTATTCTAATGGAAAATTTTAATTCTTATATATTTAGAAAACATTTTGTTCATTTGAGAATTATTATAATAAGAATTTAAATATCTTTTTACAACAAATGACAATATCAAATTATTTAAAGAAATTATTAAAAGAATTTAAGTTACAGAAAGTATTGTATAAATAGATAAACAATATAATTAAAAAGAGACTTTGAAGACTATAAATCAGTAATATATCAACAAACATCAATATATTACTGATTTATAGTCTTCAAACTCTCTTGTTAATTCAATGGATAAAATAATCAGTGGTGAAATTGGAAATAAAAGTTCTTATAATAATATGATAAACAATAATATATAAGTAAACGTTTTATTATTCAAAATTTTTAATGAACCTTTTATTATTTATTTTTTAATTCATTTATTTGGTTTCAATATTCGTAAATTAATCATTTACTTGGATATTTAGTGAAATTATTTAAGTTGAACAATTTTGTTGAAAAATTAAATTGACTAGAAATAACATCAGACCTTAGGGTGGTAAATAAAATTAATTTCCCAAGTCATGCGCGGTTACAGAAGTATCAAAATTTAAACAAATTAAAATTTAATTAGTTCGAATCAACTTTTAATTGATATTCAAATAGTTTTTTAATATTTTTCTGGGTGCCGGAAATTTATGGTTTACTGCAAAATATATCATTTAAATTTAATCCACCTTTCTTAAAGTATTTGTTTAAATGTAAAATAAATAATAACATTTTTTGAGGAAATTTACCAAACTGCAACGAAAATATTATTATTAGAGAAAAAATGAGTTATCCCCAGAATTAAAGTTTTGTAGTATTTCCAATTTATGAAATTTAAAAAATAATTTATATAGTCAAAATTAAAATAATTATGTAAAGTAAATAATCGTACTCTAGTGAGATTTTTTAGAAGTACGCCAAAAAAAGTTGTAATAATTATTATAATGATCAGGAAACTAACAATTGGACTTTGAACTATTGCATAACTTATGAAGAGCAAAATATTAATATTCGGAAAAGATAAATTCTGTCAATCTATCAATTCAATGAAAGTTTCTTTCCTTGAATGAATGATTCTTTAGAAAGTTAACGAAAATCTTTTAATGTTAACTCAAATATTATAATGAAAATTTAATTTAATTTTTTATATATTTTGCAAATCAAGAATATTTCGATTATTTGACATAAACAATTCGATTTATGCACTATTTCAATAGTCAAAGTTGTTTTAATATTTAATTTTTTTTATCTAATTTTCATGTCAATTATGAAGTTTTATGAGTGATTTTTTCAAAATAATTAACAAAAAATTAACCATAAAGTCATTTGAATTTTATTAAGTGACTTGGACAAATCTATTTTATAAAGTTTAAAAATAAAAGAATAAAAATCAATATTTTCCAAAAAATAATAGAAAAACAAAAATAACTAGGATAAATAGCAAAATTAACACACCAAAAAAATTTTAAAATATTTAATTTTTATATTTTTTAAGAAATAACATTTGTAACCTTAATTTTTGACAGAGTAAATTAATATTCAGATAAACAGTAAATAGTAATAAATATCCCCATACAACGTGGACTTAGTCATTCGTTTTGTCAAGCAATCAGTTGTCCAAAAATTATAAAAAAAGAATTTGATATAATAATATATTTATCTAATCATTTAAAAAAATATTACATACTTATCTTTAAAATAATACAAACATTTTACAGGTCTCCATGTAACGCGTGAATTAATACGTAATATATTAAATCCGTCTTTCAAACACCCAGTTGTGTTCAAAATTTATTTTAATGAAATCTGATTATTCTCTCTTTAAGAATTTATATAAAAGTAATTTTGTGAAGTATATTGCTTACAAGGTCTTTAGTTGATCATTAAAATAAAAATATAATAAATATATAATAAAACAATTATTGTATTATATAAACCGCACAAGCTTTGTGATACCCAGTCCAAATCACAATAGTAGACTAGTTTCGAGCTTTTGGTTGTCATCAGTACTATACAGGAGACGCGAAGATTTCTCTTCGCGCCAGGTAAGTATACAATATTGCTGATTCAACTTTATTGCATACTTTCCCTGGTACATTAAAAATCAGATCACTTGCTTATTAGCTTGGTCATAGAAAATCTGTAAACTTGTAAACATGGCGTATGAAAAATTATAACCTCTTCTGACTAAAAAATTAGTCGATACACAGAAATTGTTTACAAGTCATCAGATTACCTTTACCAGTGGAAATTATTGTATTGTTGCAATATTTTTCCTAATTGTATTCTTAAAATACAATATTTTCACTTATATGTAATATGATTACACACTTTTAAAAAACAAAAAGAATTAAATAAAATCTAAATAAAAATATTTTAAAACAGGGTTTTGTTTGAATTTTTTCCAAAGTAATACAAATATTTTTCTACGTTTTCAGGCTAAACGCACTAAGAAAAATTAATTAAATCAATTTTTATTTATATATTTTTTTTAATTCTCATATGTATCATTGAATAATTTCTGAGAGGAAATTATAATAATTAATTTTTTATAATAATTAAAATTGAATCTATATTTATAATTTTTTCAACTTTAATTATGCAATTTACAAGGTAAGATTCACAAAGTCATTTAGTGATAGTCATATCTTTTACTTTTAAACATTTACTTGTTTTTTTGTTCCATATGATAAAGAAATATTTTTCATAAAATTAAAAATAAATTGTGAAATAAATTCTACTACTTACAGAATAAATTCGGATATGAAATGAACTCGGCAATTCTATAGGAACTTTACTGACAATTAATTCTCAAGCGGAAAACAATCGAAATGTTAGATGTTCGTTTCTAGAGCTATTATTTTACATTTTCGCTCTTGAATTACAGTGAAATCTTTCTTATCGTTCATTAAAACAATGAACATAATAAATAAATTTTGTTAAAATACTTATTTCAATGGAAATTTTATTAAACCTGTGAGATTGAACACGAAATATAACAATTTGCGGTTTTTAGATAAGGCTAGAAATCAGGAATTTTATATGCAAATTATAATATCATTTCTTGTGAAAAGTTATTTTATTTTATTGTATTTTATCTAGTGTAAATGAATTTCTTTTGAATATCTCAATTGATTTCTAATTACTATTTATCGATTTTTATCACTTAAATTTATTTCTTTTTAGGAAGAAATGTTTGTTTTAATGGCTAGTTTACAAATTTAAATTAATTTATTAAAATTAATTTAGTTATTCTAACAGTTATTTTATAATATATTTTTTTTAATTTAATCAAATTAAATAAAACGATGAAAAATCTGTTTTGGTTGTTGGTTTTTGACAGTGAAATTTCCTTTTTCCATCCAATTTTTGATCAGGACAAGATCTAGATATTCATCTGACCAGGACAATAATATCGATTTGTTAGATAGTAGAATGTTGTGAGCCAGAAAATTTCAATACCCCGTCTTCCTAAATTTATTTGCTTTTTCGATTCACAAAAATTTATTCGACGAATTTTAAAAATTTTTCCAGAAAAAGCATTAAAAACTGTATTTTACAATTTTTCAAACTTTTTACACTTTATTGACTTACACTGTATCATGTTTGTAATTTTTGTTATCAACAACACAGTTTCAATTCTTAATGAATACAAAAAAATTCAAAAATAAATAACGAAAGACGACTATTCAAGTTTTTTATAACCAAAATTTATGATGCAATGATGATGGGTTTCTCTTAGGTTTTTCTTGGATTTGTCCATATATTTTCCATTACAACATGAAGATTTCAAATTGAAATTTAGATTTGATGAAAGTCAGCACCCATTGTTTATAATGATTTCTTTTTGTAAGTAAACCTACTCCACATAATAATGATAATGCTAATGTAATCTACATGTGTTTCTTGATATAAATCATCGATGGCAGTGACATCACCTTGTCTTAATTGACTTGACCAGTTTTTATCAAATCCTTTGAATATTTTCCAATTTCCAGACACTTGACAGTGTTAATTTATCTACTTCTGCCAATAAATTTTGTTAATATGTGAATTGAATAGTTTTGATTTTAATAATTTCCAATCAATGTTTTCCGCTTCCATTATGTCCAACAATTTAATGTACTGCATCATCTCTTAATTCCATATTATATTTACTTCCGTAAATTTAATTTTGTTTACATCATCATTGTTCATATATCATTTTGTTTATTTAATTAACTGCATTATTTAAATGTTGATTAATATTAATTACAAAGTTCTAGTGTCCCAAGAAATTTATGAAATTTAGAATAGGAAAACCTCAACAATATGAAGATTGTATTGGAAAATATATGATAATCTTTTTTAAAACTGCAAAATGTCTTATAATGGGTTTTGTAAACCTGTAGAAAATATATATAATAAACTTAAGAGAAGTTGATAAAAAATCTAGAAATTTTCAATAACCGTTTAGAAAGATGTGTGGGGAAAGATGTACCAGTAATATGACACAAATACAAACAAAGATTAAACTATTATTATTATTATTATTATTATTATTATTATTATTATTATTATTATTATTATTATTATTATTATTATTATTATTATTATTATTATTATTATTATTAATTTTAATTATATTATCATAAATTTAAAAGGTTTTTCAAAACTACATGAAATATATTTACTATTTTTACTAATTTTTATGAATCTCATAAATAATTATCGAATAGAAAAATCCGTATTTGACATGAAGAAAAACAAAACTCTGATTACTGATAATTTGAGATTCATTAGAAAATATTTGAAAAATAAAAATAATAAATTTCAAATAAATTTTAAATGTGAAAACAATGAAAATAAAAAATATTTTATAAAATTTATTCACTTTCAAAAAAAATTAAGGGTATCTAAATGCGTCTCATAATTAGAAATGTAAAAATTTTAACAGTAAATATTAGAGTGGGTTGAATCATTTCTTAGTGAGCTTTTTATTATGTCTTTTTGTCATTTATGTTACATTAGATAATCTGAAAATTTTTCTCTACAACTTGTACATTTCTCAATTTTTCAATTATGAATTTTTTTATAAATTTAATATTATAATTATTCATTTAGAATCTTGTAATAATTTTCTATATTTTTTAGTTTACACAGAAATAATTAACAATAATGAATTATTTTGAAACCGCGGTTTCATTTTTGTTTGACCTTTAATGTTATAAATTGTTCTCAATATTTATAAAAATGTCGTTAAGAAATATTAACCGTTTGCGGACGGAATTAATTTTAATAAGTACTATTTTAATATATTATTTTTTAGCATAAAATCTTTTAGTATACGAATGCCCGATATCGTGGTATGATTTTTTTAAAGTTTGGCCAATAGAGCTGGCCATTATACATCGTAGAACGTCTGGAAAAAAATTTGTGGCCTGCAGTGCTGGCCTACCGTCCGCAAAAGGTTAACATGTATTAATTTTCCTCTAATGACGGGTTTGCATTTCTTCGTCAATCTGATTTTTTTCATTAATTTTATAACTCGATTATAAAGAAATAACAGTGAACTTTAGGATTCTCTGTGTTTCAGGTCAAATAAATAAGGATCCCATCTTTTTTGTAATTTCAAATCATATCAATGGAAGTTTCAAATTTAAAATGATTAATTTTAAGCAGGAATATTTAAATCTCCGTTTATTTCAAAGCGAATATCAAGGCGGTTCCGTCAAAGAAATCCACTGAATCAAGAAAAGTCTTGTTCATGTGAGTGAAACATTATTCGTGCAATGAACCGAGAAATATTCAGTTAAAGGTTCTTCAAAAGAACAATAAAATAGTTAATATTGTAATATATTTATGCATTATTTATTCGTTGTTTATATTTGTGAATTTATGAAAGGTTTTCTAAAATAGTCAAACAAAAATGATAATTATTATTGTTTAAATAATGCATTCAAAATACCTTGTTTGGAAAGGAATTATAATGATTATTAATAACAACTATCTTGGAATTTAAATTGATACATTTTCAATAATATATAACCGTTATTTATTGTGCAAAACAGGTGAAAAAAAGTTAAAATTAATTTGGAAACCTTTATTATAGATTTTTAAATATTTTGGGACAATTTTATTTCTCAAATTTTTAAAATTGATATTTTTTTTTGATAAAATATTTTGAATTTATATTTTTTATTTAGTGAATTTATATTAAAATTAAAAAAATAAAAAAAACCTTCAAATCAAATTCCAAAATTACATAAACTGCAAAACATTTGTTCTCGTATTATAGTTAAATAAGAAATCTTATTTTTACCTAATAAAAACAATGTTACAATTTTGAACATAATAATTAACAATTAATAATATTATTTATTTATTTTTGAAAATTTTATTTGTTTGCTGATGTTTTTTTAATTTTTCAAAATATTAAATTATTAAAACAAAATTTTATTTAACAATTTTCATTAAAAGATATTTTTCAGTCAAATTGAAAAAGAAAATTGGAAAATATCAAATTATTATTGTTGAATCAAAACGAAAATTAATCCTACATGTTTCTTCATTCCAATCCATACATGCGTTATTAGAGTGTTGACATTTGATAAGTTCTTCAAACAATCGTCCTTTTGAGGGCCCCACTCATTTATTATAGATCTGATATTAACAATTCAACTATGTCAATAAGTCCACTGACAGACTCACTGTAAAAGAGGGTGAACAGTAATCTTGCAGGCATATGAGAAATGAAACAACAAAAAAAACAGATTCAATCTCTTATCGAATTAGCTTGTAAATAAAATCAGACTATCCAATATAATTATTAAATTAAATTAAATAGTTATTTCGGTAATTATTAATTAGTAAACAATTTATTTTTTTTAATGTTGTCCAAGAAAGCTGGAATTTTGACAAAAGTTTTAATTGTTTTAATTTTAAATTTCAACTTAAATAAAAGATTTTCTTGAACTTATTTTAAATATATTTTTATATTATATTATATTATACTAAATAGCATAATATCAATTGAACCAATTAATTTGAATCAAATTAATTTATATCATATGTACCATAAAACATGTATTCACAAATGAATGCATGGGCATCCGCAAGGGTGGGGGCAAGTGGGAGCACTTGCCCTCCACCCTTGAATTTCCCAAACAATTCTATTGTTCGATTAATTTAAACACATTTTAATAGATGCGCTCAAATAATGTTGGAAAAACCCAAGACAAAAAAAAATTAATAAAAAAATTTAATTTAACAAGGCTTCCTGTTTTTTTAATGTTATTAATTATATCTGGAAATCCATGATTTCAAATCATTTCAAATCATTAATATTCAAAATATTTGTATAAAAAATTTCTATATTAACTGACGTTCTGGTTTTAAAAAAAGTGTTCTATTTTGTAAATAAACGAAAAAAAGTCCTATATGCCCCAAATATTTATTATACACATGTATTTTTTTTTTCAACTCTCTTCCCCCCCAAGAAAAATTGTCTACTTGGTAAAAAAAATATTTTTGGAAAAATTCCTGAGGACGTCCATGCATGAATGAATTTACTTCAATCATAGATATTGGGGTAATGTAAAATTACATTTTGTAGTAATCATTTTGGGATGATTTCCATGTTTTATAAAAGTATTTTTGTTAAACTAAAATGATTTTGATATTTCTTTTAGACGGTAGAAAAAAATAGAGAAATATTATATATATAAAATTCTAAAATATCTTCAATCAATTTCAAAAAAAATGACTACATCAAATTATCTGAGAACAATTATAATGTGAGAACGTAGGAAAAGAAGTGAATGTCTAGAAAATCTTTTTACTGAAAATAATTTCATTTTTGCAATTTCGATCAGCCTTCTGCTATTTGAAAAAATAAATGGTTGACAGAATAACTAATTGCTTATAATTTGTCGAAATTATATGCATTATCACAAGTTAATTGTAACTGTTCTCTCAGTTTCATGCACATTAATTGGAAATTTATTCTAAATGATTTTTAATAATGTCAATTCTGATCATGTCACTTTATTCTGTGACTTTTAGAAGTTTCTTCATGACTCAATGAAATACTTGAAATATTTCGACTTTAAATTTAAGGAATTGAAACATCTGAAATTTTTCAAACAATACATAATGCATAATTGACATAATTATATAGTTAATAATTATAATAATTATAATGAATTATAATGAAAATAATAATAATAATGGTATTTATTAAAAGGTTTGACTATGAATCAGTAGATTTATCGATGTTTTTGATATTCATAAATTTTCGGCACTGCTTTTGTCAAGTGAATTTTAAATTTTTAAATTCACTTGAAAAGGGCAGTGCCGAAAATTAAAAAAAGTTTTTATAATAATAATAATAAAAATTATTATTATTATTATTATTATTATTATTATTATTATTATTATTATTATTATTATTAATATTATTATTATTATTTTAATCATTATTATTTGTTCAAAATCAGAATTTTTTACTTAATTTTTTTTGTTTAAAACTTGACTTTTGTTTTGTTTATATTATAATCTTCAGATTTTGTATTTTGGAAAGACTTTAAATAGAATGCGATAATTTTCTTTGGTTGGAAATTGTTATTATCACTAATCAGAAATAGAAAAAAATTAATTTATTTAAGGTATTCATTTTTATGTTACCAATCGAAATTATTTAAATAATTTGCTATAATGTAACAATTGAAACAGAATTTGTTATTTTCATCTGGAGTCACAATCGCCCATATTGGCAGTGTTTCGTTTTATGGGCCATAATTTGTGATTAACTCCTTATGGAGTATCAAATATTTCAATACAAATTAATTTCTTGCTTGTTTTAAAGATTTTGATAAAATTCTTTTTATTTTGAATGTGAATATTTATTAAAAATGTTTCATCTTTATAATAAATTTAAGATGTAGTAGTTTTGAAGCTTTACCATCTAAAAATAATTCATAATTATTAATATTTTTATTTTTATTATTACTATTAATATTTTATTTTATTTTATTTTTATTCAATTTCTATATATGTTAATATTAAATTAGTGTTATGATTAAAATGCAAGTTCCTGATGTAAATTTATTAATATTCTTTCAATGAATAACAAAAAATTTAAATAATATTACATTTTTTGATATTAAAGTAAATAGTAACATTTTTAGCAGTATTGAATAAATTATTAGAACTAATTATTAAAATGATACATTAAGCAACATTTATGACTTCAGTTTGAATAAAAAATTGCGTCAATAGAAATCTGTTCATGAGAAAATTTTAAAATTCTAATTTTATTATCTTATTAAATAAAGAAATAAATTAATAAAAACCGTTTTCGAATATGAAAATAATTATAATAATAAAATTGAAAGTATAAATATAATTGAAATCAAACCTGAATGGATCTTACATTTCGTAATTGGTATTTACCCTTTTACCAAAGCAGTAAGATATAATGTTTTCACATTTATATTATCGTGGGGTCTTTTTGACAGTATATACCTTGCAAGTGTATTTAAAGTCGGTAATGGAATAAAACCTCCGTGAACACATAATATGAGCACCATAAATTTTATATAAAAATTTTAAAAATTTTAAACTCCTGATAAAAAATTTAAATTAATATTATTCCAATAGGATTTGAAATATTCACTAAAACCAGGGTTTATCAGTAATATAAATATGTTTAAATTATACTTATAAAGATTATATTTGTACAATAGATAGAATTTTAAAAGTCAGCGAATATTCGACATGTAAAAAATTAAAATTTAATTATATTATTTTAGTGTTTCTTTTGAAAATGATTTTTAATAAATAATGTATCATTTAAAAGCACATGATAATTAATTTATATTTATAATTTATATTTATATTATTTATAATATGTTTAATTTTTAACAAAGCGTTGTTCAGGTTTTCATTTAACTAAACTTGTTTTTATTCCGTAAAACAAAATATTCTTTATATATTCATCTTAATTGAAATTTAAGTTCTAATTAAAATTATAAATTATTTGAAATATCATAAAATGTTCTAAAAATGGTCTTTTTGAATGTTTCATTCCACCTAAAAAGAACAAAAGGAAATCCAATATATATAGTAAAAGACGTAAGTAAAAATATTATTAGAAAAGCTTAAGTGAATAAGGTTGAAGTTGAATTTCTGAAGGATCATGTATTATTAGAAGGTTTAAAAACATTTTCGATAGGACGTGGCCATTGAGAAAATTCGTTGGTAAATTTTTAAATAGAAAGTTTAGTTGTTCATATATAGGTTTTTAGGTTTTTATATAGGTTTTTAGAAATCGAAAGATTCAAAAATTGGAACCTTATTGGATAAATGGTATTATTTCTTCTACAATTTTTATGACAATTACACAAAATCAAACATTACTGTTAAAATAGAACACCAAAGTTCTACATTACATTTATTAGTACAGAAAAATAATTAATGTAAATGATCATTTTACTGTAAATAAAAACAAANGGTTTATAGAAATCGAAAGATTCAAAAATTGGAACCTTATTGGATAAATGGTATTATTTCTTCTACAATTTTTATGACAATTACACAAAATCAAACATTACTGTTAAAATAGAACACCAAAGTTCTACATTACATTTATTAGTACAGAAAAATAATTAATGTAAATGATCATTTTACTGTAAATAAAAACAAAGATTTTTTCACAACAATTGACCTTTTTTAAAAAGATAATTGCATGTAAATACAAATGTTGGTTCACATATTTTCATTAATGTTTGATGAAATACGAAATCCTTTTTTACCTCACAAGTGCTTCCAACGAAATGTTAATCATGGTCCACATTGCGTTAATAAAATATAATATCAATTATATGGCCTAGTTTATTATATTACTTATTTAGTTGTAAATAAAAAGTGTGATTAAACATAATTTTAATTTTTAATTTACATAATTTTAATTTACATTATCAAAGTTGTGTTATTAGAAATTGTGAAAATTGTGAAAATATTTTAAAAAATAATTTATAATTTTAAAAAATATTGAATTATAAATATAATAATTATAATTATACATTATAAATTACAACAATTCAGTAAAACATATTGGAAAGGAAGAAAAAAAATTATAATTAACCCCATATTATTTTTAGCTTGCTTTAGAGAAATTAATTATTTCGAATTTATAATCGAAATCCTAAAATGTAGTAATTTAACAGAAATATTTTTCAAGAAAAAAATAAATTTTACTACATAAGATAATTTATTATAACGTTAAATATTAAAAAACAATTTAGTTACATATTTTAGATTTTTAAATGAAATTATTTTACTGGAATTAATTGATTTATAACCGACTTTATTTGTGTTCTTAAAATCAAAGGAAACTCTATTAAAATAATTTTGTTATAATACATTAGATTTTTATTATTTATAATGATTATTTTATTATTTTCTAACTCAAAAAAAAATTACATTTCTAATTTAAAAATTGTTATAATTTAAATGAAAATTTAAATATATTTTATATAAATATTTGAAATCGTAGAAATATTTCATAAAAAAATTCTGTTATTATATTTCTTTGACATTTAAAGACTTTTTAGGTCATTTAAAGTATCAACGCAAAGCTGCTTTCAGTAAAAATTAATCATTGCAGACAAATTTTTGAAAATTATTCTAGAAAGATGGATATTAATAAATTGACAACATCAAAACAATTAATGTTTTGATTAATTGGCGGAAATGACAAAAACACCCGATGTTCAAACTGAACATGAAAAATAACTTCTAATTCAGATATTGAGAGCAGTAGATATTCTAGACAATGACTCAAGTGGGTTTTAATTCCGAAATTATTTGCAGAAAAATGAAAAATTTAAAAATTCAAGGTCTAATGAACGATAAAATTCTAAAGAAAATACCAGTAAAATCCTTTATTTTTATGATCATGTTAGATTTGTTTATATTTTATTTTCACATTTCATTTGTTTTCTTCATAACTTATCGATCAATTTGTGCTACACAGGACAAACAAAATTTATCTATAATCACAATGAAAATAAATGAAATAGTAAAACTAAAGAAAATAGTTTTTTTATTCGTTTTCGGGACTATCGATAAATATTTCTTTTGATTTTGTTTTATTTAATACAAAAAATTGATTGATAATCTATATAAAGAACGAAGGTAAAGAAAATTGAAAAAAAAGGTCATTGGCGAAAAAGATAAATGATTTTACTGATATCTCAACTACGTTCGGTTTATAAATTTATTTCGCTTTATTTTTGCGGATTTTTTGCGTAAATATTTTGATTAAGTAAAAGAGCATATTGTTAACATGTGAAGATTTGATAGTAACTTTGTAAATCTATATATTAAAGTTGAAATTGGTTTGAGAGAAGTTGTTAAATGCACCGGCAGATTGAAGCAATGGAGAAGCTGCAAATGTGGACCAAAGAGTGATGAGGAATTGGACAATTACGTTTTGGAATCAGGCCGAACGACTAGTCGAGTTAATATCCAGTTTATGTGGACACAGGCGTCGGTAAGACTCCTACTTATTTGAAACTGTTCACCGCTTCGGTATCTTTCATCACCAAACTAGTCCAAACCGTCGCTTCAATGTCATCAAAGGAGCATAAGAAAGCAGCCACGCCGCGCCAAAGAAATTATGAGCGGAAAATGATCTGGTAGTTCAAATCCACACAAATCAGTCAATTCGATGGGAAACATTAAAAGATTTGATAGTTAATACGGATGTCATTTTTATTTATTTAATTTTTCATCATAACACTTACTTAATTTGACAAATAGTTATAGCTTAGTTTTAAATGAATTTTATAAAGATTGGAATAAATTGGAATAAATCTAAATAACTTTATTGAGTTAATTGAGTCAAACCAAAATAAATATTGAAGATTAACTTGGTTCTAAATCAAAGCAAATAATTGTTAGGAAAAACATTAAACATAGCTTCAGATAACTCCTTTACGTTTTATTTACTTGATCGTAAGGTATACCAGCAAAAGGTTCCGGATCATTTAATCTCGTATTTTCAACTTCAAATCTTAATTCGTTTAGATAAAATTCCTGATTCAGAAATCTCAGATAGCAATCACTAACAAATGGTTAAGTCAAATGAACATAATGATGATGGGAACAATAGAAAATAGGTCACTACACCTTCAATAGTAAGCTCATAAACACAGAGGCGCGTCAAAACATTAATTGTTCTTCTGGTGGAGCTCACTTTCTACTGACATTCACCCACTTTAATTTCAGCACCAACGTCTCTTGTGACGGTCATTTAGTGGTAAAAGCAATAATTATGCGTAGTTGCGAAAGGAAAGAGGATGACTTGTGAGTATCAACAGGATAAGGCGGACGTTTACGTGCATATATTTGAAATGTTTTTCCACTCGTAATTCATCACTATTCTATTATCTTATATTATCTATTATCTTACTATTATCTTATTATTAATATTATTATTATTATTATTATTATTATTATTATTATTATTATTATTATTATTATTATTATTATTATTATTATTAATATTATTATTATTATTATTATTATTATATCTTTATTGATTCGTAGTCAAATTTTAATAAATACAATGTCAATTGAAAGGAAATCAGTGGTGAAAATTGAAAAAAAGTCCTTAATATTATTATTAATATTAATATTATAATATTTTACGTTAAAAGTTTATTTGCAAAATGTTTGAATATTTATCAACATATTTCCAGTCAAATTTATAATTAGTATTTGCTATCAAACATATAATATCAAAAGAAATTATTAATACTGTAAATTAAGACGATTTTCTTTCACTGAAATTTGTGGAAATAATACAAATTAATTATTCAAATAATTTATTAACAATAATTTACTGCATTTTAGTGTGTTTGCTGCTTTGCATAAAACTTTTGAAAATAAACAAAAATAGCATGATATTTTTGATAGAAAATAAACTGAAAAATCACTAACTTTGATATTTTATTTTTCTTTTAATAAAAATAAAAGTAACAAATATTTAATCGACATTGATATCTTCAATTCAATAACAATTTACGGAAAGAATTGACTGACTTGTCCCTATAATTACAATGCACTATTAGATAATGCAAACAATTTCTAATTGTTTCTAAGAATCTCTGTATTAAATTGTTTTATTAAGTTCCAATATGTATATTATTAAAATTTAATATATAATTTATTAAAAAAATTAATAAAATATAATATATATATATATATATATATATATATATATATATATATATATATATATATATATATATATATATATATATATATATATATATATATATATATATATATATATATATATATATATATATATATATATATATATATATATATATATATATATATATATATATATATATATATATATATATATAATAGTTTATTATTATATAATTATTACAATTATTTGAAAATGATTATAATTTCAAATTATTTCTTAGAATCTATGTGATAGATTGTTTTAATAAGTTCTCATTTATATTGATTATTAGAAAATAAATAAAAAAATTAACGAAAATTTTAATATTTGGACTGATTCTATTTTTATTTTTCATTATACCGATTTCTAAGTGATAACTAATCTTTGTCCGATTTATCTATTCTGCCTGGAATGGATTTGAGATAGGTGGAATAGTTAATTATTTCTAATTATCTGGAGAAATGCAAAAATAAACTCTATTGAGAAAGAGTGATTAAGAAATTATTATTTGTGAAAATGTTGATCTTTTAATATAGATATTACAATAACTTTTCTCGAGGAATCTTGAAAATGTTTATTGTTAATTAATTATTTTTCGTGGACAATTTCACTTATTCAGTTTTTTTGTTTTAATTTTATTTTTCCAGTACGTTAGAAATTTTTCATAATGATTTAATATTATATGAAATTTAAAAAAGTATATATCTAAAATATTTTAAATATGGAAAAAAAATTAAAATTAAATTTTTTCATTCTTGCCTGCATTAATTAATACATGAAATATTGCAAGTTATGATAAAAAATTAAATAATGATATAAATTACATTTGAAAGTATATGTTTAAGGTAATACGTTTTATTACAGAAGAATTACATAATGGGCACGTAGATAGTTATACAAGAGGAATTTATATTTTTAATTTAATCATAAAGTCCTTGGAGAACCTTCAAAATGAAAAACAGCTAAAAACACTGAACAATAACATTAAGCTCAAGTTCACAAATGCGAGATCTTGAATGTTGAAAGATCTATGAAATAGTTTGTGAATGTCGTAGTTATAGTTGCGTTTACTTATTTCTTACAGTATGCTTTTTGGTTGTCTATTAACATTTTAAATATAACCCAAAAAAATTATAGTTATTTCTCTGAAGAAAACTATGCAAATTTAAGAGTTTATCAGATGCAATTTCTACTAGTAATTTTTCGATTAATGATTCAATGAGTTATGACTTCTTTTTTATTGTTACTTTTGTTGATCCACTTATATTCATTATAATCACTTTTAATAAAAAGCATTTGTTTTTCTGAAACGTCTTTATTTTGTTTATTTAAAAATAATGAGATATATGAGAATGAACAAAATTGGAAAATATTTTTTCTGACTAATATAGCTATTCGTTTTATCCTTTTTATAAACGGAGAATGAGATTGACTGAGATATTTAGTTGACTTGTTCACGTTTAGTTATGGGATAGTTACATATATAGCATGTAAATGGAATTATTTGTGTATTTTACATTATTATAATATTTTATTTTATTTTGGCGATTTTCATCACTTGATAAGTGCTAATTTACATGCATTTATTCATTATGCGTAATGTCCAAATCTATAAAGAATGGCTAATCCTTTTGTGCCAATTCTTGTGACATTTTTCTGCGTTTAGCTTTACATTTCTATACTTTGTTATTTTGTTAAAGGTGAGAAATTTGTATCTTATTTTTAAAGTAAACACTAAATTTTATAATGATGGTGGTAATCTTTAAAATAATCGAATTTATTAAGTTTTTTATAAAATATAAAAATATTCGTCTTGATTTCCCAAAAAATTATATTTTAACACAAAATGTCAATTAAATTTCAAATATTATGCAAGTTATAGAAATGATGAAATTTACAATAAATAATACAAATTTAATATGATTTCTTTAAATGTTGTTTGTACGTAGGAAAGCAAAATCTTTAATTATTAATTATTATTGTAAATAGTATATCATAATTAATCAAATATTGAGAATAATTATTGTTTATATGACTTATGATAGAATGAGATTTGAGAAATGATTTATATTTATTATGAAATTTTATACAAAAAAACGAAAATGAGCCGCTTGTGTATTTTTAAGATACTAATTATACCAGGTACAACGCTTTAAAGTACACAATTTTATTTATATAATATAAAAAAATATTAATTAACTCAATAGAAAGAATATCAATATACTTATTTTAAATATCTTATATTTTTTATAATCTATAAAATTCTATTTAGAAGTTTATTAGTGAAACATATGTATAATATTATTAGAAGGTTAAATATTAAAAACAATTAAGTTTTTTTAATATTAAGAAATTTTTTCATAATTAAATTTTTATGAACCCATATAATAATGGAAAATCTTAACCACCTCAACAAAAGGACAGTTTGTGGATTTGAGAAGAAGATAAAGATTATATTATATCTACGAAGGAATAAAATTGTAAGAGAAACCGCAAATATATATATATATATATATATAATTAGTATTATTAATATTTTTAAACATTTGTTATGAATTAATTTTTATATATGTATATCAACAAAATTTCTTTTTCATCTAAAATTAATTTATAAGCTAAAACCCGCCAAAATTGTCAATAAGTAGATTAACTAAAATTCATTTCAGTCTAAAATGATATTTAATAATCTTTTTCGTTAATTTCTCTAATATAATTAATAGAAATAATTATATTTCAAATTCACATTCTTGTTTTTCATCTCAATTATTTCAATAAATTATTATTAAACATAAAATAAATATCTTTTAGACGTTTCTCATTTTTCGTGATAAAACTGTTACAGACATCTTTAAGTCTAAAAAATGTGGAATAAAACAATTTTAATCAAGTCAGGAAATTTATGAAAACTTTATATATAATATGAATATTTGTAAAATTAATTAAAGAAATATATTTTGAGAAATTTACAGAAATTTTAAAAAATTAGCTATTTCATTAATCTCGATATTAACAGTTGGAAACGCAATGTTTTCACTTTATACTAAAAACCTAAATATTCAATTCATTTTGTACATTATAAATTATAAATGTATTCAATTGTGAAAGAATGGATGTGTCTTACGCCACTAATTGCAAATAGTTTCAACATTTGGAAATCTTTTTGGAACAAAAATATTAGAATAATTTAGCACCTTTAAACAAGATTCTTATTGGAATAAAGCATTACAAAATTAACCATGTTTAAACATTATTTGAAATCAAATGTATTTAAAGACGAGATACAACCAATTGAATTTTTTTTTCTTTATAACATATAATTTGTAGAACTCTGTTATCTTTTATCATTATTTAACGCGTTGCATGTCCAATAGGCGCGACCCTGGATGAATTTTATATTAATATACATGATTCATTGAAATAATTATTTAATATTTCTTTGTAAATGATTACAGAATGTCGACGCTATAATTATGTATAATATTTTCTCTAACCATTAAGATATTTATATTTTATGATTTTAAGATATACTCCAAAAATTAATAAAATGTATAGGGATGCCAGATGACCGTCTCAAAAATATCGGAAAATTTTTTTTGGCGTGATATTTTGACCTTATATGTCAATGTCGGTCCGACGTCGGTGACACAACAATTTTGTGTCACCGACACTGATATTTACAAATTTCACATCCAGATAAAATGGGACATAATATTGTTATATAATTATATTATAAATTAAAAATTCAGAATCGCGTCATTATTAATAACTGCGTCAATTACAAATGCATGTCCGGTATTCCTTCAATTTTTTCACCGGACAAATAGCCGTAATACCGGACGGTCCAGTTCAAAAATATAGAATACTAAAAGATTTTTCTTAAATATAATTCCTGTCTTTTTATTCTTAATTATTACAAGTAATATTGAAAACTCTAACATTGATTCTGTTATTCAATTTAACTGTAAAAAAGATAATGAAATAATAAATTAAAATAGTTACAATCATCTACATTATCAAGATTTTAAGTGTAAACATATGAATATTGTAAAAACGTTAATGGAAAGGAATATAATTGGTCATATTGTTAGAAAAATAATTAATTGTATAATAATGACCTTGCTTTTATTTATGAAACGAAAGGAAGAAATTCAACATGGCTCCAACTAAGAATAAACAATTACTTCAAATCCTGTACAAATTTATATTTGTATTTTTCTTTAAATTATGAGTTCCAATAATCCTAAATTTTCATAATAATAATAATAATAATTAATATTATTGTTATTGTTATTGTTATTATTATTATTATTATTATTATTATTATTATTATTATTATTATTATTATTATTATTATTATTATTATTATTATTATTATTATTATTATTATTATTATTATTATTATTGTTAAACAATTAAATAATAATAATTTAAACCTTTTGTTGCGAAGTATATATTTAATAAAGGGAAAGAATTTTCAGCTATAAAAATAGTCCTTTGAAGTTTAATTGATTTTTATAGTTCTTCTTTTCTTCAGAACATCCATTGGCCATTCTTTGTTTCTCGTTTTTTATGACATTTACTTTCTTTAATTATGGAAGTGCACAAATATTTCTTTGTGAGCTAGTTTTATTGTAGAATCTGTATGATGGAGTATGTACTTCTATTTTAAATTTTAAGTCCAGTAGATTGGGGATCCAATTTCTTCCGGATATTCGATTTCAAACTTAATATAAGTGAGCCGCATTAAATATATGAAATCTTTCTTCCTCTTCTTTTCTGCTCTTGGTCGTGATAAAGATATCATTTACATATATCTTGCGTAGAAACCGATGGAATGTATGATTCTCAGTGTTTGTCGTTCGAGGTTAACCATAAAGATTATTCCTAACCATCCAGAGATGCTAGAACCCATAGGTAAACATTTAACTTACTTATTTATCTTTGGTTCGAATGTAAAATAGGTTTTTTCCAGGATAACAGTAAGAAGTTTGATGATATTCTCTTTATTCATTTCCTTTATTAACAACTTGCTTCCTCTTAATTTTTTTTCAAAACATTTAACAGCATCTTTTGGGTCGATAGATGTGCTATGACATCAAGGCTGAAGGGGTATTTGAATTCTCTATGGGTAATTCTGTTTTCATTTGCACTAAAGATGGTGTGGTACAGTGTCCAATAATGGTTTTAAGGTCTTAAGTAAACGTATGGTTTCTTTTTAAGGGATTTTAATATGACTTGTTCATCTTTCGATATGTTTGAGAGATATGGTTTCTTTCTTGCTTCTCAACTATATCAATGATTTCGCGACAAACCTTTGAAAGTGTTAAATGTAATTCTGCATCTGGATTTGGATGATAGAGTTTATCTGAGTTTGCATATGCTGGGAGCTTTTCTTTGTCATTTGGATGAGGTATCGTATTATTCCATTTGATTTGGTATACAATGCGGCAAAGAGCTGTTTTGAAGTTGAGAATGGTTGTGTCATCTATTCTTCTGAGTGAAAGTAATCCTTTTTTACAATCGGATAGACAATTTGTGAGGTCGGTTACTGATTCTTTGTTTTCGTTTTCTTTCGGTGTTTCTTTATTTGTACTGAGACCTGTTTTCAATTTCATTTTTCTCAAAGGGTGTTTGATTCTTTTGTCAAATCGTTGGGAATAATGTGCTTCCATTGTGATGAAAGCTTGTCTTTGTACTTTGGTGAGTGGGTAGTTAATCAAATACGTTTTCAAGATGTTTTCTGGATTCTTTTGTTCCCGATAAATTTCTTCGAACATACTTCTAATTAAGTTCGTTAAAATATACTCTTTAATATTTCTATTTCTCTTGGCGTTTTGATCTTTGTTGAGAATCTGAGGTAAGTGTATGTTGTCAATTGTTGTAAGATATATCTTTGCTTCCTTGCAACAGCGAAGGAAATTTATTTGGAAATATTTCTCAATTTTCTCCTTTATTCTAGCTAAATTCCGTAATTCCAAATATTTTGCCCGGCTCAGGCCTTTTAGTAGTATAAAGTGATGATTTCTTGGTAATAGCATTAATTAAATGTTAAACAATTAAATGATAATTTAAGCCTTTTACTGCGAAGTATATATTTAATAAAATGAAAGAATCTTTAAAAATTTAAAAAATATTTTAATGTTTTGTTTTGAACTTTAGAGGAAATCAAATTTTAGAAAATGTTTAAATTCTTCAAAAAAGGTTTTATTTTGATTCAGTTTATTTTTAACCAATGAGAAGTAAGAAAAAAAAGAAAATCAAAAAGCGTTTGAAAATTGAAGCTACTAAATTAGAGGACTTAAATTATCATTTAATTGTTTAAAATGTAATTAAAGCTACTACCAAGAAATCATACTTTCTATTATTATTATTATTATTATTATTATTATTATTATTATTATTATTATTATTATTATTATTATTATTATTATTATTATTATTATTATTATTATTATTATTATTATGTTTTTTTTCATTTGCATTAAATATATTATTCGCAGCAAAAGGCCTAAATTATCATTTAATTGTTTTTAAATTTAATTGACGCTGCTACCAAGTAATCATCACTTTCTATTATTATTATTATTATTATTATTATTATTTTTATTATAAAGTTTACAACATGCCAAATCATATTTTTTAAAGTACAATGAAAAAATTTATCCGAATTTGTTTTTACTGAAAATGAAAATTTGGTTATCTCAAAATATGATTTGATTCAAATTTCAATAGTGCGACAGTAAATTCAGACTGAATTCATTTGCCAATTGAGTATTCCCAAAAGCCTTTAAAATGAAATTGTTTTTTCTGTCAAAATTTCTGTTTAATATATTTTATAATTTTTTGTTTTTTTACTACTATTGGTAACATTAATATTATATGTCATTATTTACTCATAAAATTGTATTGTTAAATATTATTAATTTATTATAAAATAAATTAAGTGTTTAGATTAGAATGTATGAGTGCTGTGAAATTAACTGTATGCCACTAACAATTATGTGCTTACATCAGGTATTGTACACATTTTTCTATGTATAAAACAGAGTTCGGCAAACTGCGTCCACGAAAGGTTTTTGAATAGTGAAAATTTTTGATCGATCCACTTCATTTAAAAAATCTTTCAGGTCAAACTCAAAAATAAATTAAATAAGAAAATCACATTCATTTTGCTTTCTTATCATCTATGATTTTGTGTCGATTTTTTTAATTCAATTTTCAACCGTAATCATTCTCGTAATTATGTAAGCTCGTAAGTAAGTTTTCGTATTCATGTTGTGGTCATATACCTGGCTATTACAAGTTAAGATCATAAAATGGAAAAGTTATGCGTGCCATTTTCCCATCATAATATTTACTTGTGGGTCAAGTGAAATTAAAAATATTAAAAATATTTGATGAAGAATAAATAATTGTGTGTTATTGTTTTATTTGTTTTTAAAGTGGTAAGTATTTTGGTCAATTTGTTTTACTATTATAAAGTTATACTATATAATAGTCATATAATTAAAAAATATTTAAATACAAGAGTTATTTATTTTTTTAAAAATTGTGACAAGCCATGTCTTCAAAAACAACGACAAAAGATGTTAGAAAACAAAAATATAAGGAGGATTATATTGGATATGTATTCGTTACATCAGAAAATAACCAGTCTATGTCATTCTGTTTGCTATTTTCTAAAGCTTTGTCTTATGAAGCAATGGTACCCAGTAAACTGTAAAGAGACCTCTAAACTAATCATCCCGAGGAAAAAGATAAACCATTAGAGTATTTCCATCAGTTAGCTTCAAATATTAAAAAGCAAGCCATCGCATTCAAAAAAATTTGTTCGGTTCCAGAAAAGGCACAAATAGTGAGTTACAAAATGGCACAACTTTCAGCCAAACACAAGAAACCTTACACTGATGGTGAAAACGTAATTGACCTAGCTTAAAATGTTACAGTTGAAATCATGATGGACTCAAAGGTGGTTACCATGTTTAAGAAAATTCTACTTTCTGTGTGAATGATTTCTTGGAGAATTCAAGACCTTTCTTGTGACTTAAAAGATTAGATTCAAAATCATTTTTCTTCAAACGATTTATTGTTAATTCTATGGTCCATACAAATTGACGAAAGTCAATGCAACAAAGCTTAATTAAGGGCATTTATTAGATTCTTGAAAAATGGTCGAATATTAGATGAATTTTTATTTTGCGAGGAGCTTGTAGAAACTACTAGTGGAAAGGATATTTTGTATTTGTCGACAAGAAATCAAATGAATTTGGATTCGCTTATGTACTGTGTTAATGTGTACACTAATGGGGCTCCATCAATGCAGGGAAGAAGAAAAGAATTTGTTTCATTTATACAAAAGAAGAATATTAAAATTGTACATTGCATGATCCATAGAGAGGCTTTATTTTCAAAAGCACTGCTAGATAAGCTGATAGTAGATAAGCCGTCATAAAAAAGTTTGCCGATCACTGCTTTAGAAGATAGACTACAAATATCGAAGTTAATAGATCATCTTAAAAAATTGATAATTATTTCTTTTATGTTTTATTTTTTCTATATTGTAATTCTACATATTTATTCCACTATTCTACATTTTAATTATCTTTGAAATTTAATCACGGCTTTGAAATATGTATACAATTGGTTTCGTTGAAAAATAATTACATAATCTATAAATAATTTTACGAAACACAAAAATAATAATTAATTGACATTTTAATTAAATTTAAAATTAAAAAAATTTCTTTAAATTTAAAAATAAAAAATACAATTTAACTTTTGATGTCATTGATTTTATTAAAATAGTGTAATTAATTTTTAATTATTATTCGTAGTTGAAAATGTTATCTTTTAATAACCTTTTATAATTATAAATAAAACAAATATTTAGTTTTTATTTTTATTTATTATATTACATACATGCTCAATGCACACGTGATTTTTATATTGACCAATAACATTCTCAGATATTAGTAGAAGAACTGTTTATTTTTACATCGCATGTATATTTTTTATTTTGAATAAAAAAAAGTGGAAATCTTACAGTAAAAGTTTTCTAGAGAACGAGTTAGAAAAATCTATCTTGTAAAATTTGTTGCATTCTTCATTTTTTTATTTATTATTTAATTCGAATTCAAAAATAAATAAAATTATGATTAATTATATTTACAAAAGATAAACATTGTTAAAAATATAGTTAAAAAATGCAAAATAATAAACTAGTAATATTTTTTATTTAAAGTTTATTTTTAAAATTAAAATGTAAAAATGATTGGAAATATTTATTTAAATACGAAAAAATACAAAAGTAATATACAATTTTAATATTAAATATTTTAATTACAATTACATCTTATACATGATAAAATTCCTAGAAATTA
This sequence comes from Schmidtea polychroa, assembly GCA_959609185.1. Lineage (NCBI taxonomy): Eukaryota > Metazoa > Platyhelminthes > Tricladida > Dugesiidae > Schmidtea > Schmidtea polychroa. The sequence goes on from CAUHTR010000081.1 coordinate 85,597, forward strand.
TACTTATAATATCCAAATTATTGAAGAAGGTTGGTAAAGGTTTATAATACGATGAAATTATACTGAAAATATTCAATTGTAATTACTAATTTATAAAATGTTGCAAAATTAAAGATTATACAATAAGTGAAAATATTTCATTAAAAATTTTTCAATGATACTTGGAAACTAATGAAAACTTTTAATTAAGAAATAAAATAGATGGAATTGTGATGAAAAAAAGTCAAATGAAATAGAGAAGAATTTCAATAGTTGTAGAGTTTAAAGATGAAATTAAATTTAAACGTACAAAATATTGATGAATAATGTTTCTATCCTGATTGACCTGATTATTTGATGGTTTAGGGTACACGCTCTCTGGAACAATTCTTTTTTAATAATATATAAGTAATAATAAATAATAAATGAATTTTTAATAATAAATGTGGTGTTGTGATGATATTCACCCAATTGATCTTGGCGCCATTTTAATAAGCCTTCGATTTTAAAACTAAGGATGAGCTCTATTAAACTTCCTGATTTAATTTCAAACGAACTGAGTAATTTATCATCTTTAAACTGTTTATAAGAACTTTTTTCTTTCAATTTCACCACTGATTATTTTTTCAATTGAATTTATTAAAATGAGTTTGAAGACTATAAATCAGTAATATATCGATGTTTGTTGATACTCACGAATTTTCGGCACTACCTTTTTCAAGTGAATTGAACTTATTTGTGCTTCAATGGAATTTATATAAATACAGGCTATGATAAAAGCAAATTTGAAATATTAGATTCTTGGGAGGTTAGAGATTTTAAAGAAGCAACTTCAAAAAGTTATGGAATTCCTAAAGAAGAACAAATCATGTTTTTAAATGAAAAAGAGTTAAAAGATGATAAATCACTCAGTTAGTTTGGAATTAAATCAGGAAGTTTAATAGAGCTCATCCTTGGTTTTAAAATTGAAGGCTTATTAAAATGGCGCCAAGATCAAATATCATCACAGCACCACAATAAATAATATATTATTATTTATGGCTGGAATGCCAAAAAATAATAATAAATAATAAAGGTAACACGCGAATTTTATACAGGGAACACCACACATAAAATAATAAAAATAATTAAACATCACATATATTATGTATTATAATATTTTTGAAGGTAAATAAAATGTTATTATGAATTGAATTATTAACAAATAAAATATAAAAAAACAAAAATAAATATGGTATCAGTCAATTTTACATTTTTCTATTCTTTACCATTATCTTTTTTTTAATTTCCTGTGTCTTCATTTCTGTTTTACACTATCGATAAATATTTTGTTTTATATAGTTTTTTATAAAAAAGTATTGATTGATGGTTTAATAAAGAAAAGAATACATAGAAAATTTTACATTTGTTTTTATATTATTATTGGAAAACAAAATCATTTTATTAAAATTAGATTTAGTTTTATCAAATTAATTAAACACTGAGATAATTTTAAATATAAACATAATGAGATTAGATTTTTTCATTTTGACAAGAAATTTACAAAAATGGAATTGCCTTTAATAATAGATAATCTAATATATTTGTTTGTATATCCGGATATATAAACTTCAAATTATGGGTAAAAGGTAGACAAATGTATTCAATTTTTCAAGTTAAAAACGTATGAACCTCTAATTCGTTTTTGTTTACCATATTAATGAGAAAAAAATGTCAAAGTTTTTATAAAAAAATAACATGAAAATTCGCTTTTTATAAAATTTTAGAACATTTATTATTTTTTTTCATTTTCTCTTTTTTGTCCCTTTTTATAATTTCATTTTCTCGGTACAGTATATCTGGATGGGTATCGTACAGCTCGATGGAGTATTGTATGACTGAAAAGGGTGAGGTAAGGTGGGATTTTGATTTTGGGATTTTTGTACAGAAATGTAGAAAATAAATAAATTTTCTTGTAATTATCTTTTTCTTTGTTAATTTAACATCACTGCACGGGGCTGTTTGAAATATTTTTTTAATCTTCCTAATAGTGCCAGGTAATACAACTAGCGTTTATAAATAATAAAGCATACTAAAAATGTAATTATTTAAACATTATATTTTTACTATTTAAGATTTCTTGAATAATAACCATAAATTAGTAATAAGTAGAGGAAATGATGAAATTTGTTTTCAACAAAAAATGATATTATTTTATTATTCATTTTTATTTAACAGTAGCTTTTAAATATTCTACGGAAATTAAACAAAACTTAATTCATACGTTTTAGGCAATCTTTCTTCGTCGCTACTGTTAGTACTAGTGCTCGTTGTGCTATTTCGTCTTTCTTTTTCAGCATTGCAAGTTGCATCTGAGTCTGTATCGGAATCGGAAGACGACGACACAGGTGATCCACAATTTCCCATTCTGTCTTGGGGGAAATAAATTTGATTTTTTGGCAAAGCGACTGGAATCGGTGAAAGAAAACTACTTTGTGATAAATCTTCAACATAACTTATCGGTTGATATCTTATTTCAGAACTTATGCTGGAATTTGTTGCAGCATAATCACTCATATCCGACAAAGATTCCTCTTTTTTCCCTGCAGCATAGAGATTGATAACAGATGGAAAATTCCCATGTTCAATAGATGATTCTGAGCTACTTTCATACATGAGAAGTTTTATTTTTTTGAAATTATTTAATTATCAATTCGATAATTTAATTCATAATACGAGAAACTAAATTTTAATTCAAAATAACTTATGTGATCAATTGAATTATTTGATTAATTTAAACAAATTTGACCTTGAAATAATTTTTAATATAAATTTATAAATTAATTTGAATGCAAAACTTTGTATTATAAAATATTTTTTGATGGTCACAAATAAATTATTCACATATTTTCTGTTGACTTTAACTTCGTATATGAATAAATAATTTATTATTTTTTTCCAAAAATAAAATATTATTTTTCTGTATGGATATTTTATTTCAAACCCGTTGGAAATTTGTTTCTCTTTGTAAATGCCTGCTGTCATCGCTTTGCAGCAATAAGTCCGATCAAAGAGTTTTCATGTCACCGATGAATTTAATGGTCGGGAAATTTCTTTTCACCTTTATATTCACTATCGCATCGTTTATTGTTTCCTACAGGCTCGATTATTTTCGTACCGCTGAATTTCAATTGTTAACTTTACTTGTATAATTTGCTAAAACTAACTTTATAAGCTTATATATATTTCACAAATTTATATAATGAATTTCGGATATTTTTCAGATTGTTGTGCCATTTAGTTTAAGGGCCCTGTTAAAAATATTTTCAAAAATTTTCAGTGATTATTTTTTCGATTTTTTATTTAGAAAATTATCAGTTCGTTTTCTGGAAAACATGTCAAATATTATTAATTAAGAAATAAATTATTCATTGAAACTGATTATGACTTTGTTTAAATCCATTTGATAATGTAGATAAATTTCCCATCAATCATTATCAATTTGATATTGGTGTATCATCAATTTTTGAGTGATTGCCAACTCTGATTTTCTCTGACAATAAATAGTTTATGGGAGAAAAGAAATTTTATTCTATTTATTAATTTTGATAAATAAAATACAAATAACTTGCAACTTAAGTCTTTTGTGATATTTATGTAAAGAATTCAAAATTTAATTTGGGAAATTACTCGATTTTTATTTTAGTTATTTTTTTATAAAATATAGAATATAAGATTTCTTTTTCTATTTAATTTTTTTCTCTATTAATATAAAATAAACATATTTTACAAGTAAACAAATTTTCTTTTTTGTCCAAAATTAATTTCAAAAGTAATTTCAAATTTTTCAATTTTATATTAATTTTTAAATGTCGTAAATTAATGAAAACATTATAAGAAATAATGTAACCTAAAATCAACTGTGTAATGAAATCAAGAGTATTATTGTCAACACGGTAACCTCCATTAAAACGGTAGCTGAATTGTTATCTAAGCCAAAATTAACTGTTTATAATGTAATAAAAACTTTTAAAAATAATAAAATATAAAGTAAGAAAAATACATATTTTTATTCAATTAAAATAAGAAAAAGTGGGATATGACTTTTTATTACAATTTTCACTGAGAATAATAAGTTTAATTTTGTTTTTAAAGGACTCCATTAATCAGTTAAAAGAATCGTATCAACTTCTAAAAAGCTCAATGCGGAAAATACTATGAAAGATTTTACGCTTCAATAAGCTACTTTTTTCAATACCAGATCATAATTTAATATGTTTGTATGATGTGGGATTTAATGTTGTTTACCGAGCTTCAGTAGGGCGCTAATTATCCAGAACCTTATCCACTATGTCAAATACAGTTACTAAATCGAAAAATATTTTAGCTTTCGGATGGACTTTAAAATATAGTATATTGTTTTTTTAAATAAATTCTGAGAATACCTGAATAATAAATAATGTGAAAAATAAATAAAATTACCTGGAGAAAATCGTCATGAAAAAACGGGACCATCTATGGGAACGCAGAGAAGAAAACGGAAGTAAAAAGAAACAAGAGATGAGAATGATAAATAAAACAAAAGAAAGGAAAGAAGAAATTAAAACAAAGGTCGTTATTAATTAACAAGTAGAAAAGGGGAAAAAGGAATTTCCAATTCCAAAAACAAGACAGAGAAAAATTTATATCTTGACAGCTTGTCACAGATATTGAAATTTCAAGAAAATTCGGCCTAATAGAAAAAGGAAAAAAGTAAGGCATATATCGACATCTGTCAGAAATAAGGTAGGGACAGTGGGAAATGCAGGAAGGAGAAAAATGGAAAAAAAATTATCTCAAGTACCGCAGTTGTAACAAACTATAAAAGAAAATATTGTCGAGGCCAGACAGAGTTAGAAGAGAGTTAGGGGAGAGTTAGGAAAGAACTAAAAAGGGGAGAATTAAAAGAGTTTGAAAAGGCAGTTAAATGAAGAGTTAAAAGGAGAGCTAAAGTTGTGTAAAAAGAGTTCAGAATTAAGAAGAGATATTTGATTGGGAGGATGATGAGAATCTTTGTAAACCTAATATAATGGTGGGAAAAAGTGAATAATTGTGGTTAAAGCAATAGAGCAATCAAGTAACGTATTCCTATGATTAAATCGATCGACGATTAGTGATTATTATTGTTATTGTACACGGAGCGCTATTATTCACGTAGTGGCATAATAAGCTCTGGATAATTGTCTATATTAGAGTTGGTTTGCTGTAATTGCAACTTGTACAATTTATGGTCTTTATTAATAAAGTTTATCTTGTTCAAATTTGTAAATTTGTAAATTGATAAAACACGCCTGGAGTCAGAAACGTAATTTTTGAATTTATTTTTGAATCACCGATCCAATAAACCAAATATAAATAACACCAGTAAATGGCGAAAACTCTATAAGGTATCTGATGAACTAAAAAGTGTTTATAGTGAAAAGAGTTTGTTGCGCTTGTTTTTAACTTGAATTACTCCAGGATATACCAATTTTCTGGTTTTAACCATTTCGCTTTCAAAGAATATATGCTTGTTCCGTAAATATACATTTTGAAATTTTGTAATCTGCTACTGTCGTGTGCTACTGCCATGAAACTAGTTCAATGTGCTATTTCTTTATATGTAAGTTTTACAGTTTTCCTTACGTCGCATACAGTATGAAATCTTCAAATAAATAAATTAAAAAATTAAATTAAATTAATTAATAAATTAATTAAATAAATTAATCTAAATTTCTAAAATGATTTAATACTCGATAATTGGAAGTATATCGTTTTTATGACATATTTTGTCACTTTATTATTATTTTTATTATTTGTATTAATTTTATGTTTTATTTTATTTATTACATCTTGTTATTTCAATTTTTTAATTTAATATAAAATTCAAATATTTTTATTAAGTTAATTATTTGGCTAAATTTGATGATAAATCCACTTGACCTATGAACGATAATTTATTGAAATAGATTTAAATATCTACAATTAATAAATAAAATTTATCTAGATACATTTTCCAAATATTATTTTTTAATGACTGCGTTATCAAAAAATTTTAAATACCATTTTTTGGTAATTTTAATAATAATTACCATATCAAATTTGGTTTCAGTGATCATTTATCCATGGAAAGAATCCACGAGTAAAATTATTATTAATTTATTTTATTTTATTAAAAATTTCTTTCGAAGATGGTCAGTTACAGGCGTATTCAGCCTTCATTGTGATTTCATTTATTCTGAGCTTAGCTTCACTGATAATATTCATTATGATAGAATTTTTGGCTAATTTTAATGGGAATTCATTATTGAAAAAATTATTTTTTATTAATTTATCTGCTTTGGGTAGGACCTTAATATTTTCTATTTTATTTTTAATAACTTTATTTTCGAATATTAGTTATTTTTTCAATTCTTGCAAGTTCTATTCCAATTGCTTTTGGAAGAATATATGTAGTAGCAGCTGCAACGTTTGCCTTTGCTTCGACTTCTTTATATCATATTATTCGCCGGGAAAATTTAGATGGAACAGTAGAAGAAGTGCAGAATGTGCAGCCAACTTACAACTTTCCAGATGAAAAAAATTAATTATTAAAACAAACTACATGAGTTTTTAATTTTTAAAATAAAATAAACTTCTATATGGTGCTTTCTAATGACACTTTTATATTTTACGTTTTTAGCCGTAAGATATAGTTTGTCATTTTATCCAAATTATTTAGAGATTAGTCAAAACCAAATTAAAAAAACTTTTCATTTTATGACGGTCATTTATTTTATTATTGTAACCTAAGACAATGTTGATTATTTGTAAACTTTGTGATTAAACGCGGTTTACAGTAATATAAAATAATATTACAATGAAAATATTCTATTTTACAATATTTTAATGTTATCAAATACTTTGTAGGAGCATAAGAATAATTGAAGAATTTGAAATATATTTATCAACTGATACACAATAGTTTTGAAGATTTGAATGGCGATTGTTAGAATCTGAATTCTGAAGATCTTCGTTTCGTATTTGTTCCAGTTCCACTACTGAGATTGGCAAAAGAAAACAAGTTAAATTAGTTGAACATTAGTTGAACTTTGAACACCGAAAACACAGAAATATATGAAGAACGAAGAGACTAATGTTGATGCAATTATAAATTGGATGTTGAATTGAAGTACGATATTCCAAGAGTTGTTGCGATTCCAGATTTTTAAATACATTTTTAATTTTCTTTTGATCAATTGAAAAAACCAGGCGGCTAAATAATGTTAATATATTAACAACGTAATTTTTGTTTATTACATCAATAATGCATTTGTAAATTTTATTTAAATAATTAAAAAAACCTAATAAAATGAAATATGCATGTTTCAGGTACTACATACTTTTCATATAAAATGCAAGTCGATATAAATATTAGGAATGCTACTGAAGACTTTATAGAATAACACAGCATTTTTACAAGCGTACCAATACTATTTATATGTAGGAGGACTAGAAGTCGGTATTTGTCTGTTTTTTATTTTTTTTGGTTTTATCCCATTTTTACATTCTCAAAATATATTCGTATTTTTCTCGTCCTTCCCCACCCATTCATATCTGTTTTCTTCAAAAAATATTAATTTTTAATCTTTTTCAATTGTTAATTAATTTTTGCACTTCATTTGGGATTTTTGAATTTTTGTGTTGAAATTTTATGGGTTAATTGCTTATCTCATAACAATAATTCAAATATTATTGGAATTAGAGAGAGTGCTATAGAGATGCTGCGTAAATAGTTCAACTACAATAGAAGAAAGAGTTACATACTTTTAAGAAATTACAAAAACATCAAAGAGAGGTTATTTTAAAAATGAAGAGACATTAGTATCAATGTCTGTAAAATCAGATGTGTATTTTCTTTAAAAATCGTTTTAAGTTTGCAGAATTACTGTTTTATTTTTGTCAATTTTTAAAGAATGCTTGTGCTTTCTTGAATTTTGGTAGCAATGTAGAAAAATATTTATAGTAGTAATAAATTTTAATTTGAGTGAGAATGAGTGAGCGAGCTGCATTGCGTTTACAGCTTGAATTAGAAAGGTTACCCGGTTTTGATGTTCAAGATGATCGCTCGTCAGAGTATACCTATTGATTTCACCGAGGAACCACAATGTCAGTTACGAGATTTTGCGTAACGGGTTATGCAATTTTAATGTTATTATGGTCTTAATTGTCCTTGACATGGCAAACTATTGCACACCTTTCTGCCCTGTTTTCGTGGTTTTAGATATTCCTTACTCATATATTTTCGTTCTGGTGTGATCTGTGACTTAAATATTTAATGAAGTTGCATGGATCTTAATAGTGTAAAATAATATTTCATTTTTCTCTATTCATACAAGTAATAAATGAAGAGGGCTATGTCCCAAGTCAAATATCCAAGAATTATTTTATAAGCCTTTTTTTAATTTTTTAAATAGAGGAAATAGTTCATATATAATTCCTTCTATCGGTTAGCGTTCTGCATTATTAAATTATCCTATGCAATGACTTCAATGTTTATATATTCTAAACTTCAAATTATTTTAATTTATGCATCACATATCCTTTCATCTTCATAACTGGAACCTTCAAAAATTACATTCCTTTGCTTTTACACAAATTCTCTCGATAGGTGATATACATTGCAACTTCGTTATACACTTTTTAAACATCTTGTGTTGATGTATTGGTTACTGCAGAGGAGGGGTCTACAGGCATTTTAAACAAGAGGTCAGTTCACTGTCCTTCAGACACTGTTAGAGGCAGGACTATAGTTTGAGAAAATATTAACAAATTTCTATGCACACTGCACAAATGCACAAGAAGCAGGAGAAACAATGCAATATTTAAACTGAAGTACAAATTTAATCAACATGAACTTAAAATATTTCAATGGAAAGTATGGACCTAATGAGAAGGTACCATATTTTGTACCATGTTTGTCACCGTTAGTCGTTACAAGTGATGTAAGTATTCATCAGTTAGTCTGAATCTGGATGAAAATTTTAAATGTTTGATTTTGGAAAATTTCTGTTCATAGATGCTGCCAAAGATTATTTTAATTTTGAGTGCATGGTTCCTGAGATTAGGAAATGTCTCATATAATAGAGATGCATTGAAATTGGTAAGGCTGCTTGATTTGAATGCTTGTTTTAGAGAGTTTCAATTCTGTAATTTGGTCATTTTTATTTGGTAAATCGGATCAATAATCTTAATGTTAATAAAAAATGATTTCCGAAAATGCTTGGTGCCCTTTTCATAGAGATGAAGCTCTTTAAATCTGATTTGAAACTCCTTTTGTAACATCTCTAGTAAATCCACACGTGATTTGTTTGAAAATTCAAATCATGCCCAGAAAAATTTTCCGAATTTATTCTCATACATATTTTTGATTTCAATGATTTTAAAAATGTTATTCAATTAATTTTATTTTATTTTAGAATTATATTTTCATTTATCAGAAATATCATGCACGTATTAGGCGTTATCTTGAATTCAATTGCCTTATTTATAATTAAATTTGATATAATTCCGCCATTATTTTTTGGAAATTGATTCCATAAATTTTGCCTAATTTTTTTTGGTTTGACATTGCGGTTTGATTCTATCTCCTTCGTATGTAAATGAAAGTTTCAAATTTTGTTGTCATTATTTTAATTATTATCACGTATATTTATAGGTAATATCATTTTATTGTGTTTAGTTATCATCAATGCGTTGTGTTTTATACATGTTATTTAATGTATTATCATAGATGTTAAATCAGCTTGTTGCAACATCAGTAAATTTTTCATAGTTATATAAAAATAGGTTTTCTACATTGTAAAAAAATTTTTTAAATTATTAAATTTAATTTTAAATGTTAAAATTTTAAAAAAATAATATATTTTTTTTATAAAGTAAAAAAAAATTTTATATATAATTAATAAATTTGTTTAAAATCCTTAATTTAATGAGTTATTATATCCCACCTGATGATGACAGGAAAACTGTCGAAATTAATCGTGAAAAGAATGTTTGATTGGTGTTATCTTATAATTAAATCATTGCCATGTATTTTTAACTATTTATATAAAAAAATTGAGAACTTCTTAATATTAGTCTAGAATATTAGTAGACAGATATTTTACCAGAGGAGCCAACCTTTTTGTGGTTCGCAATAATGAAATGGAAATAACAATAACAACAATAATGAAAATGGAACACATTCTTTACAGAATTATGTAATAGCCACAATAATTCTTGGTTTTAGAGTTCATATTATCAACTTAATTTAAATAATGTCAATTTCTATATAATAATTAAACAAATTTTTAATTTTTTTGGGTAGTTAAAATAAAAAAAAATAAGAATTTAATTAATAAATAAGGGTTTCGACGTACAATAATAATTTAATATACAAGGTTTGAAGTTCAATTTAATATTTTTAAAGAAGAGAAGTAAAAATATATAATATATGATTAAATAATTGCACTATCGAGAATAAGAATATAAAAACAAATATTATTTAAAAATCTGCTTGAGTTCTATTTAAACATAGAAATCATTTTTAATTGATAAAACTAAATATTTCTCATTTCTTTAAGCATATTTCTGAAGAAACCAGAACAATCATTTTCTGTAATCCTTGCTAGCATAGAATCAATTGAATGAAGCAAATCTTTTTATGTAATTTAAACTTTTTCTGCCACAACTTTTAATATTTTAAAGCTATAATGAAGTGATTTTAAAGAATTATTGACCGCAGTTGTAGAAAAAATCACATTTAACTTTTTATTAGCTTTTCTGATATAGCCTTGAAGTTATATTACATTTCTCGTCGACCTTTTCTCGTATAAAGTTTTTAATTTCATCATTAATTTTATAATTTGTCACCTACAATATTTTATTCAATGCGTCCTTCACTATTGTAAACTCGAATAATACTTGTAATTGAGGCTTAGGGAAAATTAAAAATTCTTGATATTTCTTCTATTGATTTGAGGTCAATATTGTTTTGAATAATAAGTTTACTCATGCAATTTTAAATTTTATTTCTTGTCTCTGTCATTAAGGATTAGTCTTTTTAAAAATATTAAATTGAACTTCAAAAGTTATAAAATATCTTCCATTATGTATAACATGCTTTCATAAATCCAAGAGCTATTTAAGAATTTTAGTTTGAATATTTGAAAAACTTCAACGAAATTAAAACATAATATTTAAGTTTTTAATTTGTTTTCAATTGATTTAGTTTTTGCATATATTCGAACAATTATTTGTAAATTTAAATAATATCATTTAGTAAAATAATCGAGTAATTAAATTTATTAGTAATACTTTAATATTTAATAGATTTTATACTTTTCAAAATTATATATTTTGATAAAAATTTTAATATATATGTTTAAATAATAGCGATTTTTAAATTGTATTCAAAATCAAAATTAATGTTTTAGATTTTGTAAAATTTAATTTAATTTTGAATCGAAATAGTTTTTATTTTTTTATTAAATTCAAAATTACTGTCAATGAATTCAAGATTTCCGATCGTATTGATTTTTGTCGAAGCATATTTTTACTTATCTAGATTGAGAAGTAAACCTGTAATTACTTTAATTTTCATTGGTGCTATGATAATGTTTCATATTAATAAAAATATTTTGGGTATATATTCAAATGTTTCAAGGGTAACTTTACTTTAACAAATGATTTCCAGAAAATTAAGTTTTAATAGGCATGTATTTCATATAATTATATTTGGTGGAATAAACAATATGGTAGGCTCTGGTGGCATTCACTAGTTCATTTATCTGACTGGCATTTATATTATAATATGGTGAATTTGTTATGGAAAGGTGGTATTCTAGAGCCATTTTTAGGCTGGTTTCATTATTTGGTTTCAATATGTGTAATTATTCCATTATGTGCCTTGGTTTATATTGGGTTAGCATTTGGTTTATTCATTTTCAATGGGCCATATTATGGTGAAACTTATTTATTTCAATGCGCCGCTGGATTTTCAGGTAAATTAAATTTTTTTTTATTATATCAAGATATTTCTTTTTAATTTATATTATCTTGTCTATGACTAAAAATATGAAATAACAATAATATAGCATTTTATAACAATGGTAAAACGGAATCTATGGTGAAAAAGCTGACATGCAGTTATCGTATTTGATTAAGAACAATTACACAAGATACTTTGGAAAAATAAGTCAATTCTGTATTGATCTACAACTTCCTTGTGTATTATTCTAACTTTCTCACACTCTTGATTGCCGCAACCTTTACAGCTTTTATACCAAATTGTATAAGCACCAATTAGTTATGATATTCCACATGATTAGGATGATGATTATCGGTAAATCATTAGGAAATTCTTTTGCCAAGGGCCCTTATGATGGGGTACCGTAGATCTGTACTCGATATAGTCTTATTAAATTAGCTTTTTTATCGAATGCAAGGAGTTAACGTATAATTTTATTGAGTTTTAACCTAATTTCATTGTGATTTATTTATAAGATATGAGCTTAATTATCAAGATTGACATAATCACTATTAATATATTTTATTATTAGGAGTTTTATTTGCTTTAAGAGTTATTGAATTATCTGTCATCCGTTTGGAGGCCCCCTATTCAATATTTGGAATAGAAATTTCGTTACCCAAACACTTTATTGTTTGGATGGAATTGGTTGTGATATATCTAATAGAGCCCAATAGTTCTTTCACTGGTAATGTATTTATTTATCAATGTTTACTAATTCTTTTCAGGTCATTTAAGTGGAATTGTTGTAGGTTTGATGTATACTTTAGGCCCATTAAATTGGTTCATAAATGGTATTTGTCAGACTCATATTAGTACAAATTGTAACTGGATTCCATTTTTGTCATTTTGTCGACATAGGTTGGTTTTTACATCTTATTAGCAAATCTTTATATATAATTCACGGTTTCTATGTGTTACAGTCAGGCTCAATTTGTAAAAACAATAATTACTAACTGTAGTAGAACGTTATATTTTTAATCATAATTATGCGCCAAAACAGAACCTCAATTAAATTTTGTTTTTACTCCCGTTTTGTTGCCCTCAACGTCATGAAATAAAAAGTCTTGAAAAAACTATATAGCTATAGTAACTATAGTAATAATGAAAAATGGGAAAAGAATGGAAAAAATAATAATTGGAAATAGAAAGGAAACGTAAATTGGTAAAGAAGATAAACCCTAACAAGAATACAAAGATACAATATAAAAATTCGTAAATTGGAAAAGAAGATAAACCCTAACAAGAATACAAAGATACAATATAAAAATTCGTAAATTTGAAAAGAAGATAAACCGTAACAAGAATACAAAGATACAATATAAAAATTCGTAAAGTTGAAAAGAAGATAAACCGTAACAAGAATACAAAGATACAGTATATAATCGGAATCTCAATATCTCAGATCCGAAAGATCATATACTCTTCATAAATAAACATCCCAGAGAATAAAGAGTTTTCCATTTAATTCAATTCTAAAGATATCTCGAAAGTCAACTTTCAGTCTTCCAAATTTGAAAGCACTTATATTAACCCTAGATAAACATAAATCCATAGTTCTCACTGTTTCTCCTCTGGCAGCGGTCCGGGTCAACATCAGTTAACGATTAACAGATCAAAATTAAACCTTTTGTAAACCCCCACCAATCAAACGATCTATCAGGACAAAAAAAATTAAAGGAAAAATAAAGGTCGTATAACTATTATTATTTAATAAAGCGTTTGTTAATTACACTGTTATTAATTATTTTTATCTGAGTTTTGTAAACACTCATACATACACGCACCCCGATTGTCCCGCCACAATTTTTACAGGTGACTATCGGGTTCATCAAATTTCTTTTACACACACCATCATATATTGCATAAATACTATAATACAATTGGATAAGAATAAACCACCGAACGTTACAACACTAACCATTAATTTTTTTTCAAAAATGTAACTGGCAGTAACAAATAGACAAATAGGATACTTTTATGAATTGAAACTGATAACTGTGACCTACATGGGCAAAAGGATTGATAAAATAAAGTATTTATTAGTGGTATGTCAGATGTAATGTTTGTAATGCTAAACTTAGAGAATTCTAAATTTTTTGTGTATAGAAGGATTATACGCTAATTTAGAATCGGAATCTTAGACATGACGCCACCATGGATCGTTTGAGTTCAACTTCTTTCCAATTCCTATGTCGATCTAATTTCAGGAATTACGGAAAGAAGTTCTACTTTAACCATTTGACCACTGTCAGGACATATATGTCCCAGTCAGATTTTAAAGAAATATAGATGCCTTATTCTCTGTGCTATTACAACCAACGCTTGTCCCACTCGTGTTTATAGTATTTTCGTCTACTCGTTAATATACGTTCTGCCGGCTAGCAAACGTAACATTTTATTTCATTCGTTGTCACAGTTTACAGCATGTGCTTTGTGAAATACATTATTGTTTATTTTGGGAAGTATTTATATCAAAAGCACATTTATTTTTTTGTGTATAGGTTTATATTTTTTTTTATAAAACTGCATGCAATAATAGTTTTTGCCTTACATTTAGTTAGTGGGACATATATGTCCCGTTAGAAAACACTGTTGGGACATATATGTCCCGCACTCAAATTTCAAATTTGCAGCATAGGAAAAATTTGAAATCAACATTACACGTTTTAAACAAGCTATATCGCTGATTTCTATCGTTAAAGTTACAGAAATTTCATTTTTTTTAAATTCGTCGTCAAAGGGTTAAGGAATATTTCACAATTCGACAAGACCTATAATGTAATATTTTGCCATCTTATAATATTACACTTTCATGTATTTTATATATCATCTGATTCAGGGTCCAACGATAAATAGGTTCATAGTTTTCTATTTATATGAATTGTTTAGAATATTGATAAATATTCATTGCTGTTCCAAGGTCCTCGAGAGCCAAATACAGGTTTTTTACTATGCAATCAGATCTCAATGGATCCACACAACTCATTAAAGAGCCGCACTTGCCCACCCCTGATTTATACCATTCATGGCTAGTGATAACACCACTTTTTATTAAATATTTTAGTGGATCAATCTTAAATTTTTTCGGTTAATTGATTGAAAGTGCTATTGGAAACTATAATCTATTGGGGGTGTTTTCTTATAAATAAGACAGAAAATCGTCCGCGTAAATGTTAACCCTGTACTCTTTGGGCCCAATTATATCATATTTATTGAGGATGAATGTGGTAATGGGTCTTCCCTCATCATTCATCAAGTATTTATTTAAACTTGAATATTCATAGAAGCATAATTATTTTTCGGAGTTACAACAATCGGTTCCATCTAAAGATTTATCAATATTAACACAGAGTGATCACTCTTAATTAGTAATGTATATTGCGTAATAACTAGCACATTGTATTGAATTACGCAATATATTCGCATTTGGTCCTTGGCCTCTAATGTAATATCATTCATAAGATTGGTGCCATCTCTTTAACCATTCGATTCGTCGGTGCCGCGTCGTATCTGGATATTGCAATTCAACTTGATGATCTGAAACAAATCTAAGAATTTTATATGGACCATCATATTGAATATCATTTTTGTTTCTTCTATGTGGTTCTCGTCTTACTAGTACCTACTCCCCCACTTCAAAATGTCGTTTAATTCTTTTGTCTTTTTCGATATTGTTAATTTCCATCAACTGCACTCCAAATGCTTTCAAAGTATCTATCCCACTAATAAAACCTGGAAATATATTTTTAATGACAATTATTTTGAAAATCCTCATCTTATTGTGCCAATAAACATTTTCTTCTGTACATCCCTGTGGTTTTGAGTTCCTGGTAAAACTCCACATATTTTTATTTCACAGCTGCTTAAACGTGGACTGCCAATTTTATTCCATTTTATTCATCACTGTAATTGGGGCTCCAGAATCCCACAACATCTCAATCTCAACATCATTTATCATCATCTTGCTCCATTCTCTTTCATCTGATGTCGTATTCCTCATTACCCCTGTTCTGTCATTCCAATTTTCTTCCTTTACAACCCCATTGACGAAATGTCAAAGTATTACATGATATTCTAGTACTTGTTGAATCTATCTAATGTCACGTAAAATGGAATTTCTCTCTGTAATTCCTTAAATTACATCTACGTTGTTAATCGAAATAAATTTGTTTTGATAGATTAAATAGATTTTATGTTTCATTCTATTCACCATATTTGAGATTCGTATTCTGATGCTAAATTAGAGTTCCCAGTCCTTTCATATACTACAAATATCTCATTTGATACAACTCAAATAATTATGTCTTTTTGTTTTTGACTCTTGTCTAGGTGCCGTGATTTAGAGTAAAATATTTTATTATAATTTTAGATCGTCAAGACTTTCCGATAGAGCGGCTTCATTTCATGAGCCATATATTTATCCAGATAGAACGGAAATTCACGGTAAATATTTTGTATTTAATAATTTAGAATTCATAGTTTTAAAATGATTGATTTGAAATTTATTAGATATTATATTTATGACAATTAATTACAATATTAAATCAATATAATTATTGAATTATTTATCAGCATTATATTTTATTTGTAAAGATCAATTTGACAAAGCTTTATACTTGACTGTTTATTTTGGACTTACTTTTAATTAAATAAACATTGAATGTTGAACAGATATGTATAAATCATGGCTATAAAGAATTGTAATAGTTAATTGATTACAAAAAATATTTCGATTTAATGAATTGGATGAAGGAAAAAAGTCAATAATCTAAATCAAGGGTGGCCAACCCGCGGCCCATTGAGTGTCTACTTGTGACCCGCGGAGTATATGCCCATATTTTATATTTTAATGTACAAAACCACAAAAGGAACATTCCGACATGTGTAGTTCGTATCATATCTCATATATGGGAGTATCTCAGTATATTAATTCAATGATTGTTACAAATTTCTTCTATGCTATATTTGTGCTAACAAATAATCACAATGTTAATCCGAATTTAAAAAGGGCTCATGTCGCTCTTGCGTATATAGCCATGAGGTGAATGCGGGCGGGATGAATCGTGCGACAGGCCAGTCTGTGGCAATGTTGCAACGCCGTCGGACGTATGGTCGCTTCCATTGTGTGGGTTATCGCCATGTGTCTCATGAGATATTGCTATCGACTTTTATACGCATATTGATAAGAATACAAGTTGCTATAATCGAGTATCCTGTCTAATACTTTACCGCCATGTCTACTTTTGAAGTGCAGTGAATGTAAGCACATTTCTTTACAATGCATCTCATCCTCTTGTTAGAAAGTTATGTAATACTGATGTCATTTTATTTATTTTTTAGTTAAAAAAGAAAACCCACAATGATGTCATGTAGTAAAGAAGTTGAACCAAAGAAGAGAAGATTCACAGAAGAACTCAGGCAGACGGAATTCGAAGCAAAGCCAATATGCTTGATATGTAAAAATTCTGTTTATGTCTTGAAAGAGTATAACATTAAACGACATTACGAGAATAAACATGCAAATAATTTTAATAAGTACGAAGGTCAATTTTAACAAGACTAAGCAAATGAATCGAAAAGAAAACTTTTTGCACACCGTTATATATTTAATAGAGTGGCTCAAGAGTCAACATGCTATGTAAAATCATGTTATACAGTAAACATGATAATATCAAAATCGAAGCCATATTCAGATGGTGAAATGGTTAACAAATGTTTGGTGTGTCGTTGAAATTCTGTGCTCCGTATTAGATGTTGGATTTCTTGAATTAATTACATCCATATTTTAAAAACAAAACGAAACTATATTTTTTAAAAACAACACAAAATCTCTCTTATTTAAACAATCTCTGTTTTTAGCTTAAAGGATAATCTCGCAAGCATGAGTTAATAATCGAATAGAAAATATTATATTTTAATTTTCAATCATTCTTAAATGTATTTATTATTTTAATTTATAATTTTATTATCTACTTTTATTATATTATTTAAATCTATTTAAATCTGGAAATTAAATACTAATTCTATTTAATTACTTTCACACTCCGAAAGGGAAATGAATTTTTTAAAAATAAGCCTGTCTTGTCAAACTATGGAAAACTTTGGAAAATATATTGAAGATAATCTGCAAAATCGAGCATCCGAGTTCATATTTTATGCTCTAGCATTGTATTAAAGCACAGATCTAACTGCCCAAGTGACGATTTTTATCAGGCCTGTTGATGTCCATTTTAACAAAATAGAAGAATTGGCGTCACCTGCTAATGAGATTTGATGTTTGGGAAACAAGAAGGTTTAGTAAAATTGATTGAAAATGAAGCCTGTATTATTCATCGGAAGAATTTATGTTCTAAGTCATGAAGGTGGTCATCAAAACAGTCAACTTTTTTATTATCGTCAGTTTCAAGAGTTTCTAAATTCTTTGGATTCACAGTATAATGACATTACATTTTATTCAGAGGTAAGGTGGCTGACCCGTGCCAAAATGTTGAAGTGTTTTGTTTGAAGCAAGAAATACAATGATTCTTCGCAAGCAAGTCAAAAAGTATCCCAGAATTTGAAGACAAGGAGTGATTCAGTGACTTTGTATATTTGGTCTATATAGTTAGCCACCTTAATGTTGTTAATACTCGTCTACAAGGGAAAGATCAACTAATCAATAATAAGTATGATCCCAGCTCGGTAGAAATCTCATTTCTAAAATCTGGCGCGGTTGCTGAAAATGTTATTTCCACTAATAAAAAAACAGTTGTTGGTAGAAGCTTTTAAAATTCAATTGCCCTTAAATTTTCTATCGATTTCTTCAAATATTGAACAGATTTGTCTAAAAACGTGGAATAGTTTTATTGAAAGTGAAACTATTGGCACTGGATCTAGTCATTGGGTTCGAATCTCACTTCGTCTGGAGGAAAGGACTCCTCAACCAAACAAGCTCAAATGTATCCCAAAGTTTACAGCATCAAATCTCTGTCAAACTAAATCGAATGTCAAGAAATAGCGTCCTTGGTAGACTGAGTAGTTGAGCTTCCATGACCACAGCGTCTGGATCGGGAAGTTTTCCCTCTAGTATTGGCACGTCACGACTTCTAAATCATGTTTCCCTTGAAGAAGCCAGACTTTGGATTCCGCCCCATATATCTGTTGTTAAAGAATTAATGGATTATCACAAAAATGTTTTTCTAAATAAAGAACCTGGAATCAAAATGGAAATCTGTTGAATCCGAATTGTATCGTGAAAGAGGCTGCTTGCTTGACTCTGCAGAAGGACCTAGTCGAATGCGAAAGAAAATGATTCCAAATGAATTCTTTTATCAACATTATCCATATAGGCCGTTTCATAGATCCCCATGTGATAATAATGAAAATCACTGCCACGAGAAGTGCATGATACATTGAATGATTCACGAGTTTCACAGTTTTTAATTAGGACAATGATAGGAGATTAAAAACTGATTTTTCAACACGAAATAAAAATTGATTTATTTGAGCCAATATATTCATTTAACAGTTTTCCACCAAAAATTCGCATTTACGAACATGACCTTTTCTAATTTAAACAAAAAAATCTCTGGACATCACATTTCATGCTTTATCGAGCTTCATAATCGCAATCCTTTTCATAGAACCGGCGGAAAATGGTTAATAATTTGAAATTATTTAAAACATTCATTTATTTTTTTTGTGATTAATTTCACATTTTATTAATATAATTTTATTTTAAATAGATAGCGGATCTTATTTAAATTTCAGTCAACAAGAACTTATGAGAAATAGAATATTAAACGCAACTGAAAAAAGACTTACTAAAGACCGAGGAAGAAGATAATTTTATCTAAATTTAATTTTTGAAAGAATTACAAAATTGTGTATTATTTTGAAGTATTTTTGGAAAATTTTATAATATTTTTGTTCGAAATTTGTTCGTATAAATTAGTTGTTTAACACTAATTTCAGTCATAAGAAACCTCCAAATTAGTTCACGGACTAAATAACAGTGATTGATTGTTTATCTACAAGCATGCTATTTAAACTTTTCAAGGCAAGAAGGAACTTATGAATCAATATAAAATTTTCTCCGTTTGAGGTGATGTTTGAGTAGGGTTGTTAATAATGAAAATAATGAGTTTATAATATGATTAGGATTTACTTTTATTATATAAATTTTTCAATTTAAAGATTAAAAATCACAAATTTATAATTTTGAATCATTTTGCTAGACAAGGAATATTGTTTATGGAATTCTTTTGGTACATTAGATTCGTATTTGTTATTGTTAGACTGCTCCAATCTGGAAACCTGCTTTACTAAAGAAATAAAGAAATAGTATTTAGATATTTGAACAATTTAAAACAGTGCTAAATATATGTAGTTTAATTTAGAATAAATATATACTAAATTAGTCGATGGAAAGGGGACAGACAGATCACATACAGATCAAATAATAATTAATAATTTAAAAATATAGGAATGATTATTGGTCGTATTTACATACGTAGATGGTTAGGAGCTTCCTGCAGCATGACCATCCGGGAGGGATGCTGCAGTATTTTTTTCTGCCTTTGATTATGTAATTGCTGTTGTACGCTCCACATATTTTTCTCAATACAAAAAGGGGGCCTTCACTAAAAAGCATGGAAAATTTTGAATTCCTGTAAATTATGGCTCCAAGTAAGGTCCAAATTTTAAAATTAAAGTAAATTAAGGTTCAAATTTTTAATTAAAGTAAAATTAAGGGCTCAATTAAATAAATTATGGTCTAAGATTTTAAATTAAAGTAATTTAAAGGCTAAATTTTTAATTAAAGTAAATTAAAGGTTTTAGTAAATATTCGAGTGAATTTCTATCATTTTTGTGAATTATTATTATTTTTGTGAATTTCATGTTGATTGAATGAATATTTAAAAATTTAATGTTAAGGTAAATTTTATTAATTTCTTGATAATTTGCTGTATTTTTATTGAGTTGTTTTAAAATTCTAAATAAAAATTTATTTTTAATGACAGGTTAATAATTAGAGTTTTATCAAGTAGTAGAATAAATTTTGATGATTATGACTATGATAATTATGATAATGATATTGAATTTGACTAAATAATTTTTTTCAATAATTTTCTTAGATTATTTCCATTTACACATTGATGATCTTTTAAAAATAATAAGTTAAAAAATCAGATAACTTTTTCTAGGATAGAATTTTTAAATTTGAAAATTATTATAGAATATACTGAAATTTGTGATTTAGTTTGCTATTATTGCTTGAAGATGATTGGCTGAATCCATGAATAATTATGATCAATCAATATATATCATCTATAGTTAGGTATTTGATGGTAAATGGTAAATTATTAGTTGTCTCGCGTCTGTGTGCGCTTTTCTTTTCTTTGTTTTTGGCTGTGTGCACACACAGACGCGAGCAAGAGGTATTTCAATTTTTAAATTAGTTTAGTGGTAAGTTGTTGATTTTTTGATTTAGAATTTTATAAGGGTTTTGTGTGATTGTATTTGATGAGTTAATGGTATCGATTTTGGTTTTGAACGTGAAGGAATTTTTCGGTAAAGGTGGCTGCTGTTAATTATGATTCAAACAATATGATATCAAATTTATGTGGTGGATTGCTTTCCGTGGATATTCGATGCAATTATTGTGATGTAGTAGCTACACAAAGACAGGTTCCAGATAAAAAGATTGAGAAGAGTTCAGCTACAAGATTGTTTAATATTACTGAAAGTACTGGAGGTGTTATCACTGGTATGATCCCTGATTATCGATCTCAAGTATGTCGTGCACAAATGGAAGCAGCTCGATTTAGATATAAACATGGATATGAAATGCCTTGCGACATAATAAGTCGTTCTATTGCGGATATTAAGCAGTTTTCTACCCAATCAACGGAGATGCGACCATTAGGTTGTTCAATGATGGCTCTATCCTATAGTATTGAAATGGACAAACTGTTGTTATTCAAAACTGGCTCTGTAGATGGAAATAAAATTATTAATCGTTATTTTGAATTTAAAAATGAACAGTAAATATTTGTAGAAAATTTTAGTGAATTTTAATCTTTTAGTGAGTTCTTATTATATAGATTCTAAATTATTTCAATGGAAGAATGTTTGGTGTCTGTAAGTTAAATAAAATTCATCTTTTTGAAGAATTCTTTAAGGATTTTAAGAGGATTGACTGAATTAAATGGGATATAACCTAAGGGGTATAGTCGGTTGGATTTAATGAGGGATCGGTTAAAATGGGAATATATGATTTTAAGGGTGATGTTCGTAAAATATTAATGTTTTAAGGGAAATTGCAATACATTAGTCAGTTATGCATCAATAATAATGTGAATGCACTAAATTAATTTAGATTTAGAACAATGTTTTATTAATTTTCTATTAATTATCCAGGGTTTTATTAAATAGTTTAGGTTTTATTGACCAATTTACTTGGTTTTGAAATCTTTAGAGATAATGTGGATTGATATCAACTTTAAATTATTTTTATCTTTATTTAGGCTGACAATGACAAAAGTTGAGAAATATTGATTTAAATAAACATCAACAACGAAAATTGATCCTAATTGGAAGAAATCTATCGGATGATTTTAAGTAGTAATTAAATCGGTTGATTATAGGTAAAATATAACCATTTGAAGAAGTAAATTTTATTGAATGGATAAATTTAATCTTTCATTGGGACCTAGTTTGTTATAAGGGAATTTTAAATTTCAAGTATAGTGATTTACATTTAGTACAGAAATTTAATTATAACTGGATTTATCATTAGATTTTATAAATTATTTTAATTACCAAATTAATTTTAGATTTTAGTGAAATATTTGTGATAATATGAATTAAAGGTAGAAATATAGTCATTTAAAGGGATTTTAAGGAATCTTATTAGTCTGAGGGAAATGTATAACTTTTTAAGGGTATTTATCGATAAAATACTAATCTTTAAAGATAGTTATTTCAGGGAAATTTGATACTTTTTAGGTGAATTTTTGGAATTTTTTGAGCAATCAGTCAATCAATTTGAGTATACATATATTACTTTTAAAATTAATTTATTCAATCTAAACCATTTATTTACTAGATCTTATTACAAAATTTCTTATTAATTTATTATCATAGATGATTCATATTAACTTGAATTATAGTATTTTTAAATTTACTGGATGATTAATGACTAGGTTAGGGTTAGGGCTTTTTTTTGAAGACTCCCTTTTTGTATTGAAAATCCCAGGACCAAGAAGACCCCCTCACCATAGTCTGAAAATTCTATGCTTTTTTAGTGTAAACCGCCTTTTTCAATAGGCCTTATCTTTTTGTATTGAAAAAAATATGTAGAGCGTACTGCAGCAATTACGTAACAAAAAAGCAGAAAAAATTTCTGTAGAGAGCTCCTAACTACCTACTTACAAAGGATGATAATCGAATTAAGTAGGAATATTATGAGTCGTATTTACACACGAAGGAGCTATGGCAAAGAGGAATAGGAAATAAATAAATTTAAAAATTGAAACTAAAAATTTCCATTAAAATAAAATTGTTAAAATTTATAAAAAATAAGAATAATTAATTAATTGGAAGGCAGAGAGCTCGGATTTCCATCTGGACTTGGGCGCTCTGAAGCTGCAGCTGTTGGATCAGCTTCAGACGCTTTTGCATCTTGACGGGACTGAACCATGTGGCTTCGAGTTCCCGGCACCGTCCCTTGAATTTAGTGAGTTGCACCTGCTTCCGATCCTGGCGCATATTTTCGAATAATTTGAACACTGGAAATGAAATAGGTGGCATAAAGTTTATGATGTCTTATGTAGGTTGAAAATAATGATAATTAATTGTTGGCGATGTGGATAGAAAATTCACTTGGAGGAAGTGCTGAAAATTCTTGAGTATCAAAAAACATCGATATATAATACTGATTTAGTCTTCAAGCTCTCTTTTTCATAAATTATATACATATATTGTAAGTAAAATACTTTAATAAGTTTTATTTAATATTTTTAATATTTAAAATTTTCTTGCACACTAAAACGCATTATTATAATTATTATTATATTAAATTACACCAATATCATAGGCTGATTTTAAATTTGTAAACACTTTAAATAAAACTAAAAATTTAAAAAAATTTTATTAAATTATGAAATTCTCTTCATTAATAAATTATGAAAATTGGCACTTAAAAAAAATCAAATCTCATCAGCAACATTTGGAAGTAGTTTTTGGTTGATTTTCTAATTCAATATTCTTTTCTACCAAAAATTTAATGAGTTAAAATTAAAAATTATATTAAAATGAACTAATTGTATCACTGAGAAAATCTGGATTTTCTGACACATTATTGCAAATAGTTTGGAAAAGAGAGTCTAAACTAAAATCAAATTTACTTATGATTAAATTGATAATAACCAATTCCTTCTGCCGTTTTACTAGACGTCTCGTAAACTTTAGCATTAAGACCTGTAAGAAATCAAACTTATTTCTATTAATTTTAAAAGCGAATCCTACTTTTGGCGAATTCGTTTACTACATATTCACTAACTGCTCTTTGATTTGCATTGGACTGTATCAAATCCTTTTTACAACCGCATATATACATCAAGCATTCCTAATACAGTATAGAAATAATTAACCACAGCCTCTGTGATAGAAATATATTTAAAAAAGGAGGTAAATAAATGCATAGTTCGGTGATATATAAGTGAAGTCCATTTAGTCAGATAAGTTAAAAATTTTTTGTGTTTAATACAATTTTACAATTTTTCATACAATTTATAATTCTATAAACTATTGTCTAAATCTTTGTTTCCCAACCTTTTTAATAAAAAAACCTCTAAAAAATACATTGTTGTTTTGATGTTGCAAATTCATTATTAATATTCTCTTGAGTGTAGATTTTAAGTATGTGTTATATAAAGTTAAATTGAATAATATTATATCCGCTGTACAAAGAGGCGCACCAAGCTGTTAGGCCATCTTCCAGGGCGCTCCAAGCGGGCGTGCAACGCGCGGGTTGCACGCAGCCGGCCGTTTAAAAAGGCAGTAAATTTAAAAAAACTATTTGAAAAAAATACGAATATAGTTGTAGGTTGTTGTTATCTAGTGGTAGGTATCCGGTTGTTTTGATATCTTGTACTATGTAGACAGTATCTAGTTGTAAGTACTTGGTTGTTTGGTTAAATTTTATTAAATTTTAGATTTCTAAATTAACAGGTTTTTCGAATTAATTATGAATTAGTTCCAGAAATTAGTAAGTTTTTGTAGTGCATCAAATTAAAAGATTATCAATTTATAGAATATTGAGAAGCACATTAAGAAATGAACAAACTTAAATAATAATATATTTATCAATAAGATTTATTATTTTCAATAATAATTTATTTTTAAATATATTCGAATTAACTATCAAGATAATACCACAAATAATAAAATCGAAAATCAAGAAAATTCTCAAACGATAAACACCCGATCATAATCAAATACGGCTTATTCTCTAAGAAAACTTCCTGTCTAGTCGAATCCAATTCAAGTTCTGTTTTAATAACTACTACTGTAATTGTGATCTAATAAATTCGTAATAAATCCTAAGCTTGAAGAAGAGAATAAAAAGCGAAACAATAAGCACCGAAGCTAATCATAGGCAGATTCAGGCCAAGAAGACGCAACAAACATTCTATCTAAATCAATATAATTTAAGGTAAATTATTTGATTCTAATTTAATAAAGTTATTAGTTTTGTAGTTTTATAGTTTCGTTTTGATAACTATTGTTGTAGCCGGAATTAAATTATCAGGTTATATACAAACACCCCAGCTGTCCCGACAGTTCTTTTAAAGGAGACTCGGCTAAGTTCTACAATCTTTCTTAATAACACAATAGTAATATATAAAAGATATAATTTTAACATATAAGCTAATATATAGTAAAAAAACATTTAGGCTTGAGAAAACATTGAACATAACAATAACCATAAGATATATTTCTTGGTAGATGAAATTCCATATAAATTTTCAAATGCAGTCAAATTGATTAAATATTCAAGTTTCATATAACAAAAGAAGATGTTGCAGTAAATAAAGTGTGGGGGAAAATCAATAAGAATCTAAGTTGCAATGAAATTATATTCATCAACAATCGAAATTCCCGTTTTCGTGATGTCTTTGAAGAAATTGAATATGAAGATGGGGAGAGCTGGTTTGTAAATGTTTCAATACAGGGATATATATGTACCCCCCTCATTCGTCCAAAAAAAGTTTGAGAGTCAAGGATTCCTGTTGGTCTGGAGTCCACACATCTATCTACTACCATCAAATGTAAAACAATTTTAGAAAGTAATGGACTTAGATATATTTAGCGAGGTATAAGATACTTAATAAATAATTCACACAAGATCTGGGCACCCTTATTCTAATAGAAAGTTAAAGTGTCTTGAGGAAGCTAAACAAAAAGGATCTTCCAGAGAGAAATGACCCCAGTTATTAGATACAAGACCCACAAAACCCGCAATTTAGAAATATTATGATGAATGAAAAATTGATGGAAAATAATGCCTACCTTAGATTCCACGATGTAATATCCAGTATATGTAACTCCGCAAACAAAATCGATAATGACTTTTTTTGATATACAACAATTAGATAGTTACCATAATAAGATGACCATCAGCATGGCGGTGGTTATTAGTATCATCACTGCCTTATTAATATCATTATTATTATTATTAGGACTGCCATCGTAATAACTATGATTATCCACATTATTACTACAGTGGTAATCGGTTATACTAAAAGAATTGGTTATAATATGTTGGGTTATTGAGTTGGTGATAAATTTAAATGTTACTCTGACTCCAAGAGTATCTTTAACCGATTCACAAATAACACTTGACAACAGAAATATTTATTGATAACCACAAATAAACTTTCTCTTTACACTGACAATAAATTCAACACTCTGCTTGGTGACTATGCAATGCTTATTACAACACTCAGTGAGGAATAGCACCGGATTAAAAGATTACAAATAACTGATTGGTATATCAACTGGGACTTTGAGCTGGTTGTTTTCTTTGACCTTCTTCACAAATTTAGTCAAATAATCAAGTAACTTCTTTTCGTTTAATTTTTCAACAAATTCTTTTATTCAAATCTTCTCCAATAAGTTTTCTTCGCGATTATTTTCTTTACAATTCTTTTTCACAATCGTTTCTCCAACAACGTTTCGTCCGACGTTGTCTAATTTTCTCCAATAATTTTATCTCTCAAATTGTCTCTATACTTGCCTCTCAAATTCGCGTCACTTCTTGTCTCTAATTTTGTTCTAATTTCGTTTCCACCAGTTTTCCTTTATATAGTTTGCTTCTCTTGTGGCACTCTCGATAATAAAGTGTTTTTCCATTTTCTTTCTCTGTTCCATTTTTATCTCTGACAGCTGTCAAGTTATTTTCCCTTTTTCCTTTTATGTTTGACCGCCTTCTCCCAGCAATTACGTTATCACTGTCAAGCTGTAGAGATAAGGATATTGTTGCTTTCCCTTTTCCGCGATTTCAAAATTTCTTTTCCTTTTTGTATTAATTAGTTAGTACCTTGGTTTTTATTTTCCTGTTTGATTCCTTTTATTTCCTTTATCTTTCTCATTTTTAATTTCTTTGTACTTCCGTTTTCTTTTCTGAGTTCCCATAGATCGTCCCGTTTGTCATGACGATCTTCCACCCAGGTAATTTATTTATTTATTATGTTATTTGCATTTAGGCATCCTTAAAACCTGATCAAAGGGTCAAAACTTTATTTATTTTTTACTATGATGATTTTTAATTGATTGAATCATTTACATGTTGCAGTCGAATTTTAACAATTTTATATTTCACCTAAGTTTTTTTGTGATTTATAAAGTATTTGAATCGAATTAGACAGTCTAAATGATGCTCAAATAAACAATGCTTTTGTTTTCTATGTTATTTGGTATTAATTTGATGTAGTGATGAGAATTATAATATAATTTACATAATATTTATTTCAATTCGTGTTTTAATCTGAAGTTTACCTTCGTTGACAGCACTCGTTGGATATATTATTTGTTTATTTTCTTTATGTTGCATCCTGCAATGTATATTATTTTATCGAAAACTGATTTTCCGTCGTAATTAAATATTTTATAATATAAACATTTTCCAGGAATAGTTAACAAGATAAAATTAAAATTGTACATAAACACATGAAATAATAGTTCGAATTTTATATAATAATGAAGTAATGCCGGAAATAATTTAATAATTAATAGTATGTTCCTCTTAATAATTTTTTAGCATCATTTTACTGTTTATTTTTTACTGATTTCGATATAAATTTGCTTTATTAATTGAATGTTTTTAACATGACTTGATTGCATTAGACATATATAAATATAAATATAATTTAGACGACAAATAGAAATATTTCAATGTTCTAATAAATATGAATTAATTAAAAATGGTACTTCATCATAAAGGCCAGAACTAATATGCTAGACCTTAACGTGAAACAATCCAACTAAGAAGATAGGATAGCGTCCACCAAATGCCGAGTATGCGAATTCCAACATGAATCTTCCATTCATGTGCTCAATATGTGTGTAAAAGGAATAAGGATGTGCACTAAGAAACACAATGAAGTTCAGAAAGCTCTAGAGTCTAGAAGACCTCAAATGAAGTAAAAATCTACATTTTGAAATATAAACAAAATCAAGAGGCAAAAAAGTGTTGAAACCCGATATAGTTGTTAGAATAATAGACAAACTATTGATAATTGATATCAAGCGCCCTTTCGATGACATAA
The DNA here is from genome assembly GCA_959609185.1 of Schmidtea polychroa. NCBI lineage: Eukaryota > Metazoa > Platyhelminthes > Tricladida > Dugesiidae > Schmidtea > Schmidtea polychroa. Next base: position 114,439 of record CAUHTR010000081.1, read on the forward strand.
CAACTATAGATGCAGCCAGAATAAAAAACTACAAAAAATAGGGAAACTTGCACAAGTCATCCAAGAATAAGCCAGACTTCATACCACAGTAAAGACATTTGTGGTCTGCTCACTAAGTACCTGGGACATTAGGAATAATGGAATCCTAAGTAAACTAAAATTCAAATTTGACGATTACATAGCGACGAAAGCAAAAATGATGAGTTATCAAAGGATCACAGAAGACCTACCATAACCATCGAGGCTTCCACCAATAGAAGAAAAGTGTTACGATGATTGTAGCAGCATCGGAAAAATGACACACTGGAAAATTCAATTCCTCATATAGTATTTAAATAAGACAGCATATTAATTATGTCCATCTTTATATTATTAATAAATATTTGACCTTTAATATTTAATTTATTTTCCTATATAGCACAAAATTTCAGCACTACCTTTATCAAGTACTAATAATAATTGATAAAGCCAGTGCCTCAAATTTTTGGGACATGAATATAAATGAAATGTATAAAGTAGTGATTCTCAACTTTTTTTCTTTGTAAAACATTTTTAATGATCTACAAAATATTTAAAATGTAATTAGTTCATTATATGAAAATTAATTAATCTAAATGATGAAAATATTTAAGATCTTATTTATTAAAAATTTGATTGGTTAAACCAGAGGTGTTCAAATGTTTTACCCCGCGACACACAAAATAATGAAATATGTCAAAGGACAAATAAAAAAGGGTTTCTTTTTTGTTAAGAATATTTTTTAAAATTTTTTAATTTAATATTTAATGAAATGAGTTGGGTTATTTTTGATTAAAGTTAATTCCAATATAGACTCAATTTTTGCTAAGCAAACTCATAGTTCATTTAACATCAATAGATAAACTGGTAAATCAAATGTTACTTGACCAATTTTGAAGTAAAATAATTTTATTACTAAATAAAAAACTCTAATTAAAAATTTCACATCGGCAATGTTAAGATACATAGTTGTAACATATTTTATTCTGCCAAAGAAATCTCTAACACGCTATTATAAAGCTCTAAAAAGGGAGTTTATCGGTTTACTAATTATTGATACAGAATACCTGAAAAGACAATAATACATTCCAACATTCAAAAACAACTATGATCTTGAAACTACGATTTTCATTTATTATTATGTAACAGGTTAATTAATTATTTGTCAAATATTTATTATTCTTCCTTGCAGGCCCACTTTTGATTTTCTTGTGGTAAATATATTTATAAATACATAAGTAAAATTTAAAGTGCGCAGATATTTTTTTATTGAAATCCGGAGCATGTTCAAATCAAAATAATTTTTTTTAAATTCATTTTTAAGTAGTGTTGGGGTTCAACAAGATAGGTACAAAAATGAGGTGAAAAATCAATAAAAACACCAAATTTAAATAAAAAATTTAAAGTACAAAATATTAATTAAAAAAATCTAAAAAAATTAAAAATGAATTGTTTCCGGGAGAAACTGGTATGGCGGATGCTGAATAATGAGACGAGTTCAACTATAATAAAATAAAATCAATGGGGGTCCCTAGAAGGAATAAATTAGAAAAAACAAAAATTTATTAACTAATGGAGAACCCGAGCTAATGGGAAATCCGAGACAATGGAAAACCCGAGCGATGTGAGAGAACCTGAATTATAAATCAAATTAGGAAAGGCAATTAAATCAGCCGACTAAAATTAAATTGGGGCAAGTCGTCAAAGGAGAAGAGCAAATTTCTCAAAGAAATTAGTGCGACAAGAGGAAGCCCGGGGGAAGTTGGATCCAGACTAATTTAACAAAGTCAAATAAATTACAAGATGGGTATAAAAGCGACCGGCAAGTAAACAGAATTGTCAGTTGGTCGAAGAAAAGGNTTAGATTATTGTTATTATAGCACTTAATGTGCTTTTCTGAAAAATCAAACTAACCAAACTAATCATTTTTTTTTAATCCTTTCAGTTTTTTGAATTTACATTTATGTACTTCAAACAGTAGTAGTAATTAAGCCTTTTCTACTTTTGAATTTTGATTGCACCATTTTACTGTAAAATTTTTGTGTTGGACTAAAACTTAAAAGTTTTAAAAATTGTTTAAATTCGTCGAAAATGTATATAAACATAAAGCACAAAGTTCAATTTAAATCCGCGATAATTAATCAATTAAAACAAGTTAATGAAAAAACCTATTAATTTTAATATATCTTTTCATTAATTAATTGTTTATTGGAAGCACATTTGCACATGATGGTTTAAATTTTACAAGTCTTAAAACTGGAAATAATTCTGATTCATATTAGCATTCGGTTTTTATTGATAAATGTTGTAAATTAATTGTTTGTCCAATATTAACAATCAATAAACACGAATGAATTCGAACAGCTTTTATATCCTAATGTAAACATTCAATAGTTTAATATAATCCCTCAAATGATATTTCCTGAATTTGAAAAATATAATAGGTTATTTTTATGATCCTATTATCTGTAGTAGTTTCATAGGTACTCATCCTTCGTAATTAATATTTGCTAGCATTAATGTGTAAATTTAAACAAAGATATTTTACATATATCGTATAACCTCGACTAAAGTGTCCAAATAATTTGTGCAATTTTCAGAACGACGAAACGATGTTTGACTTATACTTGAGAAGCAAAATACTTTATGACTAGGGTTGCCAACTCCCACAATCTTGAACCTGGGAGATTATAAAATTGCGAACAGTATACCGCTTAAGAAATAATATAACAGGTGTTTTTTCACTTTTTTGGTTTACACATATTAGTGATTTTAACTATATGATTTTAATAATTCTTTTATAATTCTATATATTAACTATATATTGACTATAAAGATTTAAACAAAACAATTATTTTTACATTTTACATTTTACATTTTTTACATTTTAAAAGTAAAAAAACTTGACAGTGACAGACTTATAACGTGGGTAAGAAGAAAAACATAAAATCGCTCGCCGCGAACAAACAACTTAAACTTCCGGTGACTTTAAACGGCAAGCCTATTTAAAAGTTATTATTCAAAGTAAATAAAGACTAATTCCGTATTTATTGAAATTTCGTAATTTATAAAAGAATATTTATTGTTTAAATTATTTTGATTTTGTTTAAATTTATTAAATTTATTTTAATTCATTAATTTTTATAAATTAAATATTTAATATGTCGTTAAACGTAAACCCCAAAGTAGAAGACACTTATTACCGTTATAAGATGCCGAAACTTATGACAAAAGTTGAAGGCAAAGGAAATGGTATCAAGACTGTTATCACAAATATCACAGACATTGCAAGAGCAATATACCGTAAACCTGAATATCTATTAAAGTATTTTGGGATGGAACTTGGAACCCAAACAATATTAAGTGAAATTGATGAGCGTTATATTGTTAATGGTAATCACGATGCTGGAAAACTTCAAGAAGTTTTGTATTCATTTATTAAGAAATTTGTTCTGTGTTCAAAATGCGGAAATCCTGAAACTTTTATTTCTTTAAAAAAGAAAATAGTTACAGTTATTACTAAGTGTAAAGCATGTGGAAACTCTGATAAGTTGGATATTAAACACAAAATAACTCAATACATTTTTAAAAATCCTCCCGAAACTGAAGCAGAAGGCGCGACAAAAAATACCAAAGCAAGTAAAGAAAAAGAAAAATATGAAATCTTGGATGAGTCTACTGAAAATTATCATGGAGATACGGTTGCGGAGAGTTTGGTCGAAGAAACTGAGATTAAACTCAAACAATTGAGTTTTGATTCGAATTGGGTAGTTCCAAATCATACCCGATCACAACAGGAAAGTATAGATGACTTTTTTCAAATGGTTACGAAGAAATTTAAGGAAGGTAAATTGTTATCAGAACGTGATCAAGTCCTGAAGACTGTCAAACAATTAAAGCTTAAAGAAGGTTCTATTATGGCATTGATGGAAATTATTTTCGTTAGCCCCAGAACTTTGCTAAGTGACATTGAAAAATATAAGAGTCTCTTCCATTTATTTACTAGAAATAAAAACAGCAACAAGGATAAATTTCAAATTTATGTTATTGCAGGAATGATGAAATTAGTCGAAAAGTTTAATTTGGCATCAAAGTCGTGCTACCTATTGCAGGCTTTATATGATCAGGATATAATTGAGGAGGAAATCATTATAGATTGGTATGAGAAAGGGGTAAGTTATTTTTATATATTGTAATTATTTTTCATAATTCAGTGAATTAATTATATATTTGTTTATTATATTTATTTGTTTAGCCATCAAAGAAGTACATTTCAAAGGATTTGTGCAAAGAAATAATGGAAGCTTGTACACCTATGATCGAATGGCTGACAACTGTTGATTATGAATCTGGCGTAGACGAGGACAATACCAGCGCTCCAATTAAAAATGAAATTAAAGCCAATTTAACAAAGCCTGTTGAGCATAAATTTAGTTTGATCCAAGGTGAAGATGATGACGGAATTGATATTGATGAATTATAAATTATTGTTAAATAAATCTCATTTAATTTTACTTTTTTGTCAGTTAGTTTATAAATTATCTTTTATTTATATTTGATAGTCAAAACAAGTTTAGATTTGAAGATAATTTGAGCTCTTACTTAGTTAGCATTATCTCATTTTCTTTGAAATAGCTTCTTTTTGAGGTCCTGATTTGCTAGGGTTTGCAGGTGGATTATATGCCTTGAACCACTGAGGATCAAGCTCCATACGTAAGTAGTTTGTTCTGTGAGAGTCGTTTGCACTTAGTATCAAGCAAAAAGTTTCATAAATCGGGAACATGAATAGAACATGAATGGTTAAGCAAATCATTTAATTTTCATTTAAATTATTCGTATATACATGACCTTTACACGTTCTAATACATGAAAGCGTTTCATTACTCTAATTGTTGTAATTTATCCAAACATTTTTATCCTCGTTTATGTTAATATTTAACAAGTTAGTTAGTTTTTTACTTATAGTGTCCTCTATTATTGCAATCGAATTATTAAATTCTAACACAAAACACTTTATTTTTTTTTAATAATTTATCGAGGTTCATGTACTTCTCTTGAGTAATCAACGTTGGAACTGTATTGAGTGGGTGGGTACTTGCGAAAAATGAAACATTTTCCTTCCTACACTATAATCAGCTAGCACTCGAGCAGGTTCGTGGACTGCCGTTAATAAAGGCCTTTGTCCGAAATATTAATCTTGAGCTTTTTTCTTCAAAGTATCATGATTTAATTTTAACTGTTCAAAATACATTTTTAAACCAGCTCATCTAAAGATTAATTTATGGTTCCCACCATACATCTATACTTTCAATATCTTGGAATATTACACATATATAAAAATATTTGGTGATATCTCACCAAAGTATTGAAAATGTGTTTGTAAGTTAGAATAGGAAACGGGGTTTACTTAATATTTAATAAAATTAATATGTGTTTAAGTGGCTGTGATCATTTAAATTTCTTGGAAAATGCGTCTAACACCAGAAAAATTAAAAGAAAAAATTGCAATAAAGTTATTAATTTAAAATGCGCCAGGAAAATACATAATAATATAAAAATAAATGGTAAACATTATAATACTTGGTAATAGAATAACAATCACTAAAACCAGTTTATTTTTGTTACTTTGTAATCCGCTACAAAACTAACTACTCTTTAATTGATACGGCCCTCGATTGCCGTTATAAGAAAAATTTGGCCCTTCATAATATTTAGTTGAATATAATGTAAGGTATCAGCGTAAAATTTAGAGAATAGAATAATATTTCTGTATACTTTTTGGTTTCCGAAAAATAATGACTCTTCTTTAAATCATACGAAAAATTCAGCAGTAATTTTCAATTAAAATATAATTCAAAATTATTAAAATTAAAATTTAAAAACATTTACAAATAAATTGTAATTTTATTAAATAATTTTGTTATAATGTAATATCTAGATAATAATTTAATTATAAAAGTAGTTATCGTTGATTTAATACTGACCTAGTAAAATTTTAATTCACAAAAACGACGAAAAAAAAGAGAATGGGAAAAGTACTTTTTTAATATATGATTTAAAGATTTATCATTTTATAATATTAGTTAATGATATTTTTTTGATGATTAAGAGGAATATTTAACGATTTTAAAACAAGATTTTCTTTTTTGAATTTATATTCGTATATAATAAGTAATATGCTCTAGTGGATTCGTGAGAGTTTATAAAGCCCTTTATTAACATATTAATTTTAAAATAAATTTACAAATATAAACAATTATTTAGAAATGAAGCCGAATTATTAAAAAACACCTTTTAAAAAAAAGCAACAAATTTTAGTTCCGTTTTTTATGCAGTAAATTGCCATAGGAGTTTCACGAGAGTCTTTTGTTAAACTTTTCATAGCACTTCTTTGATTATAAATAAAATATGTTAACATTTTGGAAATTAATGTAATCATTGTTGATAAAGTTAAATGATTTTTAGTATTAAATAACTTATTTATTTAACTGTCAATAAATTCTTAACCATAATTATTAAACTATTTTTTCTTAAATAAAAGTTCAACATGAGTATGTACTTTGGGCTTAACCCCTTCAGAGCTATTGGCACATACCCACGTTTAGTTTTTTTAATTAAATTTATTGTTTCAAAAATAATTTGACTTAATAAATAACTAATTATTGCAAAGTTCTGATAATTTCTTGTGATGATTTTTTGGTAGCAGCATTTATTATTTAAAACAATAAAGTGATAATTTAAGCCTTTTGCTGCGAATTATGTATTTAATGAAAAAGAAATTCGACTATAATATAGTCGTTGTCATATTAAAATTGTGTTGGGACTTCTTGTATGTTATTATGAATAAAATTAAACGATAATAAATAGTAACAATAATAATAAAATTAACAATTTTTATTAAGTAAAACAACCCTTCGTATTTATTCTAAGTGCTTCAATTTCGTTTAGGAAAACAATCTTGTTTGTACAGGCATTCTTGTTAAGTAATGGAAGGTTTTTTCATAATATTTATCCGTATTTAAATTTCTAATGCATTCGAATTCAATTAATTTTTCATTTAATGATTTGTAATTTTCTATAGTATAGTTTTTTTTAATTATTTTATACAATACGCATAATAATAATAAAAATGGCAATGCACCACAAATTGTAATTACAATTTCATGGAAAATAATAATGATAAAAATAACAACACACTACAGGGCGTTTTGTAAATTCACAAAGTTATCTTTTCTTGCAATTTGTTTTTATCTGTAAACTCTTTAATTTTTTTGGTTACCTTTGATCTTTTTTTTGACATTTCGTCGTAAGGAGCCTGCGGCTGGAAGGGACTCGGAAATTTAAAAGGCCCCTGTTTTGATCGAAAGTATTTTAATGTAAAAAGTTAAATGTGTGAGAAAATATAATGAAAATGAAGAAATAAATAAAACCTAGTAACGCACAGCTTGATTGCGCTAAAGTTGCACTAAATATTGTGTAACTCCGTCTGCCCCGTGTATTTACTGTATAAAATAGTTTTTAGGCACAGTATATTATAATCAGTTGAGTTGGTTATTTGGCGATGCACCGGATTTCTTACTTACTATAATTATGACTCAGCCAAGTGCGTGTATATAACTTGTTGATAAAGATGAAGTCACTCTTAAAGAAACTCGCTAAGTTGGGAATGGATCTGACGGATTATGATAATGGCAGCAACATGAATGGAAAATATTTCGGTGTTCACGCACGACTTCTAAAGATGAGTCCACGAGCATTCTGTGGCTTGTAGCAATCACAATCTCAATTTTATTGTCTGCGATGCAGCAGGCTCTTCGGCAACAGCTATCATCTTCCTTGGCTGCTTGCAGCGAGTGTACTCATTTCTTTCGGCGTCAACTTCTAAATGGAACGCGGTGAAAGAATTCGGCTTCATTACTATAAAATATCCATCAGACAGTCGCTGGGAAAGGTAAATTTCAAGTATTAAAGCGCTTCTATTTCAAAACCAGGACATTCACACAGCGCTGTTAAGCATTCACAATACTTACAAAGATTCCAATGATGAATATGTTATTTCCCTAATTAAATAAAAAACTAAATTCGTAAATCGAATTTTTGTTTCGTAAACAGAGACTGAATTTTTTTCTAAATTATTTTATAGTGAAACTTCGTAAGAAGAAACTTCCTAAAGTGAGCGATTGGTATACTATAACTTCATCGATTTTTTTAGATTATAGAAACTTTTATATTTCGGAATTAAGTTTATCCTTTAAATCAATGTCCATTTGGGCATCTTCAATTGCCGGTTGGTGTATGCGCATATACTTAAATTGCATTGATAATATCAAAATTAACTTTATTATTATTATTATTATTATTATTATTATTATTATTATTATTATTATTATTATTATTATTATTAATATTATTAATTATTATTAAAAAATGTTATTATTATTAAGTCTTCTATGATAGTTCAAACACAGAAGGTTCTGTTATTTATTTTTATAATAGCCTTGTGCTGTTGTATAATTGCTATTGCTACGGATGGCTATCTATTTGGAAAATATAGTATGACTGATATTTGCTGAAGTTTCCTATAACATTTGTTTCTACTTTAAAGATAGTCTTAATATGAAATTATACACGGCTTTCTTAATAATAGCTTCAGTTGCATTAATAGTCGTAGTTATTATGGAACTTTTGAGAGCCTTCATTGATTCTATAAGATCCAACGGATCTATACAAATGATATCAATGGTGTCAATGATTATTGCAGGTAAAAATGAATTTATATTTCGGTAATAACTTATTTGATGTTTGTACAGGAGTCTGTCTGATCATTGCATGTGCAGTTTATCATGATTCTAATCTTCCCTATGGATGGACGGTAGCAGGATGCACTCTCGTGATTGAGGCGGTTGTGATTATTTTAATTACTCATTTCTTGTGAACCAGAAATAATATTCCATTGTATTTACTATTTGAAATGAACAGATAATTATTGTAGTTATTGATGATAAATATTATTTAGCAATCTTTATTGTAATTTTAAATAAATTTCTCGTTATGTTGTCTCCCTAAAATATGAAAATTATATATTGGAATCGTTTAAAGTTCTAGGAATATAAAAATATAAAAAGTTTCTCAGAAATCAGAAAGATCGCTTCTTTGCTTTTGGAATTCGTTTACCTTTTCCAAAATTGGCATCTACACTCCATTGTTGGGCAAGAGAGATTGCCGTTTCCATGGCAATATATTATTCATTTGAATTGTTCCTGATCAGTCTGGAGTATTTTTGAAGCAGTATTCACATTTTCAAACATTTTTGTGAGCACAACCAGAAGAAAAACAAATTCAAACGATTCTAATTTCCTTTGAAGTCCGAGTGCTTCAGCAATTATATCTTTTTTTATCAATGGTTTCAATATATCTATATAACGATAGCGTACTGCTACTATGCACTCTTCACGGGACTACCATCTTGTTTGGCACAGTACCTTGAGTTTGATATTCGATTTAGTTGTAAAGAATGACAGAATGTTCCATCGTTTGATACTGGAACCCAAAAAAACGTGTAAATCCGCTGAATAACATCAAAAAATTGTGATACTTCGTGTATTTGAGAAACTGCATCATTCAGAACCAAGTTCAGATAATGTGCAACACAATGAACATATAAAGCGTTGGCACCTTTTTCAAAATATGTGATTGAAGTCCAAATGGCAGTGCAAAAATCGTTGAGTGTGATGAAGTTTGTCTGCCGGCGGAAGTATAATAGGGGAGGATCCTCCATAACCAGTTGTATGTGGGTGCATAGAGAGGGGCTCGCGCAATGTTTTCATAAAGCCAGCAGCTAATTTAAAATGCGGACACTATGACACAAGTGCTGCTTAAAAATGTTTCACCAGGAAGTCGAATTATTATCTCGGGCGTATGGTACAGAAAGACGTCATTTGGGGAATATGGCGCATCTTATTTAAATGACTCACTGTATTTTGTAGATCCAGAGAATACGGAAGTGCAGAACACAAACATTGAGGATGAGGTCACTTTCGAAGTATTCTATTAGGAAAAAAAGAGGAATCTCGAGAGAAAAGCTGTCCGAGTATTTAATTCAATTTAGTTCGGAATACAGCATTGAAAAAAGTAAAAGGTTGCAACCATTTAGTTTTATTACAGTTTACTAATCCTTGAACATTTATAAAATCATTTTGAAGTATGTTGTTTTTAACGTTTTAATAAGTTTTCAATTTAATTAACTTAGTTTTCAAAACACCGTATAACACGCATTTACCAAATAAACAATTGACGTCATATTACGCATAAAACAGTATTTATAGTAAGAAAATATTCATAATATATTATGAAGTACATCTAAACAACAATCGAATTTTTGGCGACATCTATTCGTTTGTAATGTCTATAATGTTAATTTCTGCCCGTCCTAAACTGCTCATAATTTTTGATTTTTCTGGTCGGGTCTGGCCCCACACACGGCTGTAGCTGCTATCACAGTAGTTACGCCACTGTTTCGACACCATGTTAGATATCGTCATTTTCTAGAATATTGTAGTTTCTTTTATTCTAATTATTAAAAATAATTCTTTTACTGCTCCAATTACTCGTTTAGATTTAAGACTTGATGAAAGCAATAATACAAAACCAGATTCATTACCATTTAATCGTGTAGACCAAACAGCTTTAAAACATGATATTGTTAACAACATGGAATCCTAACAGAATTTACATATAATTCAATTAAATTTGTACCATTTTTTTTATTAATATTTGATAAATTTTTAATAATTTTCATTTTATTATTTCCCTAAGGTAAAGTTATTATTCCATCAGATAAAATCCATCTTTTATCGTCATAATTATCCAATGAAGTTTTTAAAGATTTTTCTAAATCAATATTATGTGATGATGATTTAATATTAAGAATTATATCTACTCGGTTTCATAGAGACAATTTTCATAATCTTCAAATTTTATTTTTTTACTTGCACATTTTTTAATTCCTTTATTTCTATTTTCTTCACCCACAAGAAATTACATTGCATATTGTCTAGTCTTATACAACATAAATCTAATATTAGGTTATTTGGTTTTTCATAGTTAAAAGAAAATAGTGGCGTACTGCAGTACGACCATCTGTGGTACGCTCTCCTACCCCATTAGAATTTTTTTTTAATTTCTGCAGTAGGCGAAAAGCTATTAATCGTAAATTACATAATATTTTTCTGACTATAGTGAGGGATGTCTCTTTAGTCCCAGGTTTTTTGAATACAAAATCCAATCCTAGTTAAAAAGTCATAGATTTTTCTGACTATATTGAATTTTAGTAAATTTAGTACTAACCAAATCATTTTAAATCTAGCGTACCAGAAAGGGATATCTCCCGTTTGAAGATATATCCATGCGCAAGATTGAGATTGAAATTTAAAAGTGTGCAGAGTAAAAAATGTTATTTAAAGTGGTGTAAATTGAAATTGTTTCATTAAAATAGTATTGTGTTGGGTTGTTCGATTTGCTTAATAAAAGGACACTAAATAGTCAGACAACGATTCAGACTTGCACAAAATATCCAAAATTTTATTTAATTTACTTGGTTTTTAGATATTTTATAGTGCAATGTTTGTGATATTTAGAAAATAAGAATTAAGATCATATTTAAATGGGGTAGAATAGAGAGAAATAGTCATTTTTACGATGACTCAAATCTTGCAGGTGACCTGGCGCATAATCTACTAGTAATAGCGCCTTGAAGTCTCAATTATTGTGCTTTAAATAAAGTTTCTACCTCTGGAACAAAACAATTTAAAAACAAATTTCTAAATAAATCTGCAGTTACTAGGGTGGAAACCCGGTTTTAAATTCCCGGGAATTTCCCTGTTCCGAATTTCTAGTTCGGGTACCAGTGCCGAAGAATATTTCCCTGTGTCAATATATACTTCGAAAATCTTAATTTTGATCAATGGAAACAGAAAATGAAACGTTTCAAAACGTTTTCAAGATTCTCGATAGCTACACCCACAAACTCTGATTCCAAACAGTGATAATTAAGTGTGACTCTAATTGTGGTGTGATCCAAATATCTTTATGATGTTAATAATTAATTGTTATGTTAATTATTGGAATTCTTTATAATTAATTTTTAATTATCATTTACCATGTCAAAAATATCTGTTGTTTAGGAACATTTCGACAGGCTATCGAATAACGAAGCTAAATGCAAGAAATGCATAAAAAGGTGGTTCAACTTTAGGTCTAATAAAACATTGTAAAGCTGTCCATGGTATAGATTTTGAGTGTTAGAACTACCACAAAAAACAAAAACTCTTGAAGATTTCATAAAATTGGACTCAATTGACGAAGAAATCGCTGAATTGGCTTGTAAAGATGGTACAAGCTTCAGAGCAATAGCTAGGAACAAATTTATTCAAAAGAATTTGAAAATAAGTACGATAAACAGATTCCTAGATCCCATTCCAGTGTAAAAGATTCTTTTTTGACATTTTATAACAATAAAAAAGTAGAGCTAGCAGAATATTTTATAACTGAAATAGCGAAATGTAAGCGATATTCTCTGACTATTGACGAATATACTTCAAAGCAGAATAGACGATACGTGAATATAAATGTACATGGAGTAAATATTTACTGGAATTTAGTCTTGTAAGAATTAAAGGATCATTGGATAGTTTAGCTGCAATTGACATAATGAAGATAAAATTAAATGAAATTAATTCTGTTTTAAACAGAGGTATTGTAGTTTGTACTACTGGTGGCGCACTTGTAATGCTGCAATTCGGACGATTAATTAATCCTATACATCACCAATGTTTTACACATGGAATAAATTTGAGTATTTGTGATGTTTTATATGAAAATTGTTTTGAATCAGTTCATTCAAATGAAAATATTGAAGAATGTGCAACTGCAGATGATGTTGATGATCTTGATGATGATCTTGATGAGGAACAAGAAGAAAATGTTGTTGAAATTACCCAGCCGAACATCGAACGTGAACTTCGTAGCAATTACGATATTTTCATAAAGAAAGTACGTCAAATCTGTCGCATATTTAGGAAATCACCAGTTTAAAATGATTATTTACAAAATTTTGTTATTGACAAATTTAATGGGCAACGCTTAAATCTCATTTTGGACGTGAAGACAAGATGAAATAGTATGTTTCATTTTTTGGAACGATTTCTTAAGTTAAAATAATGCATTCCTCCAACATTGATAGAAATTCGCTATGAAGATTCTGTGTCTGATATTGAGTGGAACGAAATAAAACTAATTGTAGATGTGTTGAAACCTTTAGAAGTCGTCATTAAAGAGCTCTTCTTCGAAAATTCGTCTTTGTTGAAAGCAAAGTCATCATTTATATTCTTTTTGAATATACTAAAGGACAAAAGCGGCATGCTTAGCAATGCTCTGGCACAAACTGTAACTAATCGTTTCCTTAGTCGAAGACAAAATGAAGTGACAGGAATGATCCAGTATCTTCATACTCCTTCCTTCGAACAAAGTATCTATTTCCCAGCTCTTTCCCGTAAGGCATTGAAAACCTTTGATATGTAAATTTTTAGAAGACTAATACTGATATTGATACTGAAAGTGACAATGAAGAAGTGGTGGAAGATGTCCTGGTTGATGAAGGGAATCGATATGAAGATCCACTTGTGCAGCAATATTATAATGAATTCAATAAATTTAAAGAGTGCCAACTAGAAAAAACTCACCTGGACTTGATGCTGAAAAAGAATTCAAATTATTTCAAGGAATTGGAACCAAGACTGAAAAACTCGATCGTTTGTGTTTAGTCCTTTTAACCATAAAACCGACAAGCGTTCAATCAGAACGGTAATTTTCGCTTGTTGGTCTTTTTCTCTCAAAAATTTGATCTCAACTTTCAGATGATAAATGTATTTATATTAAGCCTTGATATATTCATATAGTATATATAATATACACAGTTTATTTACGAGACCAAATAATTTTAACTTACAGTACAGTATATTTAAATTTTTAATTTAGTCCATTTTTCCCAGGAATTTCCGGTTCAAAAATTTAGCGTCGGTACTTTCCCGGTTCTTGAATTCCAGTACTGGTGTCCACCCTAGCAGTTACCAAAACTTTTGAATTTGCTTTCCAATATACTGGTAAAGTGTTTTTATTTATGCCTTTAAGTGCAGTGGGATTCAAAGATCTATAAATTAGCATGGGTTTTGTTATATAATCCCCCGAGGCATTACTGCATAAAAGTATCGTTACACGATTTTTTGATACCTTAAATCCGGGTGCAATTTTTTCAATTCTTGATATAAATGTTTTATAGGGCTTCATGATCTGCCGATGCAATGTCACCTTGAATTTTTATATTGTGATGTGAAAACCACTTTTAGAATTTCTCAAGTCAGCCTTTACTGGCTAGAAAATCTGGTTTCACAGAAGATTCTCGATTTTGTTTAAGATAGTTATAGATTTTAAGAGCTTTTTGCCTAATTATATTACTATCCAATGGAATCCTTTTCTGGCAGCTATCATCAATCCAAATGCTAAGTGCTTTCTCCATTTTTTCAATTATTGGCAGACCGGGACGAGATGAATACTTTGAGGATTCCGAAAATCCTGCAGCAACAGAACACCTAATTTCCTTTTCTTTTTTTTGATCGTACGGAGTGTTGCCTCACTTAAATTTAGGGTTTAGGCAATGTGTGATTCTTTTTCTCCTTTTAACAACCGATCTAAAATTTGTATTTTTATTTCTAAAGAAATAAACTTTCGCTTCCAAGTTGTTTTTTTATTCTCACCAGACATTGTTTATAGGCCTGAAAATTATTTTTCAAAAAATAGTTTTATTTGAATTACCTTACCTGAAAAAAATTAATAAAATCGATATCTTGTAAATAAAGTTATTAAATATTTTTGTTTCCTATTTCACAAGTCTACACAATTTTTTTTTTATTTTACAAGAAAATATGGTTTGCAAACTTGCTATGGTCTTCACAAAATGACAAAATATATACACAAAAAATAAATAAGACTTGTATTTTTGAAATAATAAAATCTGGGTATTCCACGAATTGTATTTTATTTCAATAATATAATGTTCTAAAAATATAAAAATCGTGTTGTAGAAGAACCGTGTTATAAGAGGTTTTCGGGAATTTTTTATCGTGTTGTAGGAGGGATACCCGTAATTACATCTTGTTTCTTTTTACGATTTCCTATATATCACCTCATACAGACAATGTAAACAAAATAAATTCTCAATTGTTTTTTAAATTTGAAAATAATTTTATCTGATTTTCTTAACCCTATTAACACTAGGTTGTGACTTTGAATCACATTTTGTTTTAATTACTAGATATTATACACAAATACATTGATGTTTCCAAATGATAACAATGTATTCTATCATTTATAAATTCTTCGCAAAAAATCTAAAAATAATAGATGCAGGAGTAAGAAAGCAAGGGTTATATGATTATGATGAATTCTGGGATCCATTATTTGGCTGCTCAATCTATCGTGCATGTATGTCAAAAAACAGATTTGCAGCATTATCTCGTCATTTACGATTTGACGACCAATCATCTCGATCGGCACGTAGAGATCAAGACAAATTTGCACCAATTAGGGATATTTGGGATCTCATCAACAAAAATTTGAGAAAGTTTTATATCCCAGGTGAAAATTTAACAATCGATGAGCAATTGGTCCCGTTTAGAGGTAGAGCTCAATTCCGACAATATATGCCCTCCAAACCAGATAAATACGGAATGAAGATTTGGTGGATATGTGATAGTAAGACTAGTTATCCTTTATTTGGTATACCCTACCTTGGCCAAGGACAAGCTGGTCGCGCAGTAAATTAGTGTAGAACCGTCGTTGAACTATTGTGTGAACCATTTCAGCGATCAAATAGAAATATCACATTCGACAATTATTTTACAAGTTACGAACTTGCAAATTGCTTATTATCCAAGGGCCTTACACGTGTAGGTACTTTACGAAAGAACAAAATATGTATACCACCAAATTTCCTTCCAAATAGAGGAAGAGAAGTTGAAAGTAACATTTTGTTTTCACAAAAAAGACGCTAGTCAGTTACGTACCAAAAAAAATCGTGCTGTCGTTTTGCTATCCACAATGCACCACAATTCTGTAGTAGACAGCACAAATAAAAATAAGTCTGAAGTAAACTTATATTATAATAGTACAAAAGGTGGGGTTGATACGTTGGACCAAAAGTGTCATGCTTTTTCGGTCAAACGTAAAACGAAATTTTGGAAAATTCTTCTCATATTCTAGTGGTTGATAAAACCGTCCCAGAAAAAAATATGCGCCGAGTATTTAACTATTGTCCATCAGCAAAAGGTCGAGCTTCCAAACAATGTTGTGGTGCATGTGGAAAAAATGTATGCAATGAACATTCGTAAAAAATCGTCGTTTGCAAAACATGTATAAATAAATGATTACTTTTTTATTTTATTTTTTATATAAATACTTGTATAATATAATATTTTTGTTAAAAGAATTTTTTGTCCAATACTCCTTATGCGTATTTTTAAAATATAATTTTACTAATATAACTACATGCATTTTCAATATATGTCTTAAAGTCACATCGTGGCGTTTTACGTAAGTATATCAACCTGGTAATAATAGGGTTAACAAAGTAAGATCGAAGTATAATAAATAGTACAAATGTAAAATTGATTAATTTTCAAAACTAAATCGCAACCAATCAAAATTCAGCAAACAATTTCAAGTAATTTGATTATTTTCAAATTGTAAATGGGCTTAACAACGATTACCATTCCGAGAATTTTATTATTTATATTTCTAATTGCAATCATTTGCAGTATAATTTCTGTCTCTACAGATTCAGATTTATTTAAAAAATGGAGTAATATGGTTTTATTTCATATGTTGTGAATGAACTTCGTTTTTTAGATAATGATAGACGAAAAGCCTATGCCGCATTTCTAGTAATTTCAATCATTACTTTGATATTTGTAATAATTCTGGAGATTTTGACATCATTTATTGAATCTTTTAAAAATAATCGGATTCTGAAAATGCTTTCTGTTGCTGCTATGATTTTAACAGGTAGAAAATATTTCTGTTATTGAAAATCAAACTGAAATATTTTAGGAATAAGTCTAGTAATTGCTTGTGCTGTGGTCAGTGAAGGCAATATTCCATACGGATGGACGGTGGCCGCTTGCACTCTGGTTATGGAAGCTCTTGTGATTTCATTCTTTCACCAGTTCTTAATGTGAATCAAATTGGTGAATAATATATTTTGATTTTAAATTCCTATAACTGATTGGTATGGTTTGTTTATATGCTTGTTTGTGAAATATTTTTTGAAACAACGACAATTCTAAGCTTTAATAATTTATAGAAAATAAAAGTGTATTTTATTTCTATTCCACTGGTTTTATTTTTTCAATAATTTGGTTCTTTTCTGTTATTCCCAACCCCTGACTTCAGTAAATCTTTAATAACTTGAGATTAACAATAAAAATATATTCAAATTTTCACTCAAATGCAGAACCACGCAAAATACTTTCAAAACTATATTTACCTTGTATATATACATTTTTTCGCCACGGGGAGTATGTTCTCATTTTTGCATTTTATTCAAGTATTTTGATTTATTGTTTTAATGCCAGCAAATTTTAGGCTTTGATTGATTTTCAGGAGAATACATGCTCTAAAGTTTGGAAGCTGATCAAGATCCTGGCAGTAATTGGACGCATGCGTTTTTTCATGATTAATATTAATTGTTTGGACAATCGACTTGGATCTAGAGATTTGAAAAAACGTGAGAATCATTACATTGATTATGGTTGGATAATTCCAACAAACTCGTGATTACAAAACTAATGACTAAAGAAATAAGACATGTTCAACGAGCTAAAACACTTTTCCACTACTATAAAATATGTTCACCTTTTAGTGCCTAACAGTAGTTAAAATTTTTGTCGTTATTTTCTTCCATAATTTAGTCATTTAAGTATAATTCTACCGATCCTGTCTGTCAGCACTTGTAGAGAACAAATATCGTTGGGACTAGTGCGCAGCTGTGAAATGATATACACATCTGTCGTGACTATTGACGCAGGCGCTGTAGTGTGTTTGTTGTAGCACATGTGTAAAATTTTGTTTGAAAAGTTTGGACCCTAATTTTAGGCACTAATAGAAAACGTCAAAAATTCAATTATATATAATTTGAAATGTGTCCATTGGTCACATGTCGGTCGTTTAAGGGTTAAACAGATTTTAAAGTATCTCAGGATTTAAATAGCAAAGACTTTGGTGAAACCTCGGATAATAAAGTGAAAAAAGTATCAATGGTAATTCTATTTTTCTAGGAAGTTTCAGTAGTCAGAAGATTAAATAATACATAAATTAATAACTATAAACTTAAACAAGAAGTATTAAATGAACACGACCCTGCATTGCGGGGGCCCAAAATTATTACTAAAAAAATATTTACAATCATTTTCTGAAACTTTTTTCCCGCAGTTATATTTGCCTACAAACATAAAAATATCATTGAATAGCGGCTGCTGTGAATAACTATGTATTAAACTTTAACCGAAAAATTTAAGTGGAAATATTTTACATTGCGTGGGGGCCCAAATTTTGAAGTTCCACCACTGTAAACGAACACTTTATATATTAAGAATATTCCAGTTTGTTGGATCTCAAGAATTATACTTGCTAAGCACTCTCACATTTGTTTTTTAATCTCAAGATTTCGAATTTTAATTTCGATGATTCACCATTTATGAGAATTATTTTCATTTCTACTTCATTTATTCAATTTTATTAATGGTTTAACAAGTTAGTTTTTTTAATTTAAATTTTAAGGCTTGAATTTTGATTTTATATAATTATGAGATCATTATTCAAGCTCCTAAATATTACTTGCAGTCAGCATTTATAATATAAAATATTGATAATTAAATTTCAGGTGTTTTTAGGAATTTTATGACATTTTATGAATTTATTTGAATTATTTCAATAAAATGTAAGTTAGATATTATTTTAACTATAAATAAATAAAATAATCACCAAACACATTAATTTTTTAAGACATTTAGGAAAGAAGCGGCGTATATGGATAAAATAATTTTTTAAGTTTTTGTAATCTTCTTTCTCCAGCATTGATAAGACGAATTTTGTCATATTTTGTAATTCTATGAAAATATTATTTTTTTAAACATGTTATTAAAATTTACGATTTTCGAATTTTTTCCTGCAATTCCAAAGATGTCGATGGAACTTGTTGAATATTATAAATGCTACTTTCACACAAAGGTGTTTGACAAGAAATATCTGATATGCTGTAAAATATTTTAATTATTTGTAATTAAATGAAAAAATTCTTATATTGTCAGATCTTCACCTTCGCCAAAAGGAAGTGTTTCCAAAGAAATATTAACTTCAAAAATATTTTATAAATAGATCTTACGATGTTTTGTCGTCTTTTTCTCGAAAACTCAAAGTAGAGTTGATTGATTGAAAATCCAAATTTTTTTCCGCCATGAATTTTAATATATTAAAAATAATAATATGTTAACAATATGTTAATTACTTTTAACAATCGGAATAAAAAACTATATTAAATTTGCGTGTATTTTATATTATGTGTACTGTGTTTGTATGTAAAATTATTTTTCTGTCACTTTCTCAATTCCTATAATAAAACTTTAACTTTCGGAACATTAAATTTTTGCACACAGGTAAGTTTGTGTGTTCCTATATTATAATTTTATCGATTTTTTTAGATTATAGAAACTTTTAACTTTCGGAATTAAGTGTATTCAGTGCAAACGGGTGTATCCAAATTAATTCATTGCATACAATNGTTTGAAAAGTTTGGACCCTAATTTTAGGCACTAATAGAAAACGTCAAAAATTCAATTATATATAATTTGAAATGTGTCCATTGGTCACATGTCGGTCGTTTAAGGGTTAAACAGATTTTAAAGTATCTCAGGATTTAAATAGCAAAGACTTTGGTGAAACCTCGGATAATAAAGTGAAAAAAGTATCAATGGTAATTCTATTTTTCTAGGAAGTTTCAGTAGTCAGAAGATTAAATAATACATAAATTAATAACTATAAACTTAAACAAGAAGTATTAAATGAACACGACCCTGCATTGCGGGGGCCCAAAATTATTACTAAAAAAATATTTACAATCATTTTCTGAAACTTTTTTCCCGCAGTTATATTTGCCTACAAACATAAAAATATCATTGAATAGCGGCTGCTGTGAATAACTATGTATTAAACTTTAACCGAAAAATTTAAGTGGAAATATTTTACATTGCGTGGGGGCCCAAATTTTGAAGTTCCACCACTGTAAACGAACACTTTATATATTAAGAATATTCCAGTTTGTTGGATCTCAAGAATTATACTTGCTAAGCACTCTCACATTTGTTTTTTAATCTCAAGATTTCGAATTTTAATTTCGATGATTCACCATTTATGAGAATTATTTTCATTTCTACTTCATTTATTCAATTTTATTAATGGTTTAACAAGTTAGTTTTTTTAATTTAAATTTTAAGGCTTGAATTTTGATTTTATATAATTATGAGATCATTATTCAAGCTCCTAAATATTACTTGCAGTCAGCATTTATAATATAAAATATTGATAATTAAATTTCAGGTGTTTTTAGGAATTTTATGACATTTTATGAATTTATTTGAATTATTTCAATAAAATGTAAGTTAGATATTATTTTAACTATAAATAAATAAAATAATCACCAAACACATTAATTTTTTAAGACATTTAGGAAAGAAGCGGCGTATATGGATAAAATAATTTTTTAAGTTTTTGTAATCTTCTTTCTCCAGCATTGATAAGACGAATTTTGTCATATTTTGTAATTCTATGAAAATATTATTTTTTTAAACATGTTATTAAAATTTACGATTTTCGAATTTTTTCCTGCAATTCCAAAGATGTCGATGGAACTTGTTGAATATTATAAATGCTACTTTCACACAAAGGTGTTTGACAAGAAATATCTGATATGCTGTAAAATATTTTAATTATTTGTAATTAAATGAAAAAATTCTTATATTGTCAGATCTTCACCTTCGCCAAAAGGAAGTGTTTCCAAAGAAATATTAACTTCAAAAATATTTTATAAATAGATCTTACGATGTTTTGTCGTCTTTTTCTCGAAAACTCAAAGTAGAGTTGATTGATTGAAAATCCAAATTTTTTTCCGCCATGAATTTTAATATATTAAAAATAATAATATGTTAACAATATGTTAATTACTTTTAACAATCGGAATAAAAAACTATATTAAATTTGCGTGTATTTTATATTATGTGTGCTGTGTTTGTATGTAAAATTATTTTTCTGTCACTTTCTCAATTCCTATAATAAAACTTTAACTTTCGGAACATTAAATTTTTGCACACAGGTAAGTTTGTGTGTTCCTATATTATAATTTTATCGATTTTTTTAGATTATAGAAACTTTTAACTTTCGGAATTAAGTGTATTCAGTGCAAACGGGTGTATCCAAATTAATTCATGGTGTGAGGAGTTAAAATTAAAATACTAAATTAAATTAGTTCATGATTAAAATTTGTAAAGTTTTAATTGAAACTTAAATTATTTTAAGATATTAAAATTGAAATGATAATTGAAATTTTAAAATTAAATAATTTTTAATAAAATTGAAATTCAAGTATGAATGCGATGGTATGTTGATATTTGGTTGAAATTAAAATTTAGAAAATGTCCCAAGAATATTTGTTTATATAATCAGATTTAATGAAATATAATTTTGGATTTAATAGTCTTAGTAATTTATTTTGACGACCGAAGAATTAAATGTTATAGCTTCTAACATGGCGACCACGCCAGGACTTTGATTGAAGAATATGAGACCGCAGAAGGTAAAACCGTTGAACTGAAATTAAGAGCAGCTTTTCATCGACCAACGTCATTGATTGATGACTTAAGAGAAGCCTTGAACTACGAGCAAGGTAACGAATCAGCGGAAATATTTATAGAGAAAATATCAAAAATGACTAAAAAATTGGCCTCACACACTTGGAATGAGGAAGAAATTCAGAAATGTTTATTGACACATTGTGTAAGAGATAAAGAAGTCAGGAAAGAAATCGAAATGAAAGATCTCAAAACGGCGGAACAAATTAAAGAAACTATAAAGAAGATAGAAAAAGTTAACAAGGTTATTGAACAAGTAAACACGGTGAGATCAATACGACCTACAACTGGGGGAAGAACTTATAGAGATGTAGTACAAGTTGGAGCCACGAAGAGAGAAATCAACGAATGGAAACCAGAGACAATAGTTAAAGTGATAGAATGCTGGACGTGTCAAAAACCGGGACACAGTAGCAGAGAATGTAATATAAAAAGAAGATTTCAATGTTATGCATGTGGTGTTGAAGGTCACATACGAAGAGAATGCCCAACAATCAAATGTCATAGATGCAATGCACGAGGACACAAAGAAAGAGAGTGCTACACAAATATGGAAAGACGAAATCAAGGAAGAGATCGAGACCAAAGGAAGATGTCAGGAGGAAGAATTCAAAGAAATACCTATCAACAAAGGGAAGATATGTATCAATCAAGGAACGTACATCAAAGACAATGGGGAAACCAACAATATAACAGAAAAGATATTGCAGCTATCGAGTCTGATGATGAGATGATGAATACAAAACAGTCAAGCCAGCCAGACGAGTATAACAGGGAGAATGACCCAAACGAGCACGCTCCGTCAAACGGGACATTGATCGGAGCAATTTACTAAGTAATATTGATTTCAACCAAAGAATGAATGCTAACGGTATGTGTAATTTAAGTATGTATGATGATTGTATGATTGATAAAGATTGTAGTGTTTTTGAACGTGATATTAATAATAATAGTAGTGTAGAAATTAAAAAGTCGAATGATAAGGAAATTCAGAAAAAATTTAAAGAGGAGTGTAAAGTAAATGAATTAGTAAAACACGAGGAAAGAACTATAGAGAAAATTTACAAATTCCTCAAGAAAAATGGAGACGTGTGTATTAATGAAATTGTAGAAGATACTAGAGAGCAGAATATTTTGTCAGTAGAAGAACAAAAAAGTCCAGTAATAACATATAATATAATGCAAGGTAGACCGAGTACAACCCTGGATATCCAAGGGCGGAAAGTAGATTGTTTATTGGATAGAGGAGCGCGAATTAATGTGATGGCTAAATCTGTAATTGATCGATTAGAAAATATCGAAATATTAGAAACAAGGGAATCGCTAAGATGTGCAAACAACAGTAGATTAGAAACTATGGGTAAAATAAACATCAATGTTAAAATGGGCAGTATTGAAAGAAATGTAACATTCATTATAGTAAAGAATTTAATACCAGAAATTATTGGAGGAGTAGAACTACAAAGGTTATTTGGTATAGAATTGAAATGTATACTAGAAGAACATGGAAAACGTAGTGATTTCATTTGCGAAATAGAAGCTAGATTTGGGCGGATTATAACAGATGAAGAAAGATTACGTCATGCCATCGACGTTTTAAAAGTTACCGGAAATAAGAGACTGCTAGAAATATTTCAGGCAAACAAGAATGTTTTTATGGCAGATAAATGGGACATTGGGTGTACCAATCTGATAAAACATAAGATCATCACGAAAGGAGAGCCAATAATGATTAAACCGAGACGTCAGCCAATAAATTTGGAAAACAAGATTGAGGAAGCAATAAAAAATCTAGAAAACAACGGAATAATTAGGAAGTGTAATTCACCGTGGAACACACCTTTAGTTTGTGTATGGAAGAAAGAGAAAAAAGACATCAGGCTTTGTCTAGACTTCAGACAATTAAACAAGATAACAGAAAGACAAGCATTTCCAATGCCAAATGTAGATGAAATTTTAGACATCCTACACGGATCCAGATATTTTAGCTCAATCGACTTGGGAAATGCTTATTACCAAGTGAAGTTAGATAAAGAATCTCAAGAGAAAACAGCATTCTCAACAAAAGAAGGACAGTTCTGTTTTAACAGGATGCCGTTCGGTATTGCAGCGGCACCAGGAACATTTCAAGAATTAATGACGAAAGTATTGAAAGATTTGTGGAAAGATGGAGTGATGGTATATTTAGACGACATCCTAATATTCACAAAGACAGAAGAAGACCATTATAACATATTTGGAAAAGTCCTAGGGAAGATCGCAACAGCAGGACTAAGATTGAACCCCGAAAAATGTCAAATATTTAGAAAAGAAGTGAAGTTTCTGGGACACATAATAAATAAAGACGGCATACAAACAGATAATACTAAGATAGAAGCAATACAATCATTTCAAAAACCAAAATGTGTGAAGAATCTGAGGAGCATTCTGGGTATCTGTAACTATTATCGACGGTTCATAAAAGACTATGCAAAGAAGGCAAGAGCACTAGAAAGCATATGCGGAAAAAACAATGACAAAATAAGATGGACAGAGATGTGTGAAAAGGCTTTCAGGGAAATGAAAGAAGCATTGATAACCGCCCCAGTATTGGTATTTCCAGATTTCAGAAAAGAATTTATATTAGACACAGACGCGAGCTTCGATACTATTGGAGCAGTTCTTTCGCAAAAGGATGAAAAAGGACATGAACATGTCATTGCATATGGTTCACATGCGATGAGCAGCCACGAAAAAGGATACTGCATTACCAGAAAAGAATTATTGGCAATATACTATTTTTGTAAACATTTCAACCAGTACTTATATGGTAAGAGATTCGTACTGAGAACGGACCATAAAGCTATTACGTTTATGGTAACAACGAAGAAACCAATAACTGCTCAATTCCAGACATGGATCAACTATTTAAGCAGCCTGGATATTAAAATGGAATACAGGAAAGGAACAAGCCATACAAACTCGGATATGCTATCCAGGAAAACATGCGGAACATGTGTACAGTGTATGATGGAACACGGAGACGCAAAAACCGGCAAAATTAAAACCAGAATATTAACAGTAACAGCAGAAGGCGGATATAACAAGTGGCAAAATGACAATATGGAGGTCCAAGAAATAAAGAATAAGTTAGAAAATAAAGATTGTAAGTTCATAATGGAAAACAACACGGTACTAACTAAGCAAGGTAAAATATGGATACCGTCAGATAATAGACAGAGGATGATAAAAGAAGTACACGTATTGCTGTGCCATGCAGGTGCACAGAAAGTAACAAAATATATCCAGAATAACTGCGACATGGAAAATTTAGCAACGGAAGTAAAAAAGGTAATTGAGAACTGCGAAAGATGTCAGAAAATGAAAACGATAACAACCAAGACAAAGGAGGAAACTCAAACAATAAAGAGTACAGAACCATTCGAGAAGATATATATGGATATATGTGGGCCATTGAAAGAAACGTTCAACAAAAAGAAAAATATTTGCGGAATCATTGACCACTATAGTAAATACATCTCATTAACGGCCATAAACAAGCAAGACGAAAAAACAATTAGTGAGACGTTATTAAATAAATGGATATTAAAGTTTGGAGCTCCAAAAGAACTTCATGTAGATTGTGGGAAGAACTTTGAAGCAAGAAGTATAAAAGAACTAGCAAAGGCAGCTGGCATTGAATTAATTTTCTCAAGCCCATATCACCATAACACGAATGGTATTATTGAAAGACAATTCAGAACAATCAGAGAGTATATTAACGCGTCATTGAATGAAGGAGGAAGGAAAAACTGGGCTGATATAGTGCCAGAAATAGAATATACGTTAAATGCAACAGTTCAAAAAACAACGGGAGTAAGCCCAGCAGAGATTATATTTGGGAGGAAAATCGACAGAATGAAATGGTACTCGAATAAAGAAATAAATAGAGAAGATATGGAAAAGAGAATAGAGGATAAAACACTAAAACCAAAAATAAGCAAAACAGTGAGAGATTTTGAAATGGAAGATGTGGTCTTGATCAAACAAGAAATTCGAAATAAAGACGATGCAAGGTGGGAAGGGCCGTACAAAGTGATAAAGAAAATACATGAACGGAGCTACTTACTTAAAGATCAAAATGGAAAGATGGTAGTCAGAAATGTTGAGAAGATCAAACATTTTAAAAAAGGGGGATGTGAGGAGTTAAAATTAAAATACTAAATTAAATTAGTTCATGATTAAAATTTGTAAAGTTTTAATTGAAACTTAAATTATTTTAAGATATTAAAATTGAAATGATAATTGAAATTTTAAAATTAAATAATTTTTAATAAAATTGAAATTCAAGTATGAATGCGATGGTATGTTGATATTTGGTTGAAATTAAAATTTAGAAAATGTCCCAAGAATATTTGTTTATATAATCAGATTTAATGAAATATAATTTTGGATTTAATAGTCTTAGTAATTTATTTTGATGACCGAAGAATTAAATGTTATAGCTTCTAACACATGGCATACAATGTTATACTGTCGCATAGTTGTAACTCGATTAACCTTAACATGTTTTGTAAGTCCCTTGGATTTCGAGTTAAGCAGGTTTCACTACATGTTAAATTTTACTCATTCTCACATTGGTTAATTACATAAAATTTAATAAGTTGACTGAGTTCGTTTTTTAGTGCACCAATTTTGATACAATCTAAAGACTTCGTTATTTTCAATTTTATTGTTTTTAAATACAAATTATACTTAATGATTTGACAAAAAATATGTAATGTACCAGAGATAGGACAACTGACCGCAGATATTTTACAGCGCTTTACAGAATAGTCTGTGTACTTGATCTACGAGCTTATTTGCAAAAACAGATTAAAAACTTATAAAAAGTTGTGCTAAAAGATTCACACTCGAAATTTTGAATTTGTTTAACACGTTTATCTCAGGGTTAGTTGTACATAACTGACCACCAAATTGTTAGGTGATTAATTTCAAAAAGAATTTAATGTTTATTAATGTAATGGTATGGAACTGTTTGGATCACATAAATGTATGTAACACAATTTAAATGTACAGGAATTCGGATGAAAATGTAATAACAAAATTAAAAACTAATTAATTAAATTAAATCAGCTTGATAGGCACAATAGTGGCAACACTATTTCAGCTGGAGTGTTCTTAATTGTTTTTTGGTACGTTGAATTCATCATAAATTTCACCTCAGGAAAAACTTCAACCCGTTATTTATGCCTTTTGTCCTGAAGTGTTAACTGTATTGCATCTCTAATAGTTCGGAATTGTCTCTGATGATATGGACTTCATTATTTTATTTCAATATTATGGTCTTCTGCAACCTCCCTTACTCTTTTTGATTCAAATGAATTCCATTTGTCACAATTAATTATCATTTGGCAGCCAAATTTTATTATCCACTCTTCTTTGAGTATTTGAGTTTATTTTTTAAAATATTCTTCGCCATTTTTTCGATTTTTGAACAACGTGCTATTTCCAGCGTAACCCAGAATACAAACAATACCTTACCACTTGATACCCCGTGAACGATCAACGTTGTTGATGTATCAAGTGGTTGAGTGCTCGCAAAAAGTGAACGCGGTAATTGCACTAAAAAAATTGTCGGGCACTCTTTTGGTCCACAGACTGCCGTTAGAAGACTTGTGTCCGATTTTGCCTGGCCTCTTATTAGATTGTCTTCCCAACACCACGACTCGTTTATCACGTTCATCCCACACGCACATTACCCTTATCAGTTCATGCATACATACATACACATTTCTGAGCTACTTTCTAGTGGAAATCAACAACAATTTATTTGAACATATAAGACATATAAGACATAGCATATAAGACACGTTGATTTCGCGTCCATTTCCTTCTGCTGGATTCTGTCGGCTATTCGGAGTTTCTTCAACCTCTCTGGGTTGTCGCGGCCCATTCACTTGCGTTTAGGCTTACTCGGTTGAGCCGGTAGGTAAATTGCGGCGAGTTCTGTTGGGAGAGGTCGGATCTGCTCGGCCACTTCCCGATCTATAACCTTCTGGTGGAGTTGAGTCTCCAACGCTCGCACTTGATTTTTCAGTGCACGAATCTTGACTTGATCTTGCGCACTCTGGAGTTGAAGTTGTTGTATGAGAGTTAGCCGCTTTCTCATTTCGGTGGAGCTGAACCAGGTGCTCTTGAGCTCCCGACACCGCCCCTTGAACTTAGTTATACGGGTCTGAAGCTTCTCAACTTGTTGGTGCGCCTGCTCCAGGTCCTTACGCAGATTTTCCATGAGTTCGAACACTGAAAAATAATAACATACATGAAGCTCTCATTAATGAATACTGCTGTCTCATCAAAGTGATTCACTGATTAAAATTGTGTCGCCCTCGACAAGTATTTTCCCTTTGGACCTGTCTCGGTTTATTCCGTAGAAATTTTACACTAGCCCCTTCCAAATCCATTGTAACCAATGTACTCGGGGAAACAACAAACGTCTTAGTGTATCCTCTACACGTTATTGCACTACGGCAGGAGATTTAATCACAATTTATTTAAATCATCCCTTATCCCGACGAATAAATATAATTATAGAAAGTAATATCGTCGCCCAGTTATAAATGAACATCTTCATGAATTATAGTGAAAATTAACCAAACTTTATTACAATCATTATCAATACAAATACAAAATAAAAACACAATAAATACTAGTGTCACCCAATTGGAAGCTAACATCGTCATCACTAAAAAAATATTCCGACAAGATAACCAATGTCTCAAAGGAAGAGTGTTGAGTAATCCCAATACTTGTGGGAGGTCCTCAATGGCGTGATCACAACCCATCGAGGGTCTTGGATCCCTGGTATGCTGTGGTGGCCGACTCCGTTTCCTCGGAGTTGCTGACGGGGTTGTCGGATTCGAATCCCGGTCATCAGCGACCTGATTAAAGTTTTGCAGATAGCTAAGATTTGGCTGGAATTGGATCGGAGAGCTACTCCGTCAGAGTTCACTCTGTAGTCGGCTCACCGCAACTTCTACCTGGGAGATGGCTTGCATACGGGGTTCCAAACCCGTGTTCCGGTATGCTTCTGTCTTGACCCAGGTCCGGGCTCCTGGTCCCCACCCTGTTTGGACGACTGGGCCAAGGTCCTATAATTCTCCATTCATCCAAGAGTGAATATGATACTATTTTGCATCTTGTCCTGTGTCGGGAGACTAGCTCGAGTTGCGGTTCCTCCCCACCTTGGACTTCCATTTGATATCGGTGCGTTGACGGTGAGTTGGTCTTATATCGATTTAACTGTGTTCGGTCGGTTGATATTCTGAAATTAGGACCAATATTGAAGTAACAATTTATCTGATATCGTTCCACCACAGTCACAAGTAGCACGCAACATGACACTCATACATAACATACAACACATATATAACACGCATCATTCTTTTCAGTGGAATCATCTTTTAACGGAATTTGTATTGGTAATTATTTCGTGTTTTGAAATAAATATTTTACTAACCCGACTTTGTTTTCATATTAAATAGACCTATATAGTCACCAGTGCAACGTTGGGAATCTCAAATAGTGAGACCTCAACATTTGGTGACCGAACCGGGACTTAAAAATTAAATATTTCTATTTGGGAATAGGAATTGCGATCAGAGGATTAATATAGTCATATCGGAAATATTTATATTAATATTTGGACCAATAATCGAATAATCAAAATCAAGTAATTATAAAATAAAGAACTAGTGACAATCTTTTATCTAAAATAGAAAACCTACCCGAAATAATATATAATCTGAGAAATAGAGTAATATATAGAATGAATAATAATAATCATAACAATAACTTTAATAAAGTTTTACCTGTTGATTCATATAAGGGAGAACCCGAAAGATTCGATGACTTCTTCAACGAAATTGCTCAATACGCAGAAGCTTGCGGCTGGACGCAAGATGAGTTAAAAACGAATACCACTATATTTAAAAGGTTATGCATTAGAAGCTTATAATAATTTAAAGTATAGAGGAGATACATTTAAATACCTTGTTCATAATTTGAGTGGAAATTGTAATAGACATTGACTTACAAAAAATTAATGTGCAAAAATTTAGAAATAGATACCAAGGTGCGAGAGAGTCAGTTGGTGAATATGTGTATACTATAACAGAGTTAGCAAAAAAAGCATTTGATGTGGGAGAGCACATCCCAAAGTTAATTGAATATCAATTTTGGAAAGGAATCAAAAAATATTTGTATAAAACCTTGATTATGGTAGGATATTGTAATTTAAACGAGTTAGTTCAGAAAGCGAAGCGCATTGAAGCGATATAAAGGGATAGATTTAGTTTAGAGATCGACGCAGTTGAAATAAAAAAAACCAATGAAGGAAAAGCTTGAGTTGGAAAATAAAGATGATAATATCCCTTGGGAGGAGATGAAGCAACTATATCTGAATTTTGTAAAAAATAGACGGAAATTGAGTCCGAGTCCGAGTAGAAATCAATCACCCGAAAACAGGCGAAGATTTGATAGTCCAATGAACAGAAATTTCTGGAATCTAAATAATGTTAATCGAAATACTTTGACAATCGTTCTAACTATAACAGAGTTAACAGAGATAGTCGTTTCGAATATAATAGAAATCGTTTTAACAATAGAGATAATCGAGTTGAGAACAGAAACAGTTCTAATAGGGATAATTTTTTTGATGACAATAGAAATAATCGTTCCGAATATAGAGACAATAGGATATCACTTTTGTACAGAGGTGAACAAAGTTAAGCAGGTGGCAAGATCGAATTGGCCTGAGAAGTTATAATTGGATGATAAAATAAAATTGTACTTCAGTGGAATGGAACTTATGAATGAGAAATATATGAGACTATGGGGTTAATGCGATCGATAATAACATTATATCTGCGGTAGTAGAGAAACAAGAGACCTGAAATTGAAACACCGATACCTTCAATAGAAAAAACTATGTACTTGACTATTACGTGCTTTTATTAAAAAAATATTCAGTAAAGCATGCATTCTGAAACCTTTTTTTTAGAAAACTAGCACTGGGTAAAGTTGTACCTACTTATTTAAACTGCTCGACACATATATACCTGAACTATCAAGACTGCCAACAGGACTTACCTCTAATTGAACTAGAAAATTTCTGATACAATAGTGATACATGCTAGGGTCAACCTGTTCGAGTAGAGAATCCCTACCGATCGATGTAAATGACACCTATAACCCATATAAACCGAACTATACATCAGTATCATGTTTACTATTTGAACTCAAAATGGAACAACTGACGAAATGACGTTAGTCACTCAAAAAACGATTTCTATATTCATAAACTTTTACACCATACGAATTAACTTAAATGAAAGTGAAAGATCATAACTACATTAAAATTACAGGAGCAAAACACAAAACATCACTTCTACATTTACAGTAAATTCTGATTTCCGATTCTCACGTCCAGTCGGAAATTTGGGGCATCTAAATCAACATTAAAATACTGGTATGTCGGTACTGGTGGTTGAGATACGACCATTGGAATTGTGCTATCGACAACTGGGGGTTATGGAACTAGAGCGGCCATTTCTGCGAGCCAGCTCGCTTTTGCGAACTATAATGGTTCTACTTGGATTTAGGTTTATGGACACCTGGGTGTTACTGGCTGCGCATAATGAAAGGATGCATTAAGTTCAGGTCCATCATACTCGCTTCTTGAGGGAGTCGGCTTTGGAGGTCCTTGGCAATATAGGACTTATTGAGCATATTATGCTGCCGGCGAATATGGACGCGTTGCACCTTGTTTTCAGTTATTAACTCGTCTCGGCTGCGCTCAATTATGATATTATTGTAGAGCTCGTGTGCTTTGTCGGATAGAGCCACAGACTTCCATCTGGTTGATTTTCTTCTGCTGATGGCTTACTTGCTCTCTTAACTTCTGGATTTCAGCCACAGCGTTGTCACCGACCTTAACTAAATTACCCTTAGAATTGTTGGAACTTTTGGTCATGCTGAAGGATACTTATTAGAGATGCTCGTGTAGCAAATGAAACATAACATAGTACAACAAACAAAAATCTTACTTAATTTACTATTAAAAGGGAAATTACCAAATATCTATTATTCAAAAATGGCAAGTTTATAAGTTTAAAAGTGGTAATATTTAAAACAAAACGTTTTATTATTTACCTAATACTTACTACAAGACTTAAGTACTAATATTTAACCTATACTTTACCAAACTTTCTTTTTAGGGAAAAGGGAAAATTATTTCTCTATATTTTACTTTTATATGGAGTTGAAAAACTTATTTTATTAGTTTTTGTGTTTATTCGTATTAATGGCATAAATGTCTTATTTCCTTAATTAGTCTATTACGGTTTTTAGGTATATATTTATACATTTAACTTATATCAGAAAGTTGAGATTTTATCGGTGTTGTGGATACTTGGATATTTATAATTACTGTGCACAACTTAACTATTGACTGCACTATTCACAATTCTGTTGTTATTAGGAAATTTGTTGAGTTCCCTTGATTCGCATAAAAGGTACGCTGTTTCCCATTTTCTGCACAATTATTAGATATTTTAGCTTTGCTTAGGTTGGTGAATACGATGCTCCAGTTGTTATTCTCGAGGTTTTTGTCAATTATTGCACAAATCGCCATTAAAATCAACAAAAATCAAGAATCGAAATTAATTAGAATTAAAATAATTCGAATTTGTTTTACTGCATCAACGCAGGCGCACATACTTGCACACCAAAAATAGGTATTATATACAGACACAATTCCAGTCACAATTTACTCTTTTATGCCAAAAAATTTGTTTCCATCTTTGCAGAAGGAATATAATAGTAAGATTGAATTGTTATCATTATATGATGATTTGTGATTTTATTATTATTATTAATTATAATTTATATAATGCTTAGGTCATTTTTTTGTTCTTTTTGGGCAGTTGTGACTAGAATCTTTGTGACCAATTTTATACACGAGATCCGATTCAGTCCTGTGCCTAATAAATAACTACTTTCGCTGTTGGGTCCACAACCCTCAACGTTCATTGTAGGTCTACGACCGCACTAGAAGGCTTGACTCTTTCTCCTGCCATTCTTTCACACTGTAATGCAATATTTTCAACTGGTTTCATTTCCCGTAATCGATCAACTGGATAAACTGGTGCTGTTTGCATGAATGATTTTGGTGTACACAATTTTGTAAACGTATCTACGCTACTCGCATTCAACAGTGGTTCTTTTAAGATTTGATACGTTCTCAATGCTTCCTTATTTACTTCACTTAGTTCTTGGTTATCTACATATAACGGTGCACTATCACCATCGTTGTCATTGTCATTGTTCTTGTCCCTTGAAGGAGTTGTACTAGCATAGCTCACTTTTTTTCTTCTTTAATATTCGCGCCTTGAGTATTTCCAACTCCTGATATTGATGATGAGTTATGAAGAATCTTTCCAATAATGGTATGCAGCCAATTACTAGCTTCCACGACCAACCTGTGATCGTGTATAGCCTGTGTGTTGAAAGGACCTGCGATATTATTACTTTGATTACCACACCAATTACATAAATTCCAATCAATCCAGCACACGATTGTCCAATGAACATAAATTTTCCCCAGATCTTTTTTATGGTATTATATGTCGCTTTCTTGTAATGATTTGGAGTAACAGATACTCGTAATTTACCTCCCCACTTCCGCTTGGGAGGATTGCATCTACCATTTCCATTATTATTCTTTCTTTCTTTGATGGAAATAACAAATTTCTACGAGCTTCCTAAATATCTTTGTTCGAGTAAATACCACTTTGCGACAATTTTTCCAACGATGTAAAATTCACCAATATTGTAATTCTGTCAATTCTAAATTTTCCGGTGTCTTTTTTTTCTCGATGATCTGGCAACGCAATCCATGATTCTGGTGTTAGTCTGTATAGTGTTGCCAACAATCTTTTGCATTGTAATACTTTAGGTTTCACGTCCTCTTCCAGCAAGATTCGTGTCACAGGCTCCATAAATCGCAACTTTCCATTTAAATTTACTGGTAACTCGTTGGTGCATTGGTTATACTTTGTCAGTTTGACTGTGGAATTGAAAATAATTTAAATTACAACGAAAGACTTTAGAATTCTAAATCTAATTCACAAAACATTCTTCTTTTATTTGATTACTACTGACTTATTATTGCAAAGTAAAAAGTGCATTTAATAAATAGTTATTGTTAATTCATTTTATTATATATAGTCTGAGTTTATCCGACAGGATGTTTTGACCGCCAATCGTAAGGTTATTGGTCGTAAGGGTATTAGTCACACTCAACCCCCCCACCCCACCTACCCATTAACTAGCTATCATGTACTAACAACTAGGTCTCAAAAAAAAAATACTAAACACTTACAACCATGTACTAACAACCACTATCAAAACCCATCGAGAAATTAACAAATATCAACCTACAACTATATAATAACAATCAGTTAACAACATCGTACCAACTACCAAGTACAAGATACCAACAACTTAGTATCATCAACCAGTAACTTACGAACATGTATTTACAACTAGATACCAAGTACTTACAACAAGATACCAATAACTTACAATTAGTACTTATAAGTACTTACAATTAGAAACCAAGTACCAACAATCAACTAGCAACACATAAAAATAATAGCAATTAAATACAAAATATTCTTCGCCACATACACTATCTTCTTGTCAACATCTACAATAAAAAATTAATCCTATCACTTGATTATTAACCTAACTGTCATTAAAATTAAAAAACAAGTCAATAAAATTCAGCTAACTATCAAGAAATTAATTAAATTAATCAATTAAATTTATTAGAATCACCATTAAAATCTTAAATTTTAAAATATTCTTTCAGTCAACATGAAATTCTTAGAAAATTATTGAAAAAAACATTTAGTCAAATTCAATATCATCATCAAAATTTAACCTATCACTCGATTATTAACCTAACTGTCATTAAAAATATCTTTTATTTAAAATTAAAAACAAGTCAATAAAAATACATCCAATTATCAAGAAATTAATTAAATTTACCTTAGAATTAACATTAAAACTTAAAATTTTTAAATTCATTCAATCAACATAAAATTCACGAAAATGATAGAAATCCACAAAAATAATAGAAATTTATTTGAATATTTATTAGAACCATCAACTCTAAAAAACTATTAATGAATGCCTTAAACACCAAAATTTGCCTAAATAAAATCATTAAAATACACCAATACCTTTACGAATTTACCCTTACGACTAGTACCCTTATGACCAGTACCCATAGGGGGTCAAAACATCTTGTTGGATAAACTCAGAGTATATATAATAAAACCAATTAACTCCATTAAATTTATCATTGAATCAGTCAAATTATCAAGGATCATTGCTGGTAAAAAATATTATTCTAAAGTGGTAAACAATTGTAGGATAAAAATGAAAGGAGAATTATTTTTTGATAAACTTTGATAGAATTAACAATATTATTCTCAGGTGGTAAGAATCTTCATTAATGTGAGGAAATTATTCATTGAACAGATTACTCTATGATAAATTAATAATGAAATTCAAATGGTGAAAATAAGCAGTAGAATTATTCATTAATGGATTATGGGAGATAAATACTGTGAAGTGGCATATATATGATGGAGATATATTAATTGAATTTATTTAAAATTATTTCATAAAAATTATCACTTTAATAAAAATATTTTTAAAAGAAATATTTGTGGGGAGGATATAAGTGATAATAATTAGTGGAATATCGGGGGAATATAAGTGATTAATAAATGGAAAATCAAAAATCGGGGGGAATAAAAGTGAGGATATATAATTTAAATTATTTCTAATAAATAAAAATATTTTAATAACGCGCTATTGATAGAAATTTACAATTTTTTTTAATTATTCTTAATTATTTTTAATAATAACTGGTTTTATCATTAGATTTTATTTGTTGGATAAATTTAATCTTTCAATGCAACTACTGAGTTATATTGTACAGTAATATTTATTTTAAATTTCGAGTGATTTAGAACAAAAATTTAATTACATCTGGTTTTATCAATAGATTTTATAAATTGTTTAGAGTTCATGATTTTAGAAGATTTTAGTGAAATATGTGTGATTATAGGAATTAAAGATATAGTTATAGTCATTTAAAGGGATTTTAAGGAATCATATTAGTCTTAGGGGAATATATGATCTTTTACAAGTACTTATCATTAAAATACCAATCATTAAATATTGATATATTTAGGGAAAATTGATTCTTTTTAGATGATTATATTTGAGAATTTGCTTGGATATAACAAATATTGTCATATAAATGAATTTACTGGTTTATTAGATGTTATCATTAGTTATCAGTCTCTTTTGGAATTTATTGATAATTAATCTTTAATAATCTTTAATTTAGATTGACGACTTTGATAATTAGTAATGAATTTATACTGAATTTTTTGAATATTTTGAGCAATCAGTCAATCAATTTGAGTACATGTATTACTTTTAAAAAATATAATTAAAATTAATTTTTTCAATTTAAATCACTTATCTACTAGATCTTATTACATAATTCTTAATAATTTATTATCTTAGTTGATTCATATTAACTTGAATGATCAGTACATTTTTATTTACTGGATGGTTAATGACTAAAATTAAAATTTCTTTCTTGTCCATTGATTACATTTTGATATTTATTTATTATGTTTTGAATAATTTAAATTTTCACAATTATTTAATCAATTTTTACCAAGTTATTGATATCTTGAGTTCAAATTATTTTTCATCCAATTTTTTCAAGTGAAGAGGATTTTCTTTTAAAGATCTATTTGTTAGTACATAATTGTTGGTATTTGTTAATAAGTACTTGCTTGTTAGTACTTGGTATCTGGTTGATAGAGTTTAGTTGTAGATGTTGACAAGAAGATAGTGTATGTGATGAAGAATATTTTGTATTTAATTGCTATTATTTTTATGTGTTGCTAGTTGATTGTTGGTACTTGGTTTCTAATTGTAAGTACTTATAAGTATTAATTGTAAGTTATTGGTATCTTGTTGTAAGTACTTGGTATCTAGTTGTAAATACATGTTCGTAAGTTACTGGTTGATGATACTAAGTTGTTGGTATCTTGTACTTGGTAGTTGGTACGATGTTGTTAACTGATTGTTATTATATAGTTGTAGGTTGATATTTGTTAATTTCTCGATTACGACCAATAACCTTACGATATGTTGAATGTGAGCAGTACCCTTGTGAGCAATACCCATAGGGGGTCAAATCATCCTGTCTGATAAACTCAGACTATATATAATAAAATGAATTAACAATAACTATTTATTGAATGCAATTTTTACTTTGCAATAATAAGTCAGTAGTAATCAATTAAAAGAAGAATGTTTTGTGAATTAGATTTAGAATTCTATAGTCTTTCGTTGTAATTTAAATTATTTTCCATTCCACGTGGTGTTTTAAAGATGTTGACAATTATTCATTACTGATTGTAATTAAAAATATTTTTGAAGACTAATAAAAAAAATTAATTTATTTAAAAAGCATTTGATAAAATACAATGAAGAATATTTACTTGATTGTAAGTAGTTAGTTGTAAGTATCTAATTGTTTGAGAGTTAATTAGTACTTGGTATCTGGTCCTTGATGAATAAATTTTATTCTTTATGAATACATTTTATTAAGTCTTTCATTGTTATTATTTTATGTGTATGTATGTGGTTGTTAGTACTTGTTTGTTTTTACTTGTTAGTTGTTAGTATATGGTACTTGGTAACTGGTTGTAAGTAGTTGTTGGTATCTGATTGTTGAATTATTATTAATATTATTGTTATTATTATTATTATTATTATTATTAATATTATTATTATTATTATTATTATTATTATTATTATTATTATTATTATTATTATTATTATTATTATTATTATTATTATTATTATTATCTGAATGGAAATTTACATCTAAATTTATCTTCAAAAATTCTTCAATTAAAATTTCCATTAAAAATTACATTTCTCAAAAAATTTGTGGTTACAAATCTTTTGATAATACATTTAAAAATTATTACTTTAATTTACTTATTTAACTTTAATTTAAAATTTTAGACCATTGATTACTTAATTAAAAATTTTGGACCTTAATTTACTTTAATTTAACCCTGTATTTACTTAATTTAACCTTTGTTTACCAAATATTACTTTAATTTACTTATTTATCCTTAATTTACCTATTTATCCTTGTATTACTTAATTTAACATTTTACAACATAATTTACTTAACAACCGAATATAACATATTTAACCAATAATTTCATGTAGTGAATTATTAATTGACAAAGATTTGCATCTAAAATTAACATTTGAAATTCTCTTTGAAAAATATTTTATTAAAATTTTCATTAAAAAATTATCTTAAAAAAACTATTTCATAAAAATTTTCATTTAAAATTTTGAATTCTCAAACACCGACTATTATTCTAACTTTTTGTTAATAAATTTAAAGATCTTACTTTAATTTACTTTTATTTTTAAATTTTTACTTTAATTTACTTAATTTAAAAATTTACTTTTAACTTAAAATTTTTAGACCATTGATTACTTAATTTTAAAAATTAGCCATTAATTTACCTATTTATCCTTAATTTACTTTCATATATTTTTCAGATCCTTGATTTACTTTAATTCAATTTTTAGACCATAATTTACTTTAATTCAAAAATCTAAGTCCATTGATTACTTTAATTTAAAAATTTGAATCATAATTTACATAATTTAACTCAAATCTTACTTTAATTTAAAATTTTAGACCTTAATTTATTTAATTGAGCCCTTAATTTACTTTAATTTAATTTTTTAGACCATTGATTACTTTAATTCAAAAATCTGAGCCCATTATTTACTGTAATTCAAATTTTAGACCCATAATTTATTTTAATTCAAAAATTTATCATTCTTTTTTAGTGATAGTCGGATTTTGTATTGTAAATCCCAAAACCAAGGAGACCCACCTTAATTTACTTCGAAATATCCTTGCTTTTTAGCGAGGACTGATATTTTTATTGAAAATTCCAGGACCAAGGAGACCCACGTTAATTGTACTTGGAAATATCCTTGCATTTTTAGTGTAGACTGATATTTGTATTGAAAATCCCAGGACGAAGGAGACCCACCTTAATTTACTTTGAAAATTCCATGCTTTTTTAGTCAAGACCCCTTTTTGTATTGAAAATATCCTGAGACCTTAAATTACCATGCTTTTTTGATATTTGTCCCAGGACCATTGAGACCCACCTTTAAAAATATTTGGAAAATTCTTTGGTTTTTTATCGAGGACCTTTTATTGTATTGGAATTCTCAAGACCAAGGAGCTGATCTTAATTTACTTGGAAAATTCCATGCTTTTTTAGTGATAATTGAAGTTTTTATTGAAAATCCCTGGACCAAGAAGACTCTCTCACTATAGTCAAAAAAATCCTGGCTTTTTTTCTATAGGTCCCTTTATTTGTATTGAAAAAAATATGAGTGGCCCACTGCAATAATTACGTAATCAAAAAAAGTAAAAAAAAACGAGTTGCAACAATTTTATCCCCTCCCCTCGGTGGATTGTTGCAGGGGCCCCTAACTACCTACTTCTCGGTTACGCTGGAAACAGCTCGAAAATGTAAAATGTGGTGTACTTGCAACCCACCACCTCTAAAAGTTCGGAGATGCCGATTTTTTTATTTTCCAATATTGGAATTCCTTTTTCATTTTCTTGCACTTATTTATTATAAGTGACCTTTCTCCACTTTATTGTTGAATTTCTTTTTTTTTGTTATTCCTTTCTCATTTCTAAAATTTTTCCTTTCTGTTTTTTCTCCAAGTTTCAGAATGCTATTTCAATCACCATATCGGGTTTCCCCAAGTTATTCTAATTATCTATAATATTATTTGCTATTTAGGTATCCTCAACAATTTGAATTTATTGAATATCTTTATCTAGAGACCTCCATCGTTTCATATTAGTCTTCGTCTCAACATTCGCTATCCCCGGAATATGTCATTTT
Organism: Schmidtea polychroa; assembly: GCA_959609185.1. Lineage (NCBI taxonomy): Eukaryota > Metazoa > Platyhelminthes > Tricladida > Dugesiidae > Schmidtea > Schmidtea polychroa. The sequence continues at coordinate 154,583 of CAUHTR010000081.1, forward strand.
GATTTTTTTTCAAAATTTAAATTAATTTTGAATTTTTATAGGTTTTACATTTTATTGATTTGCACATTCAAACTTATTTCATACAAACCCCAACAAATTCAAAATTGAATATCCAGGTCAGTCTTTCAATCATTAGTTATGAAAATGCAAATTAAAAATGCCATTCATTTGAATCACAGAAAACCTTTGGGAGGGATTTCAAGTTAAAAACAGGAAAATGAAATAAAAAAGTTAATTAGAGGATGAGAAAAAAAATCAATTAAAATTCACTTGAAAAAGGCAGTGCCGAAAATTCGTGATGTATTACTGATTTATAGTCTTCAAGCTCTCTTTTTAATAAATTCAATTGAAAAAATAATCAGTGGTGAAATTGGAAGAAAAAAATTTCTTATAATACAATGAAGAAATGCCTTGCCGATTTATTTGAATTTTATAAATATTTCCACGATTGACAAATTATTAAATTTTTGAACAATTAAATTTCATCAAAAGTAATAACTCCTTTTCAAGTAAAACGATCTAACAAATCGCCTGTTAAAACATCCAATTCAACACTTCGCGGTTCATTTATAAATAATATTTTTAATTATAGCAAAGTCTATAAAATTCGGCCCAATTGGCGAAAAATAGACTTTACTGATATTATTAAAACTAATTTCAAAATATGAAAATAAAATTATTAATCACTTCAAAAATTATAAGTTTAATTTTAAGAGAAAGTCAACGAAAATCCTAAGATTAAATATATATTTTCTAGATTTTACTTTCAAAGTTTCAAATAATAAATTGTAGTAATTTTCATTTTGTTACAAAATTTCGTTTTATTGAGAATTATATTTGCCGGCGCCATTTTGACTTTTCTAATCGACAATATTAGTTCTTAAAATTGAAAAATGTTCTTAATTCCAAATCATATCATTCAAAGCTTTTGAACCGCTTTTTTAAAGATAATTAATTATAGCAGCTTACTATAAAAATCATCGGTTAATGCAAATTCGAATAATGTCAAGTTGGTTAATTTTAATGTATGTTAGAATAATTTTATTACTTCAGCAACAAATATTTGTTAGATTTTCCAGGGATGCTGAATCATTTATATCTAACATTAATTAAGGATCATAAAATAATGAATGAAAATAAATCGAATACTAAACAGACACTAGATGAATGATGTCAACGCACAAACCGGCCGTTTGTCTAAAAACACACAAGCACATCCAAAAACCAAGGATCAATGCACACTAACAGAGATTAATGAAATTGTATTAAGTATTGATATGCAAGTTGGCCTACTGACATGATACAATTATATTCAATCTAGACTGTCGTAGAGCTTGAGTGGTAAAATCCGGAATATTTTATTACTACACACACATACACATTTTTCAGATATTACCTCAAGCTGATAACAGACAGCCGGTGTTGTCGGCAAATATTTTCAGCCTTTAATCTTGATTTTGAATCATTCAACAACGCCAGCGGTAGACTTAAAAGCATTGTAAAAAAATCATTGACTATGCACCACCACACCAGTCGTCAAATACCAACAAGCTATCGCTGGAAGCGCAGTTACAATTAATTTTTATAGCTGCTTAGGAATTATAAACACGTTTATACCGATTTCAGAAACAGTTTAATGTTTGTATAAAATTTATAGCGTCAATATTCAAATTAGATTTATTACATTTATATTTTAGCTAATGCATTTTGAAAATCAATAAAATAAAATAAAAAATTTAATTTATTAATGACTGCATAACCGGTTTTTTGTTTTAAAATAAAATATAAAAATTTTCTATTTACAAGAATGATTGTCAGCGTCAAAAATAAAGACTATAATACACAACTAACAACAAAAAGATGCATTAATAATAATTTGAGTCAAAAATTTAACGATACATATGATTCATTTTTATAAATGCAACACAAACGAAAATCATAAATTAAAATCTTAAAATTGAAACATGATAAGTACATAATAATAGTTACATTGTTTAAAGGTTAAAACAAACGATCTTAAAAAGATGCACGTGTGTGTGGTAGTCTGAGAGAGATAAATACAAGCAATAGTTATTGCAATAATTATTGTATCACTACCTCTCACGTGTCAATCAAATACACACATGAGTAGGAACAGAAAGTTAGCCAGCATTGTTACCGTAGACAAAGTCACAAATTCGGTTATGCTTGCTTGTTTGCATGTGTGCAGCAGGCAAGCGAGATCGTCATCGTCTGTTATTTATACTGTTGTTTTCAATCTCAAACTGTCGATTAACGAATTAGTCTATTAATATATCTATCTACAACACTCCCAGAGGGGTTAACGCTGATTCATCATCGCTTTGATTACGCTCATTAGATAAAGGGCAAGTTGCTGGATTTACTGATGCCTCTAAGTTAGACTGTTGCGTCTGATTTGCAGTTGAACAGTCTGCTTTAGCATCGTTTTTATCGGGTATTACGTCAGCTACATAAGTACCATTTAACGATTTCCTTGTGAAACTTGATTTCGAATGATGTTGATTATCAACTCGGCCATTATGTGCACTTGGTTTATTTAAAAGCATTTCATGTTTTTCATTATTATCAACATCAAAAGACAAACCCTCCATTTTCCGTTTACTCCATGCTCGATATGACATAATAATGGCAAATGCAATTAACAGAAAAACAACACATATTCCCACAATGATTAAAAGATACTTACGTGAACCGGCTTGAGATGAATCTACCCAGTCCTTATCACTCGCTTGTGCAACTGGACAATAACTATTTTTCCATTCTTGATCTTTAACATATTTTTTGACAGTATCTATATCTTGAGGCTCACCATATCCAGTTGTTATACCAAAGTAATCTAGTAATCCCTTTATTTTTGTGCTTTTCCGTAACTTTGCCAAAGGACTTGCTTTTAAATTATTCTGTAATTCATTTTTTGCTTTACCGTGTATTATATTCAATCTGAACAAAAGTAACGACTTAAGACCAACAAATGCATTTCTTTCTATAACATAAATGTTATTTTCAGACAAATCTAAAGTTTGAAGAGTTGATATATCTGAGAACACTTCATCAGATATATAACTGAGATCATTATAACTTAGGTCTAAAGACAATAATTTTGGAAGATTCCGAAATGTTTCTGGTAACAAGCATCGAATTTCATTTCTTGATAAATTTATAATAGCTACTTTTTGAACCTGCTGAAATGTCCCGGGTGCAATTACTGTAAGATGGTTACCTTGTAATTCTAATCTTTCTAAATCAGTAAGTCCGTAAAACGTCAAAGCTGTAAGATTTTTTATTTTCATTGTCATGTTCAGATGTTTAAGCTTTTTAACAGCAAAAAATACTTTATCAGGAACAATTCCTACTTGAGATAAATGCTGATTTAGACTAGACAATTGGAAAAATTGAAGATTTTTTAATGGCTTGAGAATATCAGTTGACAATTCAGTAATAAAATTGTTTAGCATACTTAAAATTTTTAGTTTTCCCAATCCATAAAACGTATTGACTTTTAATAAGGTTAAAATATTATTATTTAAATACAACGAACTCAGATTTGTAAGATTGTCGAAACTCATATCATCAATAAATCCAATCCTATTATCTGATAACTTGAGACTCACCAAATTTGGTAAATTGGAAAATGTCTTAGGACCAATAGATCTAATATTATTAAATTCCACTGAAATGGTATCGATTTTGGAATTTATATCGGAAAAACTAAATTTATTGAAATTACTAAAATTCTGATTTTTTTCGATGTATATATTAGTGATACTGTGGAGCCCATAGAATGGATAAGAAAACTTTTCGATTCCTGTTTCTCGAATCATTAAATTTATAAAAAGTTTAGAACATGAAGAATTTCTAATATCAATTGAAATATTTTTGACATCATAACCTGTAATTAGCAACGTCTTCATATCTGGTTGGCAGCACAATCTTACGGAATCTTCTGTAATAAATTCTATGTTCTGACAATTACATCCCAATTTTGATATAGAACAGTTTGCATCATTATTCGGTATTGTTCCAATATTTGATATAAGGAAAATATTAATTAAAATTGCAAAGATTGCAATAACCATAATTTTGATTGACAAAGCAAATCGAATGCGGTCCCAATTTAAACAATTTTTACAATAATTTCAATATTGAATGACAAGATTTAAAATTACGCCAACTGTATGCATGCATTTTGTTTGTTGTTTAAAGCTGTGTGTCAGAAATATTTTCTACTTTTTGATGACTAAGCGCTCAGGTTTCTCTCCGGATTGGTGTGCATTTTTGATTGTATGCCTAACGTTAAGCATGATGTTGTCAATACATTTGAGGAAACCGCTTTTTAAAAACGTCTGGTTGTGATTCATTGATCGCAGTTGTCATAGTAGTGAATAAATTTCTCATTTCATTTAAAATTCCAATCAGAATTTCTTATCATTTAATCATCAATTATTATGGTTTTGCCGCGATCTGTATTAGGCGTTTAACTTGAAAAACCATTGAAAACATAATTTATTTTTATTTAAAATTTTGGTTAATTGTTTAATCGATTGAATACGTGAAAGGAAAATTTTATATTTGAAAATCTAACTAAACAAACTTATTGTCTGGGAATTAATCTGCCTTATTCGAGGCTTAATTAACATTTTAATGAACTACACTTATAAAAGCTGGTGAATTTCCTAATCTTGTAATTCTACTCGAAAAAAGAGATGGAAATATCGTTTATCCAAACGAGTTATGGGTTACGAATAGGGAAACATTTTACGCCGGGGCGCGTCAATACTTTCAACTATATCCCTTTCCCTTCTTAACTGTGCTTAATTATTTAATTAACCGCTAAATGAGTGAGTATGAACGGTAGCTTAACACTAGATTTTTAATGTTTAAAAATTCTGAAAATGCAAATATTATTCGTTTGATATTACGTATTGGTTTTTAATTATATAATGCAGTGAATATATATTTTCCCCTTGAGCACCTTTATTTTATTATTTCTAGATGTTGACAATTTGGTGGGTAAAATTATATCGGTATACAACATCTAGAAATAATAACAATGAATATGGAAAGGCAACACCAAGCAAATGAAAGTGGTTTTGCAGTTAATAGATGAGCGAACAAGTTTGAACTTGTTTTTTTATAATTATAGATAACCGTGGAAGTGAAGCTGCTTTTATTATTTTATAAAACATGGAGTATTCTTTTTGGTAATTATATTTTCACTATTTAACGAAGCTTATTTGGGCAAATATTCAAACGATATGGAATTCATAAAAAGAATAAACAACATAAATGAAGACCAATCTGAATCGGATTCTGATATAAATGAATTATGCGAAAGCGAGGAGGAATTTGACAATATCGACGAAATTGAAGATTCTGACGACAGTGGGAATAAAAATTATCATAATACCTACTGTAGAAGAAAAACAATACTGGTGGGTTACAGGTAATCCACATTTTGGCCTTTCGTGCTGTTTCCAGAGTAACCCTAAAACAAGAATAATGTACCGCTCGATACCCGTTGAGTTATCAACGTTGGAACTGTATCGAGTGAGTGAGTACTTGTGAAAAGTGAGCGTACCTTTGTACACTAATCGGCAAATACTCGAGCAGGTTCGTGGACTACCACTAGGAAGCCTGTGTCCAACTTTCATTTAGGCCCCTCCTTCAGTGGTGAGTATCAGCTAAATTGTTTCCCGAACCCGGCATTTAGTACGTTAATGAACCAACCAACAAACAAAAAAATCAATTCGGGTCTTTGACTAAGAACATTTTCCCGTGAGTACAGAGTCGTGCTCGCTCTGTCTTTCCCGGCCGGTTCTTATTGACAAGGGCTCGTTGAGGTTTAGCTACTCCCGTCAGCTACAGGCGCACAGGCCGAACCTGCCGAGTTAGGTCCTGATTGACTGTATCCTGATTGATCCGCGTCTTCAACTGACGCGCTGGCTTTGTCTCTGCAGCTGCTGAATAAGCTGCATACGTTTCTTCATTTCAGTCAGACTAAACTACATGCTTGTCATATCCCTGCATTGGTCACTCGATGTTGCAGTTCCTCCACCGCTTTTTGAGTAGTTTCCTTGTCAGCCCTTCGAATTTCCATTAATTTGAGAATTAAATCAAATAAGTGAATTGATTTTCATTACCCCAATCAATATGAGTTATAGTAAATTAATTGATGATTTCAGAAATTGTTGGCGCTGCCTGTAGCGGCATTTACCCCCATATTCCTCAAACGATATCAAACGATATCAAGCTTTTTAATAAATACGATATAATTTTTTTAGTTTAAAACCATGGCTGCGGACACTGATTTACTACGATTAATTACCATATTCACACACCATGTTTTTTCCGACCTCATTTAACATTTACTCAATCCCAACATTCCTTCACAAAAACAAATAACTAGAAAATTTATTTATTACGCGATTCACTAATACCAATATTAAATATCAACATCTTTGGAAACTACTTAGTAGTCTGGCTTCATTCCGGATTGCGCGGTCGACCATGCTTTCGAGGGAGTAGCATAGGTGACAAGTTCACCGACTCGGGAAAGTGGATCTCTTGGTTGTTGAATTGGACCAAATCGTCGGCCCATTACTAATCATTGAAGCTCAGGAGTACTCCGTCTGTACTGGGGGTGAGCCCTTGCAAGATCTCCTCCCCATCCGGTTTATTGCCATACGCACCACATGCATGGCCTGGGTGCGCACAATACGAGCAGGATTGAGAACTGGTTCCCTTTTGCGAATGTATCGCGATTAAATATCGGTTATAATGAAGAAATAATTCGATCAAATAATTCAACATCCAAAATAACTGATTAAGTTACCAATAATTCCATTGATCTATTTATGGTAGAACGAACAATAATTGATATCATGAATAAACATTCGAAAAACGCCTTAATTTTAACCAGTCAAAAAATAGAAAAGGACAATTGTGTAATTAAAACAAGGAATCAATGACGAAAAATCAATTCGTGCTCGACATAAACATATTGGGGTCTTGATTTTTTTGTTAGCCCCAGATAAAAAAAATAATTAAGGAAAAGGAAAATTACGATTCCGCAATTTATAACAAAATAATAATTCGTATATTACCTTAGATTGCAAGTTAGGATTGATCGCTTAGAACATTTTACGGGGATCTGCCCTCCTTGGTCAACATACACCCTTGAGCTACTATTATTATTAATTCAATTTTTGCATAATACACCATACCTCCCAACATACCACAATATGAAATACGGTAATATAATCGAATGTAATATAAAGCAAACATTTCCATCATTCCTTACATAGTTATCGATCAGTCGACTAATAATTATTGTTAAGTATTAACTGTTTTATCGGTGAGCTTATGGCCCGGGCGCTTTTTTGTCGTTAGTTAAATAAAAACTAACCCTTGATTATAAATAATATATATATTTAAAATAATATATTTAAAATAAGAAAATTAACAAGTTTATAAAATAGATTTGTATTTTAATGGCAAAGAATAATAATGCTTTTAATCATATAAAGCTTCCATTATCCTTGTTTCGACCAGTCAGAGGGGGGAATGATGTCTACCCCTGACTGGCAGTTTTGTTTTGGGTTTTTGTCGAGTCTGTGTGCGGAATTGTGGTCAAATTGATGTGCGCACACATGCGAAGAATTGAATTGATTTTGTGGTTTGCAGAAAATTGTTTTACCAGGAGATTTTGGTGATCTTTGTTTAAAGAAGAGATTTATTTGAATTGAAAATAATATTGCTTTGTTAAAATGACTTCAGGTGTTAAATGTGATCCTTTAGTGAAAGAATATCTTAATTACATTGAATTTCAATATGCGATCTTTGGATTGAACATACAGAAGGATAGAATTATTCAATTAGAAACTGGGGAAATAGGTACTCCTTATGAAAAGTTCAGATTACACATGATCGAAACATATGCTAAAGAAGGTTGCTATGCATATGACTATCAGAGTACTTTGGCTTTTATTTCATGGAAACCAGAAACAATGAAAATCAATATTCATATGCTCATGGTTGCTTCAAAATCAAAGATTGCAACCAATACCTATTCAAACAGTCATATTTCTGCTTCAAGGGATAAATCCATGATTATTTGGGATGACCTTGAAGATGAGGCTGCTATGTCAAATGATGGTCAATTTGTATTGTCTGAGTCCGGGGTCGGAACTTTAGTGTTGTGGGATCTACCCAAATTTATCTTCTTGCCAAACATATATTGGCTATGTGCTGCAACTGGGCCTATCCAGATTTGGGAGTCGGAAGTTCTGATTTTCTCTACAATGTCATTTAATTGGTCTGTTTCCAACGAAATTCCTGAAGTTTCAGTTCTTAACAGATTATCAGGACATGTTTGTGAAAAAGGGTTAATCGAAAAACATTTGATTACAAGTGTTATAGATCCTGTTATTAGAATACAGCCTTTTGTAAATGGTTTAATTGAAATTATTTCTCTTTCCTGTATTCTTTCGAAACAATTCTAATAAATGATCTCTCACCATACTTTCTTTTAAATATAAATTCATAAAATAAATCGGTAATGTTGCAATCAGTTGTAAAACCACAAAAAAGCGTCTGATGATTCATTGTAGGTCTAAAAATATATTTATTACAAAATAAAAAATAATCAAGGGTTAGTTTTTATTTAACTAACAACAAAAAAGCGCCCGGGCCTGCAGCTCACCGTTTTATCAACAATCTTTACTCGGAGTTTTACTACAGTAGATAAATAGGGCACCGCTGGATCACATACCATCTCCTCCCCCTCAGGGAAATTTGAAAAATATTCTTTTCAAGGTCAACTATGCAGGTCAAGGTCAAATATTTTAAGGTAAAGGTCAATTTTTTTTAAATTTGAAACTCGAGAGTTCCCGCCAAAAGATATTATTATTTGATTACTCATTTTAAAGGTCTTTGAAAGGGTTATAACGCACATGGATTATTATTATTATTATTATTATTATTATTATTATTATTATTATTATTATTATTATTATTATTATTATTATTGGGTATTTTGTGTAAGTCGGTATTACTGTTTGACTCCTTTGTGTTCTTTTCAAAATAAATAAACGACCCAACACAAAATCTTTATTTAAGACCGATATAGTTACACTTTAGTTATACTTTTTATTAATTCAAACACACTTGATACAACCCTTTTTGGTCTACACTTTTCAATAGACTATCAATCTCACGCAGGGATAAATATTCCAACGGGAGATGTCCCTTTCTGGTACGTTCGATTTAAATTATTTATTTGTTACTAACTTTAACGTTTTCTGATCGCTCTCTTTGAACTCCTTGTTTTCTTTTTCTTAGATCAACTGGCAATTTTGTTTTCTTGCCAGTTCCTTTTATACCCACTTGGTAATTGATTTCTAAAAAAATATTCTAAAATAGAGCATTAGATTTTATAAATGAAATTATTCTAAAATAAACATTTTAAATATATTAATAATGAAATCGCAGTATAATTATCAATTAAACCGTATTTTAATTATATATAAAAGATCCTTTATGGGGATTTTCAGTTACCGTTTTTACTTTATAAATTCAGCGAATTTTCTCAAAATATGTCAAAAGTATTGAATTGATTTAAAATTTTAGCGATAACATTTTTTGATGTTACTTATTTTAGATTATATTTTGTCGTGGGTTGAAAAATGCGCTACGCTTTATTTAATATAATTGTATTCAAAATTTAGTTACTATTACTGAACAATGAATTTCAATGAATTTTGTATTTTATACTTAATGATCGTCATTGCTGGAATTAAGTTAGTCGATCCAAATATTTCGATCAAAAATGGTAAGTTAATAATAATTAATATAAAATATATTATTATTATTATTATTATTATTATTATTATTATTATTATTATTATTATTATTATTATTATTATTATTATTATTATTATTATTATTATTATTATTATTATTATTATTATTATTATTATTATTATTATTATTATTATTATTATTGTTATTATTATTATTATTATTATTATTATTATTATTATTATTATTATTATTATTATTATTATTATTATTATTATTATTATTATTATTATTATTATTATTATTATTATTATTATTATTATTATTATTATTATTATTATTATTATTATTATTATTATTATTATTATTATTATTATTATTATTATTATTATTATTATTATTATTGAATAAATAGTTAAACATACACGTGAACGATTTAATCATAAGAAAGCGCCACTCAAACATTCGTTTTATGTTATAGTTCAACAGTTTTCATGTTATCATCAGGTAGGATATAATAACTATAGAAATTATAGATTTTTGAACAAATTTATTCAAATTTTTAATAAAAATATATTATTTCAAAATTGTAATTCAAATAATAAATTATTTTTTAAATTGTAGCAATTAGAAATAAAATTTTAAAATATTGAAATTCAAATGTAAAAATTATAATTTTTATGAATTGAGGGAACTTTTGTTTTAATTAATTAATTTTTTAAGTTTTTTTATTTAATATACTGTTTTAATTTATAATGAGTTAAAGTTTTTGTTGATATTCATACACTTATCATATAAAAATATGTTTTTATTAATTAAATTTGGTTTTTTTCATGAAATTTACTACTAGATACCAATTAATGAAAAACTGGTATAGACACATACGATAAATGATTTCGATTTGCGTCGTCTTTCTACGGTCCCAATTAACGACGCAAATCGAGGTTAAGGTGTATATAATTTATAAAAACTTTGTTAAAACATTTAAAACACAACTATTCACTGCATTTTGAACGTTAATTTTCGGGTTCAATGACTTTATCAAAAACGCCTCACAAATTACACGTTCCCAATAACTATCGAAAATTTTTAATAACATTTTAAAATCAAACATCTTTTTTCTCTTACAGCACTTATTTTTCTCACTAATATTAGTCAATGCCTTTGGTCTATAATGTTCTCGAGCTCGAATACAGAGATGATGGGAGGTCTCCAATGTATGTGGCATTAGACCCATTACATGTATTGATAAACGAGATTTGAACACAATGCAACCAGAGTTTAAGACTTGATAATAAACATATTGCGTACTTTACGTGAAATTGACAATTTTATAGTTTAAATTCCCGAACTGCTTGTTTATTTTTCTTTTATAACCTTCTGAGTACGGCAATACCAACACAAATTTAGGCTCATCATCCTTGCATTCGCTATTTAATTAACTAATCAAACTTACCCACAACAATAGAATCACACCCAATTTTTTTCAATTATGGATCCTGAGGATTTATAATAACAATTTATCAACAGTCTCTTTAACCATAATTAATATAGTATTTTGAATTACCATTCTTCATTAACAATTCAACCAATTTATCAACACATTTTACTGAATTTACAAAAGTAGAAGACAAAGACCATGAATGATAAATCAATCCATTCGCCATATTTCTCTTATACTTGAATTCACAAAAACTTTCAGACAAAGTTAGAGACCAGTATCAGTTGGTTTTCTATAAATCTCTCTTTCAAAGAGTTTTTCTTTGCGTTTAATTAACAGATACAAGAAAATAAGCGATGATTTTTTCTTCGTTTCACATGTGAATATCTAAAAAACATCGATATATTTACTGATTCATAGTCAAGCTTTTTAATAAATACAGTGTCAATATATATAAATGGGTTGTTGATCCTGTTGATTACAACGTCAACAGGAATTCAAAACACCTCAAAGATTTGCTAGGATATTTTATGAAATGCAATTCTTTATAAGGTCTGTTGAAATTCATTAAATTCTTAGATTTGAGTTAACTAGATTGAACTTCGAAACAAACAAACTCTGTCGCCAACCACTTCTCACCCTCTTTCTCGGTGATTTCCGATTTATATTAATTCCGTTCAACGAGTCAATACTTGAATCAATAAAAGAACCTTTTACACTTCATCGATTTTATCTCCTCTGTATTCATTAAAGTTTCTGTTATATGCATTGGTATCAAAATTGATTCACCTTTTTTGAAATAAAATCATTTAAAAATTCCCAAGAAATTCCAGAATTTTGCTTTAAAATTTGATTTATTAACAAGACAAAATTCTGAATCACAAAATTATATTCAAAAATCAGTCCCACAAGCTACAAAATTCGAAAATTACAAATTTTGAATTAAATCTTCAAAGACATTAGGACAAAAAGTTCGATTCCAACAACTAAATCAAGAAAAATCGATTTAAACTTTCAAATAACAAGAATAATAATCCAAAAACCAAATCGACACATGAAACCTGAAGTCACAACACATATCTGCAGACACAGCCCGATGATCTAATCAGCAGCTGTATAAGACATCTCCATTAAAACTGCCAACTGGCATCGTCACAATTTGCATCGATTCAGTATTTTCAGTGTCGCTTTTATCTCATTTTAGATTTAATAAAGTTTAACCAAGAATAATGTCAATTTTATAATTTTTAAAAATCTTTATCTACTTTCTAGTTTTAATTAAATTTCTTTAATATTATAATACCAGAAATATAAATTTGTTTTTATCAAGGGACGTAGCCAGGATTTCAGTTTGGGAGGCAAAACTATTGACTATTGCAATTCATCGAGCAATGTTAAAAGTTGACACAGAAAATAGAAAAAAATATTTTAAAATAATTAACAAATTTATTATTAATTATTAACAATGTATAGTATAAAGTGATGATTTCTTGGTAGCAGCATTTATTATTTAAAACAATAAAGTGATAATTTAACCCTTTTGCTGCGAATAATATATTTAATGAAAAAACTTTCGACTTTAAGATAATGATTGACAAGGACTATATTTTAGTCGAAAATTTTTCATTAAATACATTATTCGCAGCAAAAGGCTTAAATTATCACTTTATTGTCTTAATTAACTGTATATTACATAGAATATATTACAATATAATATTAATTCGTTTTGTACCTTCATTAATTCAGAAAAAATTTCATCCGGACTTATTTTATTGTCTTGATGAATATACTACAAAGCCAAACCGTTTAACCTTTTTTCATCCATGGTATTTCTAATACAAATAAATACGGAGAATTGAGAGGGGGTGGTTTGCACGCGTAGCCGAGCACAACGATAAATGTATCCTGGCACTCGTCTATGTACTTGGTTGTGCCGAAAAGACACACAAACTACTGGAATAGCTAACGCGAGTATACAATTCTCATAACAAAACCAAAATAAAGGCTTTATTAAAATATTTCACCCCTAATTTATATTTCATAACCTATAATTTATTTTTGGGGGTAGGCAAATGTCCACTATGCCCCCCCCCCCCTAGCTACGCCCTTGGTTTTATCTTTTCACTTTTGACATTGCTAATTTGTCATAATCTTTAGATCAGGATGGCCGATGTGTTTCTGAGAGATTATTGGTTTGTCGAGAACATGACAATCCTAATGAAAATTCTAACTCCTATTACATTTGCCAAGATTGTCTTTTTACTCGTGTCCGAGAAAATGATGAATGTCGAACTGTACTTGTGTCAAGTTGTCGAAACTTTTAAATTAAAAAGCAAAATTATATTACATCAAATTAAATTTTAATATTTCAAAGAAATAAATATTGTTTGTATTAAGTAATTTTAAATTGTGAAATTTTAATTCTTTTTCTCAGCCTGTAACTTTATTATATCAGAACGGAAAGCTTCAATCACCTTTTCCACTTAAAGAAAACATAAGTCTCTTAATCAGGCTACGTCATTTTATCAACTCGACGCCTAAGTTCTTATCTGGAAAATGATAAAATTATTGAAGGTGGCGTTAAGAAATCTTCAGTAAAATCAGAAATTATACTAGTTTTCACTTGCTCACTCGAAGTCTTATCAATCAGGGTTTAGACATTCTTTCACAACATTTATGAATGCTGTAGTGCCTCCGCTATATAACTTTTAAAATGCAAAAGAAGAAAAGAAGAAAAAGAAGACATTTACACAACCGATTCGAAATCAGATATTCATCATCAATTTGTTCTAAAAAATTTTGTCTAGTATTCGTTCATATGTGTTTTCAATTCTCTACAAATGCATAGTAAGCAAAAAATTGTATATTGACATAAATTGAAATAAAAAATAGAAAATCAACCATATAAACATGGTTTTTGAAACTCTATTTTTCACTCTTAATTTCAACATATTTTAAATATAATTACGTTATCTCTTTTATTTGAAGTTAATGAATAGATAAGAATTTATATTGAAATAAGGAAATAACACTATATTTGACATATCAATATTTTTTTAATTAACCCACTTTCCGTGATCGGATCAATTTGAAATTTTGATAGCATGCAGTGTTCTCAACAACAAATATACTTGTCAAATTTCAGCTCAATCCAATCACGGAAAGTAGGTTAATCTGGTCTAACATATTTGCGTGACACATAAAAACATCAGTGAAATTAATATAAAGAGAGTAAAAATAAAACTAATCCATACAAGTATGGAACGAAGAAAAGTAACATGAGATATATAAGAACAATATATCATGCAGTAATTGGCTCGATTAAGTAACAACTGATCATTATGTATTCTCGCTCGTTCTCAATCTCTTTTATAATTACTAATTGTTTAATCGTCCTTTGAAGCTTGGTCCTTATTATCATCATCCGCGTTTCTCGACGGAGCAACTCGTACACTTCATCGGCCACCTCATAATCCGACAGACAAATGGAACCTGTATCATTAGCTGCGGTGATTTTCTTGACTTGTAATTTCTCAATATCTGCCTCATGTGCTGGTGGAGGACCACTCTGTTCAAATTGATTCATAATACTCGTTACACACTTGTCGAAACTTTGATCTGAAAATATCTAATCTGACAAACCGGATCTAAAATCCAGCGACAGCAATCTATCAAATAAATCTGATATCAGTTGACCAAAAACACTATTTCTGTTATCAGGATCTCTTATCAGGTCATAAAAAAGGAACCATCATTTTCGTTTGTAGTACTTCCAACAGGAATATGACGAATAAGATGAAAAACATTCAAGGCATCATCATCATTTTCCATTGAGTTATCACGACTAATATGAAAAGCATTCAAGGCATCATCATTATTTTCCATTGAGTTATCAGATTCAATTCTTTCAATAAATCCATCCTTGCACGTCACACATTTACCATCCTGAGATACGTGAACGTTCCTGTTGCATTGAAGACCATAGTAATTATCGTTATTAAGTGAAGTCATTAAAGAACAAGTCATTAAAGTCCGAATATCAATTTTATATTGAATCCAAAAAGAAAAAATCCAACACTTTTTGAATTTAAACGACAACTCCAGCAAAATCTCGAACAATCTAATTCAAACCGATA
Organism: Schmidtea polychroa; assembly: GCA_959609185.1. Lineage (NCBI taxonomy): Eukaryota > Metazoa > Platyhelminthes > Tricladida > Dugesiidae > Schmidtea > Schmidtea polychroa. Next base: position 169,979 of record CAUHTR010000081.1, read on the forward strand.
CAATCCCAAAATTCGAATATAACACAAAGAACGCACAACCTCACCAAATCGATATAAAAAAACTCTGACAATGATAATATTCACAATTGTCCGCGTCTGTGTGCGCACACAAAAGATTCCAAAAACCAGTACAAAGCGCACACAGACGCGAGAATCGACAATTAATCATCCTCCCCCCTTGACACCTTGGTGTCAATCTCAAATCCCCATTAACTTCTTTTTCTTTTATGATCAAACATAATTTGGAGATACATTTTAATATCTCCTTTCCTTCACATTTTATCCTCATCACGTGTAGCTTTCCGTCTTCTCCAGGTATCACTTCGATTACCCTCCCCATTGGCCACTTTCCATACTCATTCTTTTTGTCTAAAACCCACACTGTTGACCCTGTCTTAACATCATCTTTTATCTTATTCTATTTTGCCCTTTGCCTCCAGCACGGAACCAATTCTTTCATCCATCGTCGCCAAAAGTGTTCGGTTAACTCCTGAATTCGTTTCCACCGAAACATCGTACTTGACATTTTCTTCACTTCTGTATTTTCCACAGCTTCTCCTTTCCAACCGGCAATTAATAAATGATTTGGTGTTAGCACAGCATCTTCCTTACTGTCTACTGCCTGAACCACTAAGGGCCGAAAATTTATCAACATTTCAGCCCTTGTCAAAACATTTTCCAATTCTTCGTCCATCACATCTGCACTTATCAGCATTGCATTCATTGCTCTCTTTGCCGATTTGATCATGGACTCAAAAACTCCCCCAAAATGCGGTGCTGATGGAGGATTGAAGATCCAACTGCATTGATGCTACGACAACTCTCTTTGAGTTTTATAGTTGTCGATTACAAAATTCTTTACTGTAGAAGTGGCGCCTATAAAATTTGTACCATTGTCTGAAATCATCAATTTTGACATCCCTCGCCTCGCTGCAAACCTCTTAAAAGCTCGAATGAATGAGTCTGTCCAACCCATATGCCATTTCAATATGCACCGCCCGAGACTTTAAACATACGAATAGGCAAATATACCTTTTATTTATCACCTTTCCTCTACCTACTTTAGTTTCAAACGGTCCTGCAAAATCTACTTCCGAGTGAACAAAGGCTCTAAAAGGTTCTGAAACCCTGAACGCCGGTAACGGTGCCATTATTTGACTCATTCCTTTAGCTCTTCTTTTCCTACACATTCCGCATTCTGTCTCACATTGTTTGATCATTACTTTGGCCTTCAAAATCTCAAACTTTCATGGCAACCTTTTATGATTAGTCTTGTGACCCAACTCTTTTCAGATAGAATTATTGGATATTTTGTCTCCCATGGTAAATTCTTTGCATGAATTATGCGGCTATTACTTTGTAACACCTTCATATCATCTAAAACTGGTGTCAACTTTAACAAACTGCTTCTGATAACTACCCTTTCATTCTTGATAAGTCGTGCCAGGTCTTCAGAGAAAAACTTCGCCTGCTCTCCTTTAATTACATTGAGTTCCATTCTTTTAAGTTCCTCAGTTGTCAGTTGCCCAGTGCTTGCCCTGTGTGTCGTTCTCGTGTTCAAAATAAATCGCTCCAACCAGGTCCGAACCCTGATCAATCTCTGCAATGAGGAAAAGGTTTCTACTTTGAAACAGTCCGTATTTCCTATTCGTATTTGCCCCTCTACACATGCCATCATTGTTATTCCCTTTCGCAACTCCTTCGTTGCACTGGATTGGCTTAACTCCGTCGCTGGCCAATTTCCCATTGGTTCTAGTAGACATTTCGGTCCCTTCCACCACATGGTGCTTTTTATCAAATCAGATGCCGATAATCCTCTTGTGATCAAGTCCGATGGATTTTCAATTGTTGGAACAAAATGCCATTGCCCAGGCTTGGTCATTTCTTGAATGAACCCAATTCGATTAGCTACGAATGGCTTGAATAGTCTCGAATAATTTCGAACCCAATATATTACGTCTTTACTATCGGACCAAAACCATATCTCACTCATCGGTTTCCCCAGCACTTCTGAAACCCGTCTTGCTAATTTAACTCCAGTACACGCTGCCATTAATTCTAACCTTGGTATACTTATAATTTGCACTGGAACTACATTTGCCTTTGACGCAATCAACACACTTTTAGGTCCCACATTAGTTTCTTCCCGTAGATATATAGCTGACCCATATGCTGTGCTTGACGCATCGGGAAAGACATGTAATTGCCATTCATTTTTCATTTGAGTCCTTAAACATCTCGAAATTCGCAGATCTCCGAGATTATTTGTATCCTCTACCCAATTTTGTATTTCTTTATTAAACTTTGGGGGTAGCTTTTCGTTCCAATCAAGCCCTAACAACCACAACTTCTGAATAATCTTTTTACCTATGATTATGAACGGACCTAACAGTCCCAATGGATCAAAGATTCTTGCCACTATGCTCAATACCTTTCTTTTCGATAAACATTCTTCATTCGGCAGATCTACTTGAAAACTAAATTCATCGTCTTCCGAGTACCATTTCAAACCTAGGGTCTTGACGGCCATTGTCGTTTCCTTTTCAATATTAAGTGTTTTTGCTCGTTCTTCAATTGGAATTGTCGCCATAATTCTTTCCGAGTTGGACAGCCATTTTCTAGGCCACATTCCGGCATTGCCCCAAACCTTTTCTAGCCCCTCTTTCAGTCTCATTCCTTCTTCATTAGAATCAACAGAGTCCATGGTATCGTCCATATACGTAGACTTGCAAATAGATTCTGTCACCTGTGGATAGTCTTTTTCAAATTTCTTTGCATTCTCTTGCGCGACTAGCTGGGCAAGGAATGGAGATGCATTAAGACCAAACACTAACCGATTAAACTCATACTTAATAATCTTCCCCTCAGTTGACCATAAGAAACGATGATATTTCCTGTCTTCAAGAGCCATTCTTAGATGCAGATACATTTCTGCTATGTCACAAACAACAGCTACGGAAAATCTACGAAAACGTATTAAAATATCAAAAACTTCATTTTGTAATTTTGGACCAACTTCCACCATATCATTAAGTCCCACTACATTACACCTGGCTGCTGCATCAAACACAATACGCACTTTCGTGGTGTCCTTATCTCTTCTAGCCACGGGAAAGTGTGGTAATATCCATTCCGGATCTCCAGACATCATTTTCTCTTTTACAATACTTATATAATCTTTTTTCAGGTAACCATAAAAAATAAATTGATACTCAGTTCGTAAATCTTCCTTTTCAAGCCTTTTATCTAAACTTCGCAGCCGACTTTCTGCCCTTTTATCACTATTGGGCAAAGATGTTGGTGACTCTTTCCATGGCACTTTCACCTCGAAATGTCCGTCTATTTTCTTCATCTCAGATTTTGTTTTCTCATAAATCGCCTGGTCTTTCGCTGCAAATATATTTTCCTTTAAGCCACTTTCATCAATCTCCCAAAATCGTTCCATTTGTCTTTGCAAATCATCGCAATTACCAAAGAACGTTCTTATGAAATTGCTTTGATGATTCCAAGTTCTTCCCACTGAGGTTCTTCCAACACATGTCCAGCCAAGTGGAGTTAAACGGGCAATCGGCTCATCCAACTTACCATCGATTTCTTTGAGTGCTCGTTGAAGCGTTAAATAATCAGCCCCAATTAACACTTCAACCGCCTGTCTTTCGTCTAGCATCGGAAAATGGATGCCCTTCAGGTGAGTCCACTTATGTTTTTCTCTTGCCCAATTTACTACCCTCATTTCTCCCGTGATATTTTTGACGGCCAGTGCGTTGAAGTTTTTCGTCAATCGGCCGTCATTACTAATTAATTTCATGGTCACTGGAGTAGCCATCATTTGTTGGACATTACCGCCGATAACCCCTATCGGTGTCCTCTTTTCAACCCCTTTTAAACAAAGCTCCTTTAAAATTCTTAGATTGATGTAGCTTACTGAGCTTGCATCATCCAACAGTGCATTGACTTTTATTTTCTTGTTCCCATTTTCCAGGTAGATTGGAATTGTTCTTAAACTAAGGTAAGGTCTTAGGTTTTTCTCGTTCATCCCTTTCTGGGTCAACATCGTGTTGTTACCTTTTTCACTATCCTCACTGATTTGTCTTTCCTGTAATAATTCGTTGTGTCTTTGCTTACATCCGGTAACCTTGCAGAAGGATTCTTTACGACATTCCTTGGCCATGTGATTTCTTTTGAAGCAATTCCTGCACAGTTTTTTTTCTTCGATGACTTTCTTCCTTTTTGAAATTGTGAGTTGCTTGAACTTGTCACATTGGTCTAGGTAATGTTGACCACCACATTGTACACACTCTGATCTATAGAAGTTAGAGTTATTCGCCTGTATGACCGTTCCACTTTTAACTCTGCCATCTGGCTGCCTCGTAAAATGCGTCCGACCTCCGGGATTGAAGCTTTCTCTTCCTCTAGACACACCTTCTACTCTTGGCCCATCATAAGTCCTGGTGCTTGGTTGAGTCCCATACACGACCTCGTTAGTGGACCTTAGGATCTCCGCTTCCAGTTGTATCCACCTTCTCAAATCCTCTATCGTCTCCCGTAATTCCTTTTCTATTTTGTCTTTCTTCCATTTATAGACAAGATTCGTCGTTAACTTGCCCAAACACTTTTGAAAAAGACATCCAGTCTTTAACTCGGATTCTTTCCCAGTGGATTTAAATCGAACGGTGACAGTTTCTAATAATCCAACAAATAAGTCTAAATCCTTCAAATCTCCTTCTTGAATTTGCCTGAACTTGTCCATTTCCTCTAACATTGATAAATATATCCTTTCCTCCCCACCATATCGCCTATCCAACTTCTCTTTTGCCATTTGATAGGCCTCTGCCGAATATCCTAGATTTTCAATTAACTTTAATGGCTCTCCGTGAAGGTACTTGTGCAGGTGAAACATCTTTTCAACCTCATCACCTTCCGCTTCGTCAACATACGCAGTAAAAGCTGCTTTCCATGGTTCGTACTCTTTCATCTTGCCTTCAAAGACAGGTATTGTAATTTTCTGTACTTTCCAGTTTTCTTTTATGTACTGACTTATTTTTCTTGATTGTATCATCATTCTCATTTTCCTTCTCTTCCATAAAACATTGATGTGCTTTTCTTTCCATCAGTGCCCCAATCATTTGAATTTTTCCTCGATCTCTTGCCGGTCTTTATCTAAGATTGCAGTGATGTCCAATCTTTGCAATCTTTTACTGATCGTTCTTAGATCCCTTAATTCTTCATCTAGACTCTCCTTTTGATCTTCATATTCCTCCAACCATTCGCTAACTTCCTTCCCATTTATATCATTGAGAATCTTGTTTCTCAATCTCGTTAATTTTCCTTTTTTCATTCTCTTTTTCCACAGTCCTTCTTCTAAAATCTCTTCGTCATTGCCACCGCACAGCCTGAGTGACAAATGAAGTGTCGAACCTACTTGTATGCTATAATCGTTCAATATTCTTTTATTTTCTAATTGCTTTCCTGCGTATACTAACATTTGATAATTTACTGGAATTCCTTCTTTGTCTTGAATTTTTTCTTTTACCTTTTCAATCGTGTCATTCAATTCAATGTCAAGAGTAATTGTCTTACCAGTAAGAGTTTTGATAAATATTTGATTCCTACTTTTAAATCGAGACGCAAAACCCATTACCCCGCTCGCCCTCACCCTTTACTTAGCTCGCAAAAACGCTGAGCCTTTTATTTACTTTTTCTTTACACTGTCCCCCTGGCTACCCCCTTTAAAAGTGTGCTGGGGCCCATAGCAGCACTTTCTCACGCTCGATAGGGAAGGGAGGATGGTTAATTTTACAGAAATGCAAATAAAATTCAAATGAATGCAAATAAAATTTAAATGGCATGCAAAGAAAATGTTCAAATCACCCTTGATCAGCCAGGGCTGTCTCCACTGAAACATTGGTGCGTAGCCCCCTGAAGGGAACCACGCTCTGCTACCATGTTTAATCGTCCTTTGAAGCTTGGTCCTTATTATCATCATCCGCGTTTCTCGACGGAGCAACTCGTACACTTCATCGGCCACCTCATAATCCGACAGACAAATGGAACCTGTATCATTAGCTGCGGTGATTTTCTTGACTTGTAATTTCTCAATATCTGCCTCATGTGCTGGTGGAGGACCACTCTGTTCAAATTGATTCATAATACTCGTTACACACTTGTCGAAACTTTGATCTGAAAATATCTAATCTGACAAACCGGATCTAAAATCCAGCGACAGCAATCCATCAAATAAATCTGATATCAGTTGACCAAAAACACTATTTCTGTTATCAGGATCTCTTATCAGGTCATAAAAAAGGAACCATCATTTTCGTTTGTAGTACTTCCAACAGGAATATGACGAATAAGATGAAAAACATTCAAGGCATCATCATCATTTTCCATTGAGTTATCACGACTAATATGAAAAGCATTCAAGGCATCATCATTATTTTCCATTGAGTAATCAGATTCAATTCTTTCAATAAATCCATCCTTGCACGTCACACATTTACCATCCTGAGATACGTGAACGTTCCTGTTGCATTGAAGACCATAGTAATTATCGTTATTAAGTGAAGTCATTAAAGAACAAGTCATTAAAGTCCGAATATCAATTTTATATTGAATCCAAAAAGAAAAAATCCAACACTTTTTGAATTTAAACGACAACTCCAGCAAAATCTCGAACAATCTAATTCAAACCGATACAATCCCAAAATTCGAATATAACACAAAGAACGCACAACCTCACCAAATCGATATAAAAAAACTCTGACAATGATAATATTCACAATTGTCCGCGTCTGTGTGCGCACACAAAAGATTCCAAAAACCAGTACAAAGCGCACACAGACACGAGAATCGACAATTAATCATCCTCCCCCCTTGACACCTTGGTGTCAATCTCAAATCCCCATTAACTTCTTCTTTTATGATCAAACATAATTTGGAGATACATCTTAATATCTCCTTTCCTTCACATTTTATCCTCATCACGTGTAGCTTTCCGTCAGATCTCTTTAAAACACCACGTGGAAATGAGGATAATTTTAATTACAATAAAAGAATATAGAATTCTAATTCTAATTCACAAAAGATCTGCTTAACTTTTAATTGATTACTACTGACTTTTAATTGCTAAGTAAAAATTGCATTCAATAAATAGTTATTTTTAATTCATTTTATTATATATACTCGGAGTTTATCCGACAGGATGTTTTGTCCCCCTGTGGGTAATAGTCGTAAGGGTATTGGTAACACTCAACCCCCACTTACTCATTAACTAGCTACCAAGTACTAACAACCAGCTAACAACTAGATACCATGTACTAACAACCAACTAAGTATTCTTCATTGTATTTTATCAAATGCTTTTTAAATAAATTAATTTTTTTATTCGTGTTCAAAAATATTTTTAATTACAATCAATAATGAATAATTATCAACCACTTTAAAACATCACGTGGAATTGAAAATAATTTAAATTACAACGAAAGACTAAAGAATTCTAATTCAGAAAAGATCTGCTTAACTTTTAATTGATTACTACTGATTTATTATTGCAAAGTAAAAATTGCATTCAATAAATATTTATTATTAATTCATTTTATTATATATAGTCTGACTTTATCCGACAGGATTTTTGACCCTCTATGAGTATTGCTCACAAGGGTACTGCTCACATTCAACATGTCTAAAGGGTATTGGTCACAAGGTACTAGATACTAAAATCTGAGCCCATTGATTACTCTAATCCAATTTTTAGACCCATAATTTATTTTACTTAATTGAGCCCTTAATTTACTTTAATTTTAAAATTTGGACCTTAATTAACTTATTTGAGTCTCTAATTTACTTTAATTGAAAAATCTGAGCCCATAATTTACTGTAATTCAAAAATCTGAGCCTTTTTTCTATAGGACCTTTATTTGTATTGAAAATTTTATTTTGTAATGAAAATCCCAGAAAAAATATGAGTGGCTACCTGCAAATTTTATGTAACAAAAAGCAAATGTATTGAAAATTTTACTTTGTATTGAAAATCCCAGAAAAATATGAGTAGCTCCCTGCAACAATTACGTAACAAAAAAAGCAAAAAAACGAATTGCAGCAACCCCCTGCATTTTTCGTAATTAGAAAAAAAACAGTTTTTGACTAAAATATTTAAAATAGTTAACAAATTGATAGAAATTTAAAATAAATTAATTAAATATTTGACATATGGTACTAAAAGTGAATGAATAAATAAATATGATAGTACTTGGAATAAATTTTTACATCTTCAATTGAAATTTATAGGACACATTAAATTGATTAAATTAAGTTGTCATATTTTAGAATAAAATTGTCGTATAAAACAATACTTATAATATACAATTTTAATTTACTAAATAGACTAAATATGTGTGATTTGTTAGATGGTGTAAAGCAGAGATATTCAACTGGCGGCCCGCGGGCCTGATCAGGCCCGCCGAAATTTGAAAAAGGCCCTTTCAATATCGGAATATTACACATATATAAAAATATTTGGTGATATCTGCATAAAAACGCACAGGTACTTTTTTATGTATAATATTTGACCTTAAAGCGTATTAAAATAGATCAGCTAATATGGGTTTGTTGTTTTTTAAAAAATATATTTAAGCGATATACATTTCTTGCTTACCCCATAATTTTTGAATGCAGATTCGCATCGATTTGAAATAGGAAATAGTTTGAATAGGAAACGGGGTTTACTTAATATTTAATAAAATTAATATGTGTTTAAGTGACTGTGATCATTTAAATTTCTTGTAAAATGCGTCTAACACCAGAAAAATTAAAAGAAAAAATTGCAATAAAGTTATTAATTTAAAATGCGCCAGGAAAATACATAATAATATAAAAATAAATGGTAAACATACTTGGTAATAGAATAACAATCACTAAAACCAGTTTATTTTTGTTACTTTGTAATCCGCTACAAAACTAACTACTTTTTAATTGATACGGCCCTCGATTGCCGTTATAAGAAAAATTTGGCCCTTCATAATATTTAGTTGAATACCCATGGTGTAAAGCATTGGTAGTTTGTAATAATAATCACCAAAGTAAAGTTATCTGATGAATGAAGTAGTTGACAATTAAATACGGTACTAAGAGTGAATCATTAATTAATTTTTTTAGATTTTAAATTAATTGAATAAAATAGTTAGACTTTATAAGAAATTTGATAGGTTATTGACAAATGTGTGAAACAGATGAATTAGTGTTTGTGATGCATATGAGTGAGAAGAATGTGTAATTGATCTAGATAAGACTCGGTATGTTTGAAATGAGGTCGTTAATTATAGACTTCACTAATTTAGTTGCTGGAAGACGCTGATAAACCTCCGAGGTTTAGAATTTCACCTGGACAATTAGCACTATTTAAGTAAGCAATGTGTAATTAAGGATTCATGGTCTTCATCTACATTGATCGTAAGTTGCTTATTGACGCCGATATTTATTAAAGGGGTTGGTAGTACCAGCGGATATCTATAAAATAAGAAGTCCAGTTGGCGGATAATTTGATAGAATTTACGAATGGGATTTTATATGCCTTCTGCATGGAAGAAAGAAAGAATAAACAACTAAGAAGAGGAAATTCTAAGCTGTCGACTACACCTGAAGACAATCATGATAAGTAAATATAACAGAGATTAAAAAAGAGCGAGGACACATTGTGATGCTTGTCAAATACTCACTGAACGATAAAAAATTAGGAGCCAGGAGCTTTAGAATACCTGGTTCAAACTGGAAGAAATGAAAAAATTAATTATGCAAATGAGATACTACGAGAATAGCCAACACAAAATTAAATTGATCTCAAGGTTTACAAGCTAAAGATTTGAAAGTTACAAACTGAAATCAATCAACTAAAAGACGATTTTAACCGACTTTTCTTTATCAATTCCTGAGAAGCCAGGTAAGGTAATGAATGTTAGGAATTAAATCTGGTGTAGCACAGTCCAGGTGAAAAGTGTGTTAAAACGAAATATATCCTCATTGAAATATAATATCGGACAAATACTTTCTATAGGTGTTCCTTAAACCTAAATATCGTACGGGGCATCGGCAGTTCCCCTCGTATAATTCATCATTTGTTGAGAATGATCAATTTGGCAAAGTACCAACGTTGACTAGCAATTGGTGTAATAATACTATGGTTTTGGAGTCCTGTTGCATGGGAAATGGTAATCAAGATTAAATAATTAAACAGCAAACCAATCAGAACTAAGAAGCTAAGACCTGCTATAATTTTTCGAAGGAAGTTACAATACATTGAAAAAATCTGAGTTAAAGGTAAAATTAAATAAAGTAAGAAAATCCGTGTTTGAAAAAGAAAAGCTTTTGACGACTTAAATCATTTTGTCCGTTGTTTAAATCCCGGACAGGAGAATTGATGGAGAGTAGCTTTGGAAATGGAGCTCATTTGTTCATGATTGTCAACAATATTACACAGCTTCATGTAAAAGACAAGTCATCTTGGGTATAATGGCATTAGAATTTAAAAACATATGAAGTTTCTAATCGAAGGACAGCTGAGACCATAGGAATTTAATAACTCAGTATCCAAATCAAAATCTATTAGTCGAATCAATGAAAAATAAGAAATAAAAATAGATCAATCGCGATTAGAAAGATTCTATTTCTTCAATGTTTTGTTTTGCATTAAAAATGTACATAAATAAAATTGTGAATAATAGATCAAAGATGTAGTAAAAATATTTTAATATTAAACATTGAATTTGAGAATATACAAATTACAATTTGGAATAATTTCATGAATTAAATTCTTGTTTGAATATTCCATTTTTTGGTTACATTTGTTAAATATTTTGTGCCCAATTTAGATTATAATATACTAGTTTTATTGATCTACTTTTAAATATAATATTTTAATGGTTTTTATGAATATTTTTATATGATAATGATGGTAATTAAAAGTGCAACTACCACTTTTATTACATTTTGTTATATTTAATGATATTGAACTAAATGTATTAAACTAAAGTAGAAAAGAAGGAAATGTATTAAACTAAATTAGAAAATTTTAGGTTATAAGACAATTCTTTTAAATTTCTAGTTATTGAATTATTAACTTTTAATTTAATTGCTATTTTATAATTATTATACATTACTAAAAATGAATAAATTCTGTTTTTCGTAGGGAAGTTTTATAAATATCAGATTTTTGGAAATTATTATACTATTTATGTTTTCCCAATAAGCATAGTCTTTATTACATTTAGTGTTTGTAAGTATCCCGAATGTTCTTATTTCGCTTGTAATTTGAAAATTAAAATTTTATTACCATATATCTGAGTATGTGTAAGCGTATAAAGTTATGGTATTGCCTTTATCACTTGTTATTTTGATAAAACTTTATAAAACAGTGTTGAAAATTTGTGTTAAATTTTTATTCTTTAATTATAATTCAATGAAATATTAAGAAAACTAATCAAATGTAAACAAAAAAGGATTCTACTTACAGATCAATCAGATTTACTTGATTTATCGTTTATCGGTAACATCTAGATCGTGTTTGACTGGCTTTACCTTATCAGTTTCTGCCGTGTTATTTACGATTTTCTTAATAGATACAATCTATTACTACTGAATTGATTATTTAAACTAAATTCTAGCCCTGAAAGTGGCGATGAAGTCCAATTACTGACAAAATTCCAATTTGGTGATAAGTTTTGGCTAGAGCCAAAAATTGAGAGCTTGGTTTAATGAGTCGGAAATGCATGACATGAAAACCGCACCAAGTTGAATTAAAATCTATGATTATATATCAAATAATACAAAGTAAAGTAAACAGTAAATTGAGAATAAATAAAACATGTATAATAAAATTCATAAACGTGTTGAGGATACCTAAATGAAAAATAACATAATAAATAAATAAATTACATGGGGGAAGATCGTCATGACAAATTGGACGATCTATGGGAACTCAGAAAAGAAAACGGAAATAAAAAGAAATTAAAAATGAGAAAGATAAATCAAAGAAAAGGAAACAAACAAGAAATTAAAACAAAGGTCATTGTTAATTAAGAAGTACAAATGAAGGTGGAATTTCGAATTCCAGAAAAAACAAAATAAGGGAAAAAGCCGTATCTTGACAGCCTGTCAGAGATAGCGAAATTGTCGGGAGAAGGCGGCTTAACAGAAAAGGAAAATGGAAAAATATCTTGACATCTGTCAGAGATAAGGCTGATGTAGAGGAAAAGAAAAATGGTAAACAGAATCTGTCGCCAGTGCCACAAACAAAACAACTATATAAAGGAAAACTGGTGGACGAGAAATCAAAACAAATTGAGAGCAAATTTAGAACAAATTTAGAGCGAAAAGTAGAAGGGAAACAGAACGAAGTTGAGAGCAAAACGAAACGAAATTAGAGACAAAAAGTAGAGTAAAATTAGAGACGACAGAGTAAAAAGGGGAATCAAAACAGAGTGAAAAGAGAAGTGACAAGAATCTTTTATCAAATTGAATATAAAGTAAAAGTGGAGTAAATAAATTGTGTGGTCAAAGCAAATAGAACAATCGATCAACATATTCTGTAATTGAGTAGTTGACGGCTAGTGATTATTGTTGTGGTTACAGAAAGGGCTATTCTTCACGTAGTGTCGAAATAAGCTCTGTGTGATAAATTGGTTTATAATTAATTGGTTGTAATTGAAATTTGTACTATTACGTGTGGATATTAATAAAGCTTATTGTGTTCGAGAGTGTTGACTTGTGAAGTAGTAAACACGCTTTGGAGCCAGATTAAAGGTTTGAATTTACAAATATTGTCACCAACTCAATAACCCAACAAACGCAAGAAGTTGTAATCACCAACATAGTTAAGAGAAACAACGCATTTGGAAAATCTATAAACTCGAAAAAAAAAGAATAATAAATAATATATTTAAATAAACACGGTAAAGATCTTATTAATAAAAATCACCATTCGTACATCTCTTTCACTATATATTTCGATAGCATCACTATTATCATCATGTTACCTACATTCACGACGGATGAATAACTATACTATATTGATAATATATAAACAAATTATAAAATCTATAAATTTTTAAATTATAAATAACAATTTTAAAAAATTATTTTAAAAAACAGTTTTCAACAATCTATATTTCGATAGCATCACTATCATCATCAGGTTACCTACATTCACTAGGGATGAATGACTATAGAATATTGATAATTTATAAACACATTATAAAATCTATAAATTTTTAAATTATAAATAACAATTTTAAATAATTTTTTTCAAAAATAATTTTCAACAAGCAATTATTTTAAACTTAAAATTATTTAAAAATATTATTTTAATTATTTTTTTAATTATTTAACATAATTATTATTCTAAATACATCAAGATACAAAAACTTAATTAAAAACATTCAACACACACGTATTCACTGCATTCTGCACATTGATTTTAGGATTAAAAGTTATTATCAATAATGCTTCACATATTACACACTCAAAACAATTATTAAAATTTTTTGATAAGATTTTAAAATCCGACATTCCTAATTCTCTCATACAGACTTTATTATGAGCCTTTATATTGGACACTCCCTTCGGTCTACAGTGTTCTTGAACTCGAGTACAGAGATGACGGAAAGTCTCTCCAATGTATGTGCCATTACACCCATTACATGTGAATTGATAAACGAGATCCGAACACAATCCAACCGGCGTTTGAGATTTACTAACAAACATACTACGTACTTTGCACGATTTCGAAACAATTCTATAATTCAATTTACCCAGCTGTCTACCTATCTTTCTTTTGAAATCTTTATATCCTTCAGAATACGGCAATACCATCGTATATTTTGGCTCATCTTGTTTGTTAGTATCAATACTCATATTCACTACATCATTCGACATATCAGTCAATTTACATTCATTCATACTACGATCCTTAAGATTATTCATACATTTATCAACAGTCTCTTTCAACGTTAACAATAAAAACCGTATTGAGTAGCCCTTCTTCACCAGCAATTCAGCTAATTTATTTACACTTTTTACTGAATTTTTAAAAGTGGATCGATAAACCAATCCTTTCACCATATTTTTTATATTTAAATTCACAAAAACTCTCTGGGGTAGTATAGAGACCGTTATCTGTTGGTTTTCTGTAAATTTCTGTCTCATATTGTTCATCTTTACGTTTAATTAACAAGTCAAGAAATGCTATGGATGAATCCTTCTCAGTTTCACATGTGAATTTAATGTTCTTATCAATCCATTCATGTAATGCAAAAAGGTTTCACATGTTCCTTATTTTTAAATATCAGAAAAATATCATCAACATACCTTTTATACACAATTGGTTTTTCATATTGAAAAGAAGCAATTTTCTTTTCTAATGATGCCAAAAATATACTTTGGAAGTTGCAAACTCCAAAATATGTTGGGCACTTAGAGGTGTGTCACAATAGTGGTTACTGGAGGTACCGATTTTTGTTCAGATAAAGACTCCTTCCTTAACGCCCATTATGATTATTATTCTGTCTGCCACATGTACACCTATGATATTGATCATGTTGGAATTCATGAGCAGGTGAGCTCCTGCGTAGGACTACTCTTCATGATATTCTTCTTTCGGGTTTTAGAATGCCGATAGAAGGACTTACCTCTCTTTCTTAAATCATAGCGCGATTCTGGTATGCCTCTAATCAAATTGAGGTCGTTGGTAATCATTCTCTTCCTGTACATGACTGTCGAAACGAAAATATTCTACCATTCCTGGAAACCGTCAAGCAGGGCCTAGGAGAGAGAGTGCGGGGCCCGGGGCCAAATTTTTTTTGGGGCCCCTTTTTGATAATTAAAAAAAATATATAGTTAGCGACAACACAATATAAAAACAAATTTTATTATATTAATGATTTACGGGCTTTTGAAATTGCAAATTTATCAATTATTTCATTAAAATTTAGGTTTCTTGCAATATCGTTATTAATATGCAGCATTACTAATCCATTTAGCCGCTCTTGTGCCATTGTAGATCTCAAGAAATTCTTAATACGTTTTTGAGCTGAAAATGTACATTCAGTTTCACCTACAGAAATCGGGATTGTCAAAAATATTCTTAATACAATTACAAGATTTGGAAAAATTGACTCCAAATTCATTTCAATAATAGATTTAAGCACTTATTTTCGCTTTGATGATTTGAAGTTGGTTGCGTAAATGCTTTTAAAAAGTATCATTTCATCATACAGGTCTGTTGAAATGTCATCCAAAAATTTAATTTTAATCTTGTCACACTGATTTTGCAATATGTCTTCATCAATGCTATTGAAGGTCCACAGGAATTTAAAATTATCACAAATTTCAATCATTCTTGAAAAGCGAATTTGTAATGATTTTTGTAAAACTGAAATGATCTTATTGAATATTTGTTGATAATGTAACTTAACAGCTGCTCCATCAATAAACTTTCTTTTAATTTCAAATGATGCGTGAATGGAGAATTTTTCAGCATATTCCTTCGAAATATTCCTTTTGAAATATTTCAAGCCGTTTCATTTCAATTTTTTAGTAGAGAAATTTTAATGAAATTTAAAATATTCTTTCGAATTCCACGCTAGTTAGGTTTAAATTAGGGGCCCTAATATCATATCATTAATAAACGGATATTTTTAAAAATATTTTTAAAAATCTCTTATTCGTGGATTTTAATAACGATCAAGCAATTTTAAATGACGAATTCCTAATCTTAGATCAATCTGATTTATTTAAAAACATGTTAGATTGATATATAAGACCAAAGAAGTTATATCATTATTCCATTTTCAAATTGTTGAATTTTTAAAAATTAATTTTTGTTTCCAAAAAATTTTTTCAAATTCCGCCTCTCCTAGGGTCAAGACAACAAAATCACACGGCACAAAATTATATTAAGACCATTACAGGTAAGCCACTCATACATTTAACTACACCAATTAAGTTATACAGAGTGTCCAATTAGAGATACTAAGGTCACACAATCCTAACGTCCGTGACCATTGAAGCGGCTTATTCGGATTAGCTCTAATGATGATAGTTTTATCGTCTATCCGTTCGCATTTGTCCTACGTGATTAAAATTTCCGATCATCGAGTGTTAAAATTAGTGGATCTTCTACTTATTGGATGATTTTTCATAGTTGTCACATCGACTGACTCGTTTCGCTACTTCAAACGTCCCTATCGACGCTATTGTCATATTCGTATGAAAACTCAAACTATTTCGTTGCGACCCACTCACATCTCGTCCTCAGCAAATTATCGTAATCTATCCTTCATCTCCTTCGTATTCTCAAATCCACCTATCCTCTTTGTTGACCAATGGTTCTTCGATTTCTTACTTCTATGGCTCAGTGATGCGTTTTGCGCATGTACTCGATAGATTCATCATGCTCTATATATCTCATTCCCGAAGAGTTTATTGCATTCACTATATTCAAATGGTATCATTATTAACCTAATTGAATAGATTCATATGAATGAGAAGAGAGAACGGAACAAAAGTTTTTCAATATTTTTAATAGATATAAAATGCATATCATATATTCATAAACACCATAATCAATACCAATAAGCATAAAAACTATAGATATAAAACATACAATAAAATTAATAAAAATTTACATTTTTTCCTGGTTCAGTATGGATTTAAATCGAAGGGATAGATTGCTAGGTCGAAAAGTTTAACTAGATTAGAAATTTTAACATTCAGTAATAAAAATAAAAATTTTACCTGGAGTGAAAAATTTTAACATTGAGGGAATCAGTTAAGTCGATTCTATATATATTAAATTTCGTCCAATCAGGATTGGGTTATTGTGTAAAATCGTATTTTTTTATTTCTTATTCTTTTTAAATGTTTTTCTTAGTGTTATTTATTTTGTTTTGGAATTTATTTAATAATTTTGTTTTTCTTATTTTACTCTTTCTTTTGCTTGATCCTGTTGGTCATTCTACTGGTGATTTTATATTTTATACTCCTTATTTTTATAATTATTCTTTTTTTTTATTAATTATTATTTCGTTTGTTTGTTTTATTATTATTATTTTGCTCTTGGTATTCTAATTCCATGTTTCCTTTAATTTTCTTATTTTGATCATTGGTTATTGTTATGTATTTTTGCTTAATTAGTGATTATTTGATGTGTATTTTATTTTAATGATCTTAATTATTATTTTATTTAATTTTATTATTTCTTTTTCCCTTATTTTTTATTTTTCTTTACTTTAACTGATTTCTCCAAGTTAACATTATACATAGATTTTTTATTTTTTGCTTATGTTATTTAACCTTTAAAAATCAAACATCGGGCCTTCCCGGTTTTTAGCCCAACATATAAAAGATTAAGAATGATTATTAGTCGTATTTACATACGAAAGAGCAGAAGGAAGTTTTGGACCCATTATAGTGTCACCATGATTAATGGGAGAAGACCAAGAAAAAGATAGTGCTGCAGAAAGGCCCTGGCGGGCTATTCATTATCTTTGTTCGTTGGGCCATTCTGGGTGACAGCCGAAGCAGATATGTGGAGTCGAATGTCAAGAGAGAGATTGGCTCGGCAATAACCATTTGTCATAAAGATTTTAAAGAGTATATAAGGAATGGGAAAATGAGAGCAAACCGGCATTTAGCCTCATCTAGGAGTTAGAAGAAAACGAGGGTAGGCAAAGGATAAAGTCGAATTAGAAAGTTTAGGGAAAAAGAAAATATAGAATCAGGAGATACGTAAAAAGTGAAAGGAATTAAATCGAATAGAAAAAGGAAAAAGTTGGTCAAAAGAAGCTAGGGAATAAAAAGGTGAATATTACCTTTGGTCAAGGCATCAACACCGAGCTGAGAATATGTCAAACTCGTAAAACATTGGTTATTGATTATTTAATGTCGAGAAAAATATATTTTTGTGATTTAAATATACGTTGAGTAGTTTATTGTTTTGTTATTTACGATTAAAGGGACACGTGGAGTCAGAGGTTACCGACTTGAATCAACAAAACCCAACATATTGTAGTTTTAATTCTTATATAGACTAGTGTAATAATGATTAAACATCTTATTTTAAATGTTTTTCGTTTTTCTCTTATAAAGTTTAATGCTTGATTTTTATGATTATATTTTTATGATTAGATCCAATATTTATTGTTCTATATTATAGATGTAAGTGACATAGTGTCACTTCACGCTGTCAAGCAGAAGACACTGGGATGTTTCTTGCTTGATAGTGGGAAGTGTAGTCAAGCCACCCGGAAGAAGGCTGTATCGAAATCCCCCTTAGAGAGGAATGTGATACAATCATAATTTTAAACTGAAGCGTATGTTAAGGTTGATATAGAATACATCAAAACCTGTAACAGGGTGTAATAATTGTGAATCTCCACAATAGCTGAAATGGTCCTAAGCCGCGACTAACAAATAGGCATAATTCAGTAAACAAAACATATTAAATTTTCCACTACAAATTTACTCCCAGAAATTTGATACCACAACATTTATAACGAGATGTGAGGCCTTTAGCAATATTAAACAATTAAGTATTACCAGTAGCCATTAGATAGCCCATTTTGCCTTTAAAGATAAATTTTAAGTGGCATCAGTATAAAAAGTGTCACCTCAACTGAATATTACCAATCACGCAGTATTCTGAGGATTCCTCAGTAAAACTAATTAATTTGAGCATTATCAATTTTTTTCGCACTCAATAGGTATTATCGTCGTCTTACTTTGAGTGTTCGAGGTATCAATATTATCCTCATGAAATTACAATTCTTGATATCATTCGAAAGGTCTTACTTCTTTTAACTCCTAGTTTTCTTTTCAAATGGTAGAACGAAAAGCGCCAGAGAGTAAGACTAAAGAAGAAAGGAATACAAATAATTGGTAAATTGTCAACATCATATTTAGTTTGATTTTGGAAGATTGCGAAAACTTTTGATAAAGTATAATTCAAATTTTCAAGTGACTTGATCACTCAAAGGCTTAACTAATGCTACTATAAGGATGCGTTATTAAAAGCGCAGCCCGATGTATCGATGATTGTTCGTCTTTTATTTTAATATAATTATCATTATTTTTTTTTAATATTATTATTACAATTTTGATCATTATTATAAATATTATCGTATTAAGTATGATTCTTACTATTATTATTAAAATTATTATTGTTACTAATATTTTTAGGGCTAGCGCAAAAACAAGAAAAAATTATTTATAAAAGGAAAGCATAACAAATATGGTTAAAATCAATAAAAATTCAAAATTAATTAAAACCTACAAAATCAATATCGGGTATGGTTGAAACCAAATTGATAGACGAGTTCAGAAATTATAATGAAAATTTAATAAGGTGTTCACTGGGAAAGTTAATGCGAAAAAACAAATTAATTAAAATTAATTAATCGGTAATGGAAAGCCCGAGCCAATGGGAAACCAGAGAGCTGAAGGAAACCCGGAACGCAGTGAGACCCGAGCAATAAGATAAGAGAGGGAATATTTTGAGCCCTAATCAGGAGTAAACAAATTAAAACATTATTATTATTAACAATATTATTATTATTATTATTGTTGGGTTATTGAGTTGCTGACAATATCTGTAAATTCAAACTTTTACTCTGACTCCAAAGCGTGTTTATTAATTCACAAGTCAACACTCTCGAACACGATAAGCTTTATTAATATCCACACGTAATAGTACAAATTTCAATTACAATCAATTAACTATAAACCAATTTACCACACAGAGCTTATTTCGACACTACGTGAAGAATAGCTCTTTCTGTAATCACAACAATAATCACGAGCCGTCAACTACTCAATTACAGGATACGTTGATCGATTGTTCTATTTGCTTTACCCACACAATTTATTTACTCCACTTCCACCTTATATTCAATTTGATAAAAGATTCTTGTCACTTCTCGTTTCACTTTGTTTTTGATTCTCCTTTTTAACTCTTTTCGTCTCTAATTTCGTTCTGTTTTTGTTCTACTCTTTGTTCTGATTTCTCGGTCAACTGTTCTGCTTTATATAGTCTGTTTCATTTGTGACACTGGTGACAGATTCTGTTTTCCATTTTCCTTTTTTGTTAAGCCACCTTCTCACGACAATTTCACTATCTTTGACAAGCTATCAAGATATCAATTCCACCTTCATTTGTACTTCTTAATAACCAATGACCCTTGTTTTAATTTCTTATTTGTTTCCTTTTCTTTGATTTATCTTTCTCATTTTTAATTTCTTTATATTTCCGTTTTCTTTTCTGAGTTCCCATAGATCCTCCGTTTGTCATGGCGATCTTCCCACAGGTAATTTATTTATTTATTATGTTATTTATCATTTAGGTCTCCTCAATATTATTATTATTATTATTATTATTATTATTATTATTATTATTATTATTATTATTATTATTATTATTATTATTATTATTATTATTATTATTATTATTATTATTATTATTATTATTATTATTATTATTATTATTATTATTATTATTATTATTATTATTATTATAAACAGACTAGTTGTAGACTCGCCAATTCTATGCAGGAGACTCGAAGATTTCTCTTTGTGCCAGGTAATATTGCTGATTCAACTTTATTGCGTACTTTCTCTGGTACACTGAAAATCACGTCACTTGTTTATTAGCTTGGTCACAGAAAATCAGTAAACTTGTGAAAATGGTGTATGAAAAAGCGTTGCCACTTCTGCAGACTAAAAAAATTAGTCGATACATAGAAATTGTTTACAAATGTTTACAAGGCTATCCTTTGTTTCTTGTTTTTTATGAAGTGTACTTTCTGCAAGTATGGAAGCGCTTATCTTTGGTGCATAAACATTTCCTTGCTCGATGGTTTTCTGTGGAAATTTTAATTTTAATTTTTAAATTTAGTAGATTGAGGGATCCATCATCTTCCGATATTCGATCTCAAACTTAATATCTTGATGAGCCGCTTTGAATGTATGAAATATTTCCTCCGTTTCTTTTCAGCTCTTGATCGTGATAAAGATATCATCTACATATCTTGCGTAGAAACCGATGGATTGTATGGTCCTCAGTGTTTGTCGTTCGAGGTTATCCATAAAGATGATTGCTAACAATCCTGATATGCTAGAACCCATAGGCGGACCTTTAACGTTTTTATAGACATTTTGTTCAAATGTAAAATAAGTGTTCTCGAGAAAAAAAGTAAAAAGTTTAATGATATTCTGGGTATTCATTTCCTTTATTAACAAATTGCTTTCTCTTAATTTCTTTTCTAAACATTTATTCTTTTGGTTCGATGGATGTGTATAGTACTGTTGGGTTATTGAGTTGGTGATAATTTTAAATGTTACTCTGACTCCAAGCGAGTCTTTATACGATTCACTAATAACACTTGACAACAGAAATCTTTATTGCTAATCACAAATAATCTTTCTCTTTACACTGGCAATAAATTCAACACTCTGCTTGGTGACTATACAATGCTTATTACAACACTCGGTGAGGAATAGCACTTATGTATAACACCGGATTAAAAGATCACAAATTACTGATTGGTTTCTAAACTGGGACTTTGAGCTGGTTGTTTTCTTTGACCTTCTTTACAAGTTTATTCAAATAATTAAGTAGCTTCTTTTTGTTTAATTTTTCAATAAATTCTTTGATTCAAATCTTCTCCAATACGTTTTATTCACAATTATTCCCTTTACAATTATTTTTAACAATCGTTTGACCAACAACGTTTCCTCCAACGTCTAATTTTCTCGAATAATTTTATCTCTCAAATCGTCTCTCAAATCGTCTCTCAAATCGTTTTCAATTTCGCGTCACTTTGTCTCTAATTTTCTTTTCTCTTTGTTCCCATTTCATGTTCACCAGTTTTCCCTTATATAGTTCGCTTCTCTTGTGGCACTCCAGATAATCAAGTGTTTTTCCATTTTCCTTCTCCTGCTTTTCCCGAATGTCCCATTTTTATCTCTGACAGCTGCCAAGTTGTTATCTCTTTTCCCTTTTTTGTTTGACCGCCTTCTCCCATCAATTCTATTATCACTCGCAAGCTGTCGAGATAAGGATATTATTGTTTTTCTTTTTCCCCGATTTCAAAATTCCTTTTTCCTTTTTGTACTAATTTAATTAGTACTGACCTTGATTTTTATTTTCCTGTTTGATAACTTTTATTTCTCTTCTCTTTCTCATTTTTAATTTCTTTTCACTTCCGTTTTTTTTTCTGAGTTTCTATAGATCGTCCTGTTTGTCATGGCGATCTTCACCCAGGTAATTTTATTTATTTCTTTATAAATTGTTATTTAGGTATCCTCAACAGTACTATGCAGGAGACGCGAAGATAAAATATCTGCAAACTTGTAAACATGGCTTATGAAAAATCATATTTGCCTTCGGAGACACAGTCTATACACAGAAACTATTTACAAGTGCATCCGTAAATTTTTAGCATTTTTAACTTTATTTTTTCTGTGATTCAGCTAATTTGCAAGTGATGTGATATCCAGTGTAGCAGGTAAAGTATGCAATAGAGTTGAATCAGCAATATTGTATACTTACCTGGCGCGAAGAGAAATCTTCGCGTCTCCTGCATAGTACTGATGAGAGCCAAAAGCTCGAAACTATTCTACTATTGGGATTTGCACTGGGTATCACAAAGCTTGTAATGTTTATATTATTATTATTATTATTATTATTATTATTATTATTATTATTATTATTATTATTATTATTATTATTATTATTATTATTATTATTATTATTATTGTTGGGTTTTGGATTATTTCAAGTCGGTTCTCTCTGACTCCTGGTGTTCTTTAAATTAAAACAATGAACGACCCAACGTATATTGAAACAACAGGTTCACAAATTATTATCACTCTACAATTACTGATCAAAGTTTTATACAATTCTCCGCTCGGCGTTGATGCTTTGCAAACAAACAATATTCACCTTTTGATCCTTTAGTTCTGTTGACTCTCGTTTTCCTCGGTTTCGGTTTGGTTTGATCTCTTTTCGCCTTTCCGTATTCTTAATTCTATTTCTTCTTTTCCCTACTTCCCTAATTCGTTTACCACTTTTCCTACTGTCTAGTTCTTCGAACCCTAGCTGAGGCAGAATGCCGATTTTCTCTGATTTTCCCTTTGCTTATATACTCCTCGAAATCAGGATGACAAATGGTTATTGCCGAGCCAATCTTTCGTTTGACATTTTCTCCTACGTGTTTGCTTCGGCTGTCATCCATAATGGTCCAACGAATCCAGATAATTAATGGCCCTACCGGTCTTCCTACGCGCGCTATCTTCTCCTTACTCTTTTCCCATTAATCATTGTGTCAAGCTAATGGGCCCAAATCTTCCTTTTGTTTGCCTTTCTTCTTGTTTACCCAGCTCGGGTTTCCTTTATCTCTCGGGTTCTCCATTGGCTCGGGTTTCCCATTAGCTCGGGTTTTCCATTAGCCAATTAATTAATTAATTAACGTTTTCTGTTTTCATACGTTTGAATGTTTTTCGACCCTTCCTAACCCTTTTTTGATAAATCCCTAACCATCATCTTGTTGACTATTAGCTACTCTATACCTGTCCCGTTTTTCCCATTCGATTTCGATGATTTTTCCATTTATTGATTTTTCTCGGATTTCCGGATTCTCGCCTTTCGTAATTGCTTTTTGCATTTTCTAATACTGTTTCCATCGCACTATCCTTTACTATTAATTCTGTGCACGATCCCGCTTTTATTTGCCTTTTTTCCTCGCTTACTTTCCATTTGACTTATTATCCTAAATTTTATTTAAATTTTTTAATTTTAATTTACAGACCTCAACATTATTATTATTATTATTATTATTATTATTATTATTATTATTATTATTATTATTATTATTATTATTTATTATTTATTATTATTATTATTTATTATTATTATTATTATCATTATTATTATTATTATTATTATTATTTTCAAACATATTACAGAAACTTAATTTTTAAAAATTTCAACAATTTAAAATGTGATTTTTTTTAATTAATGTAATTAAAAAGTAATTAAATTAGTTTGAAAACTTCCAATAAATCATGTACTTATTTAGTTTTCAAAATAGTTTTCTAAATTCGTATTTATTATAACAATTTATGGGTAAATTTAATTATTATAAACCATAAATAAATTCATGTTGTCAACTGATTCCCAGTCTGATTTCGCAACGCTATTTGCTATTATCGTAACAATAAATATTTCTCTTGATATTAGCTTGATAGTCATTTTAATTCATTTTATCAACAATGAATTCAACTGAAAATTTTGTAAATTTTCTTTTTGATTTTTAAATATAGAATTTTATTTTATCATAAAATCTAGCATTCAAACAATTCTGGCTTGGAGCGATTGTTAACTTATTTCAACTGCATCACCATCGAAGATTGTAAAGAAATTGAGCCAAAGAATAATTGTGAAACTGGTGCACGTTTTAAACTTGGTTACAGTTTGTTTTTCGGTTTTCGGCAATGGCATCATATTATTTCTCACCCTGAAACATTGGACGGAATCAAGAATTCGGGCACAGTTTTATATATTAAATATTATCATTATAGATCTGCTTATTACATGCATATATTTACCAATCAAGCTTAATAATTTGTCTTTTTGGATAAATACTAACTTTAAATGTAAATTATATCAAAGCGGAAAATTTTTGCTTATCAGTAGTAACATCCACATAACTGCAGCGCTCAGTATTTGCAGGTGGCAGGTAACGAGATATAATAACTTTTTCAACCATATCAAACGACTGGACAGGATTTACATTCGTATTTCTTGGTTAATATCAATCATCTCCACAATTCCGGCCGTATTCGTTAATTGGGTATTCGCGGATTCTTACGGAAACATATATTGCGGCGAACATTGGTTGATTAAACCAGATGTTTTCACGGTAAATTGGAGAATAACCTATCAAATCTACGTTAACATGGTACATTTTACGATACCATTTGGAATTATTAGTTTTTCATACAGCCATATTTGTTATTTGTTGAAAGTAAATACAATGAATTTGGCCAAAACCGAAATTCATGCAACGTCCACGGAAAACCTTCTGACGGGTTTAACGAAAAAATCAACCAAAGTTATGTTGTTTGCCATTATTTTGATGTTAAATTTCATTTTTTGTTGGCTACCGATACATATTTGGAATTTCATTGACATTTTCCCAGTGGCATATAAATATTTACAACGGTACCCAGGTCTGCCAAATTTATTGCATTGGTTAGCCATCAGTTATTGTTGTTTTAATCCCATTATTATATTAATATGTGATACATTCTACAAGAAAAAGTTGATCTGTGATTTAAAATGTTTATACGAAAAATTAAAACCGAAATCTCGTAAGAAAACCCAGTTTTCAACGAATCTCTATTTTGTCAATAGACCGAGGAGAAATCTGGCCAATTTTAGAAAAAAAGGGTATTACAAATAAATCTGAACTGCGAAAAATCATTTATTTTTGTTTTACTTTGTGAATTAATATTCATTTAAATGAAAGTATTTTTTGTTTAAATAATTGTGAATTTTATTTTGAACTTATCATGTAAATTAAAATAATTTCAAGTAAAATCAATTATGCTTTATGGTTTTGTTTTAAACATGAAAGTATTTGCTGTTGTCTTTCTTAACCGTTATTTGTATTTATTTAAATTAGTTTCTCAAAGTTTTATGAGGTAATCACTGATATAGAAATAGAGGAATAGACGATTCATCGCCGGACTGTTCATCACAGGATGGTTCATCAATGGAATGGAGGTTTTNATTTAAATTTTGCAAATTATATTTTAAATCATAACGAAAAAAGGTGCCGGAATGCCGTTTCGGCGCGTTCGGTCAGAAAAAAGCACTGTATATATATTGAGCCAAACCCTTAGATAGCTGGCCCTATAAAAGCACATTTTAAAATTAAAATTAGATATATATTAATAATTATAAATATATAAAAAGTTTAGAATACAAAAGAGTTCTAAATATAGTTCTATTTATTTTATTTAAATATCCAATTTCCTTTTTAATTTATTTGATCATGTGAATGAATAATAGGAAATAATTATTTTATTTTATTAAATCAAACTTTCAATTTAGTTGTATTTTCATTAATGAATATTTTTAAATATTTTTTCATATATTTTAAATTTAAAAAAATATGAAAAATAATTTAATTTTAATTATTTCAATAGAAATAAAAAATTGACAAGGATTACTTTTATAATAAAAAATTATTTTATTTTATTGAATATGTACTCTGCATCAATAGGTTTATATTATCATTTACTTGTTTAACATTTAATTAATGCTGCTATCAAAAAAAATCATCACTTCACTTTCAATGAAAATAATAGTGAAATTAAATATAAAAACATTATGACGACAACGAAAAGTTCAAATGCATACAGTCCAGTAATATTATTTTACACGCAATGTAATGCAATTATCTTTTTTAAAGTTTTACGAAATCGTTGAAAATGCACTTATTTTTATCTCCTTAATTTTTTTATGAAAATTGCACTTTTTTTTCGCTTCCAATTCCCACCACTTATTTTTGAAAAATTCCTAATACTGAACTTGAATGATTTTAGTTTTTCTAATTAAAGTTAGTTAATCGCAATCACCGATACATTATTAAACTCATTGGCGTAGCGTGGGTTACCAGCGCCCGGGGAAAGTTAAGCATGATTCGCTCGTAACTTGTATATATGTAATGGAATTAAAATATTTCTTTACGGATGTCTAACAATAAAATATGATAAACATTACAAGCTTTGTGATACCCAGTGCAAATCCCAATAGTAGACTAGTTTCGAGCTTTTGGCTCTCATCAGTACTATGCAGGAGACGTGAAGATTTCTCTTCGCGCCAGGTAAGTATACAATATTGCTGATTCAACTCTATTGCATACTTTCACCGGTACACTGGAAATCACATCGCTTGCAAATTCGCTAAATCACAGAATACAAATATCTGCAAACTTGTAAACATGGCGTATGAAAATCATACTCGCCTCTGGAAACACCGTCATACACAGAAACTGTTTACAAGTGCATTCGTAAATCTTTAGCATTTTTAACTTGTAATGGATTAAAATATTTCTTTACGGATGTCTAACAATAAAATATGATAAACATTACAAGCTTTGTGATACCCAGTGCAAATAGAGTTGAATCTTACTTGGCGTGAAGAGAAATCTTCGCGTCTCCTGCATAGTACTGATGAGAGCCAAAAGCTCGAAACTAATCTACTATTGGGATTTGCACTGGGTATCACAAAGCTTGTAAAGTTTATCATATATATATATATATATATATATATATATATATATATATATATATATATATATATATATATATATATATATATATATATATATATATATATATAGTCCCTTCATGGCTTGCTTGCACAAGTGTAGCAGTGTAGTATTGGACCCCTTACAACTAGTTACTAATCACTCTTATTTACAGAAATTACTAAGTTATTTATTAAATATTTACAAATATTTCGTTCGACATTACATTAATCCTTGTTAGTTTCTTTTCCCCCGTTTAATGATATCCTTAAGTTCAGCGGGTAATCTAATCTGATTTAAAATCGGGTAATTGTTCAAATTTACATTGGAAATCTTATTTTAATCACCTATTACAATTGATGGACCAAACACAACTCATTAAGCTGCAGCTCTGACCAACTAAAGAACAAATGATTTTTGGTAATTCAAGAAATCCGTAAACTTGAAGCCGATTGACTAAAAATTGAAAATCCACCAGTACTTCATGTTTCCATAAAATTGTACATGTGTATACTATCACTTTAAAAAGACACTCACGATATGACAATATCAAAAGTGAACTTCTCAAAACATTACTATAAAACGTAATAATAAATATAATGCCGACCATCAGACAGATGGTCAATGGTTAACCAAAAGCCGCCATTAGCGTTCATAGTGCCTTGGATCAGAGGGTTATGCATTTTATATTAATTCACATATTTGGTACGTTCTTCATCGACGTGTGAGCCGAATGATCCATCGCTTAAAGTGATATATGATACAGATGCACACAATGATAATACTTAGATAGTTTAGATCGACTCAATTGTAAAATGGAGGATCAAAATTACTAGCAAGTAATATGTAAAGTAAAAATAAATAAATGAAATTTAAACCTAAACTAAAATCAAATTGCATTTAGTGAGTTATGTGATTGTGTATGTGGTGGTGTTATATTTGATCATTTTTAATTCATAGCTCTTATTGTTATAATTAATTGCCAATAGATCTCCCTTTGTAAGACAAAAAAATCACTAAGAGCATTTTCCAATACTGCTTTAGGATTTGTAATATTATGAAATTCAACAGTTAACGGTTGGAATTTTGCATAAGTAGCAATTGGCAAAGCAAAATTTTCAACACTTATTCGGCATCCTTCACTTATATTTAAATTCACCATCATCCAATATGGTGCAAAAATAGTTCCTTCGTCAGCTGAAAATTCCAAAACTCCATTTTCCATAGTTTTTGTACAATTTTTATAAAATCCCATCGAGTAGCACGTATAAATCTTGTCAAACTTCATAGGCATAATAGATCCATTTTGAATGTATTTTTGAATAATAAAATACTAATTGATTTGCAATATTACAAAAACTAATAATAATTAAGATATATTTGAATTTCAAATTACAACGGTAAAAAGTAAAACAAATTGATTTAATTATCAAAAAATGAATTTTATAGTTCAATACTGATAATATAAAATAACAATTATCAAGCTTCCAATTAATTCAGATATCTCAATCAAATTATTTGTTCGTTATTTCTTGTATCCATAATTGATTTGTGTAGTGGTTGGATAACAAATCTATTCGGGTTTATATTATTGTTAGGATTTATTACATTTCGCGAATTATAAGCATATGGAATATCTTTGAAAATACGGAATCATTTTAATAGCTTGGCTCAATTGGAGAGATTTTGGGAATTTACATGTTCATGAATTCCAATGTCAGATTCTACACTACTTGGCTGAATTACTTCTGAAATAGATTTACTTTGCAGAACTAAATTTGACTGTGTCTTTCCTATATAAAATTGTGGTGATTGCGAACGATAATGGATGAAGATGTTGGTCTATGAGAGCCAACCTTAAAACAATTAGGAGCCAAATACAGTTAATCTTGATAATAATAACATGGCATCGAATTTGGTTTACTCGTCTGATATTGATTAATAGAGCCTGATTGATAAGAAGTATTAGCTGATTGCATGAATTTTGATTGACTCTTGGAATGAAATAGAGTAGACTGCGATGTTCCAACTAATGTGCAATTATAGGTGATATTTGATTGGCCATAATTGTGTTATAATTGATCCTTATTCGTTGTTATTTAGGCTACTTTATTTTTTTATATATAATATTTATATAGATTTTGTTAAGGCTGTGTAACGGCCTTCTACAGTGTACCTTGTTTGTTGTAGATTGTAATAAAATGGCAAATTCTCCTCATTGCAACTGTAAGAACGAGAGAGTCAATTATTCTTTTCATACTTTTCTATCAGCTCCTAAGTTAACTGATTTTGCTGTTGCAGTTACAAAAATTTCATTGGAAAGAATATGCCCAAAAAACATATTATAGTGAAAGTACTTAACGCAAGGCGAGAGATGGGTGCATTTTTGAGCCCAAAATCTTACTTTCTTTAAATATTGATTTTAATTTTATTATTTAATAGAAATAATTGTTTTAATTTTTTTTAATTTCCTGTAATTCAATGAATTGTCATGGTCTGAATGAATTTCTAATTTCTAATTAATCTAAATAATTTGTGGTAAATGTTAAATTACCATTCAATTTAATTATATTGTAAATTTATTGGTATGATGTGATCAAAAATAAAAGAACCTATCTTAGGGAAAATGTATGAATTTGTCGTTACTTAATATCTACGAG